>VZZY01006896.1:0-11630 GCA_013400335.1 Eurystomus gularis | reverse complement strand
TTTTTTTTTTTTTTTAATTAGACATCTCACATACACTTACACTCTTATGGCTTCATGGAAATATGTGATTCAGTAGAGGTCAGTTGATTTAGGTGCCATAGCTACAAGATGCTGCAATGCAAGACTATCTTTAATAGCTAAAAAAATCCATGAAGGAGAGAACATGTTGTAAAGTATGCTAACCATTGGGCAATTTTTAGTACAATACTGCAAGTTTCTAAGTCTGTTCAGAGAAGAAAGCTTGGATGGAGAGAAGTATCATTTAAGGCTTTGATTCTGTAAAGACAGAAGGCATATATTAGCTTCCAACCATTGAACAGACAGATAGGATATTTTGATATTTCATTCTGCCTTGTAATATGTAGTCCTTAGGTCCAGATGATTTCGAATAATCTATTTAAATCTTTCTCCTTTTTTTTGTCTCTGGTTTGGGTTTCCTCATATTCTTTTATTTGTTGGCTTTTAACATTCATTGCTTCCAGTGACAATGAAATAACTTTTAGTTTCACTTTTAAGGTTAACCATATTTGCATACAAACATTTTTCTCCATTGCCAACTGGTATGCAATATATATGAAAAGAAAAAAGAAACAGATTTTCATTTAAAAATCTAATTCAACCCTAATATAATCTTAGGTAATCTACATATATAGGTAACATAATCTTCATTGCTGTACATAGGGAATGGGATTCAACTAATCAATATATGTGTATACTTCAATGTAAGCAGATCACTCTCCAAATTCCACTGAGTCTATTGATCATGGTAAGATAGTTTCCTTAGGTAGGGTAGAGTTTTCCTTAGCCATCTTATTCCATTTAACATCCCTGTTACATCTCATCTGAATTTAACTGCCACTTGAGAAAGACACAGGTAGTCCTGTTTTGTATCTGCCAGATGCATGCGGGTATCTCTTGGTTAGGAAACTGACTTATTCTCCTTAACTGCTTTGCTGATAACAGGAGCTTAGACACACAACCTGCACACAGGCACCTAAATTTAGCTGCCTAGACCTAAGCCCAGCTCCTAGATATTGGACACTAGAGCCACATCCATAACAGGAGCAAGTGTAACACTTGAAATCCTGTTGTGGACTGAAAGGGTTACACTAGGTATATAGAATTGCGAGTTTACTGCAAGTCAGAATTGCCTATTTAGGACAGAAAAGCCTCATTAATAGTAAAGTTGACTTGTTACAAAAGAATACTTCCTAGTATCTATTTCTCTCCTTTGTTTTGCACTTAGTGTCACCCAGATTCCTAATGCTGCTGGAGGGAGTGAGGTTCCCATAACAGGTGAGCCACAGGCTAAGACCCCAGGCCACAACAAAAGGCTCTTGTGTCCCCCTACCCCTGGGGCCTTTCAGGCCCCCATGTGAGCAGCAGCTCCTGCCAGGAGGAGGACAGTCGCTTCAGAGTTGAATGAGGAGCAGGGAGAATTAACTCCAAACCCAAGGACTGCCTCTGTCCCTGAGAGGGACCTGCTCCACCCCTGCCCCTACTCCTGCTCCTGCCCCTGTCCCTGCCAAGCCATGTCCATTGCTGGGAGGTTCAAGTGGGTTAGGGTGGATGAGGAGGAGGAGCTGGGCACAAGAAATGCAAGAAACATCAGGTATTATGTGCTTCTAGTTGCTTCCTTTTCAGTAAATGTTGGTGCCAAAAAAATGGGAAAAGAAACGGACTTCAGGATGACTCTATGAGAATTAAAACTGAAGACGTTTATTATCAGAAATGGCCGCGTTTTATACACTCCAAGCCTTACGGCACGACCTCCTAGTGTTGTCCATCAGAAAGCTGCTAAAAGCAATTCGCTCAATACTCTGTCCATATGCTTCTTTGAAGATGCTAATTGGCTAATGATTAAGCTGTGACTCCTGCTGTGTTTGCTCATCTCTTGCTAGGCTTCTGCCTTGTTGAATGTGTTTGTTCAGTCTCTTGTCACCTTCTCTCCCTGGGACTTTTCAGCCTCAGGGCTTCCCAGGCTCTTTCAGGGAAACATCATTATCTGCGTCCATCTCTGAGTCCTCAGACCAGCTGCGGACTCCCACAAGTAAACAGCCGCCATCATATACAGAACTATTTTTTTTTTTAACAAAGGTCCTCTTGGTCTTACAGAAATACGAAATAAACCAAACATGGTCTTGAGGTAGATGAAAAAAACCTCAAGTGATAATAGAGCTCAGGGACTGGGGAACAGGCAAGAGTCAGCCTGAAAACCTTGATCTATTCCTGTCTCTGCCATTTGTTTGCTTTATATAGCAAAAAAGGATTCTGCATTTAATTACTTAAGTTAGAGCAGATATAATCATAAAAAACAGCCTACATAAAGACTCCTCCAGAAAGTGTTTTCAAGCAACTGAACAGAGTTTAGGCTGCTGACACAGGCATGTAAAATTAGGTTGCTAAAACATATGGTGTGAATATATTTATCAACTTCAGATTTTGCTGCTTTCCCTTAATTTTTAGTGGAATCATTAATGGCCTCTATTCCCTGGAGCATATGTAGCTAAACCTATCTATATTTTACTTGCCTAATATGGGACTGAAATTGAATCTAGGCATCCAAATTCCAGGCTGTGAGCCTGAGAACACCTCAGCAACTTCTGATCTGATAGGCATCTCAGCCCAATGAGCGCCACATTATTTTTTTATTACTGCACATTTGCCAGTGTTTTGATGATGCCAAACACACCAGTGTTAGATATACCAATGCAAATTATGAGTATTACTGTGTAAGTCACCAAAGGGCGTGGTATTTTCAGAGGCAGTCCAATGACGCTGAAAGGCTCAGGCTTTTTGTAGCATTATTACTAGAACATTCTAATGCACCTGAAATAATAAGTAGTTTCATTCAGATACATATTTTTACAGAACTCTTTTCTTTCTTCCTTTTTTAATGGAAAACATTTTCTGGAAGTGCTCAGTTCCCACATCAGCCTGTGAGAATCCAAACTCAAATATCCTGGGACAGTGTTCTGATTACCAGATTAGTAATTGAGTAAGTTGAAATCAGTCTTAATAGTAAAACTTTTTCGTTGTGTTTAATATACTTCAAGATACATTTGTTAAAATGTATGTAAAGAAAAGAGGTATAACTAGTACTATGCAATTAGATTATTTAGCAATTAAAAAGGAGGAAAAATGCAGGCCCTAGTTTCTGCTTCCTGTATTATTCCTAAATTTCATTCAATATATGCTTTGTGATCATGGGATCAAAAGTTACAACCTATGTATTCCTATTGGTATGAAACCATCCCATGACTAACTTAAGAAAATATCCATAGAATAATCGAATCATTTAAGTTCAAAAAGACCTTTACAGTGGAGAAATTTTTCCTAATATCCAATCAAAACCTCCTCTGGCACAGCTTTTGGCCATTTCATCTTGTCATATCAGTTGCTACTTGGGAAAAGAGGCAGACGCCTACCTAGCTACAACCTCCTTTCAGGGATTTGTAGAGAGCACTAAGGTCTGCCCTGGGCTTCCTTTTCTCCAGGGTAAACAATCCCAGTTCCCTCAACCACTCCTCATAAGACTAAAGACTTAATTTCCCTGTAGTCTCAGGTCCTGAAAATCTTGAAAATATGCAAGGATGAGATTCCCGCAACCAATTTGGGTAACATACTACAGTGCCTTGGCAACCTTTTAGTGAATTTTTTTTTTTTCTAGCAATTTGAACTTGATCAGACTCATGGCCAGTTCCCCTTGTTGTGTCTTCTAAAAGTATGAGAAAATATGCACATCAGTGTCCCAGAAATTATCCTTCAAGTACTTGCAGACAGCTTTTAAATCACCCCATAGCCTTCTCTTTGTCATATTAAACAAACCCAGATCCCTCTTACACACATTTTGGGATATGTGTGGTGCTCTGGACTCACTCCCTTTTCTTAATCCCTCTGGAACTTAAAGATGCAAGCAAAAGTGGTACAATGTCCCAAATGGTGGCTTTGCTAGCACTCGAGTGGAGAAAAATTTTAGTTTCCTTTAATTGGCCATGTACAATTCTTCCAGTGAATCCAGTATGCCTGATTTGTGAAAGTATGCCTTATTTCTGTTGTAAAAACTCATATGGAAAAAGGGACTGGTCACTTTGGAGGATTATAGAAACGTAGTCAGGGTATATAGGGAGGCCACAAGGAAGGCCAAGGCCCTCTTGTAATTAAATCTGGCAAAAGAAGTAAAAGAAAACAAGAAAGGCTTCTTCAGGTACATAAGTAGTAAAAGGAAGACCAGAGAAAATGTGGGCCCACTTCTGAATGAGGTGGGAGCCCTGGTGACAGAGGATGCAGAGAAGGCGGAGTTACTGAATGCCTTCTTGGCTTCAGACTTTACCGCTAAGACCAGCCTTGAGGAATCCCAGCCCCTTGAGGAATCCCTGGCAAGAGAGATAGTCTGCAGGAAAGAGGACTCTCCACTGGTCAGTGAAGACTGGGTTAGAGATCATTTAGGCAAACTGGACACCTACAAATCCATGGGCCTAGGTGGGATGCACCCACGAGTGCTGAGGGAGCTGGCTGATGTGGTTGCTATGCTACTCTCCATCATTTTTGAAAGATCATGGAGAACAGGAGAGGTGCCTGAGGACTGAAGGAAAGCCAATGTCACCCTAGTCTTCAAAAAGTGTAAGAAGGAGGAGCCAGGAAATTACAGACCAGTTAGCCTCACCCTCCATCCCTGGAAAGGTGATGAAATAGCTTATTCTGGAGGTCATCTCGAAGCACATGGAGGTAAAGAAAGTTATCAGGAGTAGTCAGCATGGATTCGTCAATCTAATAGTGTTCTGTGAGGGTGTGACTAGGTGAGTAGATGAGGAGAGAGCTGTGGATGTGGTCTTCCTTGACTTCAGCAAGGCTTTTGACACTGTCCCACACAAAATCCTTATAGAGAAGCTTAAGAATTGTGGGTTAGAGAAGCTTAAGAAGTGTGGGTTAGATGGGTGGACTGTGAGATCGATTGGGAACTGGCTAAACAATAGAGCCCAGAGGGTTGTGATCAATGGCACTGTTGGAAGCCTGTAGCTAGTGGTGCCCCTCAAGAATCAGTGCTGGGCCCGGTCTTGTTTAGCATCTTCATTAATGACCTTGATGAAGGGATGGAGTGCACCCTCAGGAAGTTTGCTGATGATACAAAACTGGGTGGGGTGACTGACATGCCAGAAGGCTGTGCTTCCATTCAGCGAGATCTGGACAGACTGGAGAGTTGGGCAAAGGGGAACCTCATGAAGTTCAACAAGGACAAGTGTAGGGTCCTGCACCTGGGGAGGATTAACACCCTGCACCAGTACAGGCTAGGGCTTGACGTGCTGGAGAGCAGCTCTGCAGAGAAAAACCTGGGAGTCCTGGTGGACGACAAGTTCACCATGAGACAGCAATGCGCCCTTGTGGCAAAAAAGATCAATGGCATCCTGGGCCACATTAAGAGAAGCGTGACCAGCAAGTCGAGGGAAGTTCTCTTCCCCCTCTATTCTGCCCTGGTAAGGCCACATCTGGAATATTGTGTGCAGTTCTGGGCTCCCCGGTTAAGAGGGACAGGGAACTACTGGAGAGAGACTAATAGAGGGCTATGAGCATGATTATGGGACTGGAACATCTCTCTTACAAGGAAAGGCTGAGATCCCTGGGTATGTTTAGCCTTGAGAAGAGAAGGCTGAGAGGGGATCTGATCAATGTTTATAAATATCTGAAGGGTGATGTCAGGAAGATGGAGCAATAAGTCTCTTTTCAATAGTGCCTAGTGATAGGATGAGGGGAAATGGGCAAAAACTGAAAAACAGGAAGTTCCACCTCAACATGAGGAGAAACTTTTTTACTGTGAGGGTGACAGGGCACTGGAACAGGCTGCCCAGGGAGGTTGTAGATTCTCCTTCTCTGGAGACTTTCAAGACCCATCTGGACACATTCCTGTGTGACCTTGCCTATATGAACCTGCTTTGGCAGAGGGGTTGGACTTGATGATCTCTAGAGGTTCCTTCCAACCCCTACCATTCTGTGATTCTGTGATTCTGTGAAGTTGGTTTTTATTCATTCATTTTTACTCCCAATTTGGTTTCAGCAGAACTGGAATTCAGAGCAAAGTTTACTGTTTACTTTGCCTCTAGCAAGTCTATTGACTGCTAATATATTTCTAGCAAAATTGGTTAAATATATCCTGTATAGCTCAAAGGTTGTGATTAGCATTCCCATGTCTAGATGGTGTCTAATTAGTAGTGGCATGTGTTGAGGTCAGTACTGGTTTATTATATGTCTAGATAATAGGTCAGACTGTACCCAGAGCTATTCACAGATGATACCAAACTGAGGGGATACTCTGTAAGGCAAGGCTGCTATTCAAAGAATTCTTACAAGATTTTAGAAAAGGGCTGACAAAAAACTCATGCTATTCAGCAAAAGCAAATGCAAAACCCTACACCTGGACCAAAATAACTATACACAGCAGTACAGGCTGGGAACTGGCTGGGTTGAAGGCAGTTTTGCAGGAAATTGTATGGAGGATCCTGTTGGTTGAGTTGAATATGAGACAGCAGTGTACCCTTGAGGCAAAGTAGGCCAACAGCATCCTGGGTCTATAACCAAGACTATCTCTCAACACATTGAGGGAAATGATCCTTCTCCTCTCTGGCACTTGTGAAGCTTTGCCTATAGTACTATGTCTGGAATGGAATTCCATTGCATAATAAAGACAATGCCGTACTGAACTGAGTCCAGTGGAAGACTACCAAGGTGGTTGGGAAGCTGAAGCATGTACTAGAAAAGAAAAGGCTGAAAGCTGTCTGCTAAACCCAGAAAACTAATGAATGGAGCGTGGGATATCTTATTGTTGTCTAAAACTAACTAAAGTGGAGGTATAACACAGTGGAGGTGGAGTCTTCTTGGGGACGATAGGATGAAAAGCAACAGAGACAAGCTGCAGCATGGTAAATTCAAATTACATAGTAAGAAGAGTGAAGGCAGTCAAACACTGGAACAAAATGTCCAGAGAGGTTGTGAAATGTCCGTCCTTGGAGATATTCAGAACTCAACGGAGACAGCCCTGTGCAACCTGAAGTAAGTTGTCCATGAGCTGTCCAAACCAGATGACCTGTTCTTCCAGCTAAAATTATGCTGTGATTTTATCTGACTATTTTGTAGCTGTAACAAGTGAAATAAATTTGATGACAACTATATCTTGGTTTACTTACCCGTGATTCCTTTAAATTAAGTTTGGATGTCTACAGTTAGATGTTAACATTTAATCTAATCAGCCTAAGTTCTCTTTACATTTAACAGAACAAAGATGTTCTGCCTTAAGATCCTACTTATCTTAATGTGGTTGTCAAAGCAAAATCTTATAACTAGAAGATTTTTAGCTTAGAAGCTCAATTCAGTTGCCTAGTGCCTTTTAAAAAACCTTTAGAAACCGGAACACCCTCACAGATGTACAGGAGGTTAAACATCTTTTGAAGAACTAGGTGAAAGCCTACCAGAGTACCCTAGTATATCTTGAATAATACTGTTTGTCAACAAATTTTGAGATATATCTAAAAAAAATGGCCTGCGAAGTAACTTACTGAACATACATCCTCTCAAACATATTCTTAAATTATTATTTGAACTTTTGAGGCACTAACATGATTTTTCATTGCAAGGTTTTCAGTGCTACTCAAAAAGAAATTGAATTTCAACACACTATTTACTTTAACAAGTCTTTATTTTACTTTTATGGGCATTTATCATTACTGATTGATATAGAGATAGCAAACTTCAACAGAATATTTCCTATATTTAAAGCCACTGAGTAGTAGGAAAAAAATGTTTAAATAGTTCAGTACATTCCTCAGCAAAAGAGCTTTTAAAATACCTTTTGAAAAAAGTTTGTACTTATGGCCCTTTAGTGACTAAAAATCAACTACATGCAACTTCTCAGTTTCTAGAAAGAAAATTGCCTTAAAACTTCATTAACTATTTATATTTGTCTGCCTGCCTTGCTAGCATTTTATGAATAGACAAAAGCAGATTGTGAAGATTTTCTTCCCACTGAACAGTTTTGTATTAGAACTTTACACATATTTTTATAGTAAAAAAATATTTAAAGGCTGAAAAGCTGGCGCATACTAGGCAACTATTGCTCACAGTGTCTATATACTTATAAATTATCTAGAACTTATTATTATCTCTTCTGTAATCTGGATATGTATTCATCAAAATTACAAAAAGAAAATAATAAGCCTTGCTCACAATTTTGAATTATACACCAATGAATTTTTGGGAAACAATATCAAGCTGATTTTTTTTAATGTTGTTGAAAGACTAATACATTAATTCTATAAAGAAATTATGTGAACCTCAATGAAAATAATTTAATATAATTTTATCACAAATGATTCTAAAAAACAAATTTCTAGACATTTTAATTGTTGGCCTCTCCCACTTGTATTTCCTTTTTCATATAGTCACATTAATCAGCTTTCTGTATATATCTACTTTTCAGATGGATATTTACTGAATTATTGTAGCTGTGGCACCAAAGCTATTCAAAATACTGTAGATTTTGTTTTACATGGTTGAGGTTTTCTTTTGCTTTAAGAAGAGAAGTAAAAACCCCACCAAAACATACACGCAAGACTGACCAAAACTGAATTTTAAACTTACAGAAAATGCTGAACATAAAAAAAATTACTTGGCTATAGCTGCAAAAATAGTTAGCCAGGCATGATGCTATTAATACCATAACTCATTGCAACTAAGGCAGTAAAATTTTGATTAACTGTAACCTTAGAAACCCACCCACATCTCCCTATGTTCCCCCGGCTCAGCTACCTACAGAAACAAGCAGGTTACAATAATCATAGGCAAAGATATGCCTAAGCTATAAGACCTACAGCTACTCAAATGTAATATTTATCATGTGTAGTCCAATAGAATTAGACAACATGCTTATAAGTCCAGTATTTGATCCTATTACTATCTAATCTTTCCGAATTATTTCATCTTCTGTATGTCTAATTATTCTATTTTAGTATTCTATATGCCTATTTTTCTTTCTAATTTTTATTTCAATTGTTTTAACTGACCTGTGATAAGATACGAAAGTCATAGCAACACACTTCATGTAAGACACAACTCCCTTTTGAATACGTATTTCTGGTTAAATTTTCATTAAGTTTTGCCCAGTTCAATTTTTTTTCCTGTAAAAGTAGAATTTTAATCTAGATAGACTGATTACTCACAGATTATTCTTGTAATTTAGTACTAATAGATAACAAAGTAATATCTTAATTTATTCGGAATTGTATTTATTAGCTTTTGTTTATTGTTTTCTATGGAGAGAAAACTTGGGGAACACAGCCCAAAGAGAAGATGAACTTTAAAAATCACAACATAATTTTGGAGAACAAAAATATTTGACCATTTAAGTTATCCAAGGCTGTTATTAAAACTGAGTAATATTAATAGCTACTTAGCTGAGACAGACCTCCAACAAACATTGTTAGGGCTTTCTCTGACTACTTAGCTCACTTTTCACTCCACTGTGACAGATACTGCATGAGAAGATTCAAGCTAACTCAGCCTTCTTTCCACAGCTCTTCATTTGAAGTGTTGTTATACACACTTGGTTTTATCTTTTTTTCTTCTTCATTGTTCAAAACTATTTACAGAAGAAATACTGAAAAAGGTACCAAGAGTGAAATATTATTCAAATAAAAATTCTAGAAGATTTCAAATTTCTCCACTTAGTTACTCTTCTATGATCTTCAGACTACAATTCCAGAATCAGTGGCTCTCAGTGAAAAGGAAAATTCACCCCTTCAAGGATGTTTGATTATTTAAAATTGTTTAGATATTTAATCAAATTATTTTTAGAAAGGTTCCTAGTCTTGGTCAACACAAGCTTAGTATTACTGAATTATATTAGCATGTATAATGCATGTGGTGGATATTAGTTAATGGTAGCAAAATAACCTTCATATTAGTCTCTGTTCTGTCAGTATAAAGTTCCACATATACAACTTGTGCTAACAATATCAGTCACCATGCAATGTAAAGAATTGAAACAGAATGCAACATGCATATGGTTATTTAATTTTAATATAGCAATTTCATCTAGAAGATTATTTCACTGTCATAGTTTATAACTAAAGATTATTATATGTTTTATATATATACTATATATTAAAATATATTGTATCTATATATATACTACATATAAACTCTATATATAGTAATATACAATTATTACTATATATATAGCAAAATACTAAACAACTACCAGAAGCCTCAAACAGAAGCATGGAAAATCAAAATTGTTTGGTTTTTTTGGATAACAGAGGATTAATTTTGTTAGGCACGGAGAAGAAAAATTCAAGATACATTGTAGGATGTTGTGCTAGCAAGGACTGTCTCAGTGGAGGTAGGGGCTGGACATAAATGGGGCAGCAAAGATGCAAGGCTTATTGATGAACTAGACGCCATGGAAACACCTGAGAACAGTCAGGAAGGAATTATGGCTTTCACCCACAAAAAGGTGTCAGGAACACTAGCCCAGCTGAAGTGCATCTGCACTAATGCACGTAGCACGGGCAACAAACAAAAGGAGCTAGAAGCCATGGTGCATCAGGAAAACTATGATATAGTAGTTATCACAGAAACATGGTGGGGTGTCTCACACGACTGGAGTGCCTATGTCAATGGCTACAAGCTCTTCAGAAGGGATAGACAAGGAAGGAGAAGTGGTGGAGTGGCCCTGTATGTTAGGGGCTGCTAGGGATGTTAAGAACTTAATTATAGAGATGATACGGTTGAGTGTTTACGGCTCAGAATCAGGAGGAAAGCCAACAAGAGTGATACCATGGTTGGAGTCTGTTATAGGCCACCCAATCAAGACACAGAAGCAGATTCTATAAGCAGCTGGGAGAAGTCTCACGATTGTTTGCCCTTGTTCTTGTGGGGGACTTCAATTTCCCAAATGTCTGCTGGAAATACAACACAGCAGAGAGGGAACAGTCCCAGAGGTTCCTACAGTATGTTGAAGATAACTTCCTTACACAGCTGGCAAGTGAACCTATGAGGGAAGATGCCTTGCTGGACCTGTTCTTTGTGAACAGAGAAGGACTGGTGAGTGATGTGAAGGTTGGAGGCCATCTAGGGCACCACGATCAGGGAATTATTGAGTTCTCTATTCTTAGAGAAGTAAGGAGGGGGGCAGCAGACCTGCCACCTTTAACTTTCAAAGGGCAGACTTTGACTTGTTTAGGATACTGCTTGACAGAGTCCCCTGGGAGACAGTCCTGAAGGGAGGAGGAGCCCAGGATAGCTGGATACTCTTTGAGAAGGAAGTCTTAAAGGTGCAGGAGCAGGCCATCCCGGTGTGCTNTCTTAAAGGTGCAGGAGCAGGCCATCCCGGTGTGCTGTAAGACAAACCAGTGGCAAAAAAACCCAGCCTGACTGAACAGGGAGCTTTGGCTGGAAATCAGGGAAAAAAGGAATGTTTATGGCCTTTGGAACAAGGGGCAGACCACATACAATGACTACAAAGATGTTATGAGGCTATGCAGGGAGAAAATTAGAAAGTCCAAAGCCCAGCTAGAAATTTATCTGGCTTCTGCTGTACAAGACAACAAGAAAATTTTCTATAAATACATTAGGAGAAAAAT
>VZZY01006895.1:24476-71833 GCA_013400335.1 Eurystomus gularis | reverse complement strand
TAAAGAGGCAAAGTGATGAAAGTTATTAAAATAGAAAGAGACAAAATGAGCAGAAAGAAATTAGCAGAAAAGTTTAGAAAGGGTTTGTGTGTTGAAGATGAATGTGAAGAACCCCAATTGCCATGTAATAAAAGACTGTGACTTGAATGTGCTTGTGGGAAGAAGATAGTTATGGAAATACGATGGCTGAAAGTGCCTGTATGAAGAATTGCCTGAAAAGTTCTCCAGACTCTGTCCTGAGTGGTGGGGCAATGCCCATAACTTGAGTCTGCATGATGGCAGTGCTCCAGAGCTTGGATAATGGTAGGGTAATTATTGCCTGAAAGGTTCTCTGGACCCTGGCCTGAATGGTGGGGTGATGCTGGTAATTTGGGTCTGGATGATGGTCGTTCTCCAGGTCTCTGGTCTGGATGATGGTGGTTCTCTGGACTCTGAGACTAGGAGTTGGTAGGGTAATACTTCCCATAAAGTTTTCCAGATCCTAAGTTTTAATTAGCCTGGATAATGGTAGGGTGTAATTATTGCCTGTAAAGTTTCCAAATCCTTGGCCTGGATGATGGTAGGGTAATTATCACTCAAAAGGTAGGGAAATTAATGATGTGTGTGAGGAATTACCTGAAAAGTGGTCTGGATGATGATAGGTCTCTGGACNTGCGGATTTCAACCCTACTCACTGATTTGCATTCAGAAAGAACTAGCTAAATGGAAAGAAGACGAGAGGGAATGAAGATAAAACAGGTATGGCCAGAACGTGCCACGATAGAAAACAATACTTTGCATTGAAAAATGGCCTCTGGCAGTAACATCTCCACTCCCTAAGGAAATTATCTGCTGCAACTGCTATGGCAGGCTTCAGTTCCAACGTGTTTGCTATTCAGGTTTCTCTCTACTCTTGCTCCAAATCTGCACTTGATTAGGGAGAAGCAGGGATGATGGATAAATCCCATTTGTCCACCTGCTTCCACTCATGAGGGAAGCTGTGTGGACCCAGATGAATCCTGTTTAATTTTCCCAACCTGTGCAGGAATACCAGCAAAGAACCGAGGTCATAAATGTTTAAATTTTATGCAATTTCATGCATGTCTAGCAAAAATTTTACTATTTTAGTTCAGAGGTGTGCAACAAGGTATATCTTCAGGTGCACAAAATAACTTCAAAAAAGAGTTATTAAAAGAGATGCCCACGGGATTTGGTCAAAGTGACAGGAAATACATTTACAAAACACAGATTTATACAAATATATGCACACATTTAACAGCATAATCAATATGACTGCTCTACAGACAATAAGGTAATCATCCATAACCAAAATTTAATTACAATCCTGCTACAAAATTTATTACAGTCTGAAGTGCTCGGGCCTGAGCTGTGGGCCCCAAATTGGAGTTGACCTGTGAATGAGTCACAACCTAGCAGAATATTTTGGTTTTCCTATTGGCTTCATGTTTCAGAGGCAGAACCGGGCCCACCTGTGTCTCTGTGGCTCTGCCCTCACCCAGGTGGTCGTGGCTGGGGTGGTGGGTGAGGCCAGGATTATATCAACCAGGAGCTGATCAATTGGAGGAGCTTCTTGTTGGGTGCGGCTTCTGTTGGGGCAGGTTGCATCTTGCAGAGCTCTCTCAGTGGTGTCCTTCCATATGAAGGGCTGCTGAGGGAGCTATCTTTGTCCATTGTGTCCAGCAGGTGATGCTGGCACCGCAGTGGGCAAGCTGAGCCCACAGGAAGCTATGGCAGGCCTTTTTGAAAGAAGCCTTCTGAGGGGATGTTGCTGAGTTCAGTGTTGGCCTGTGTGATCAGGCAACTGATGGCAGCATAAAATGATGATGGCTGAACGAGCACAACAGGCTCTTGCTTGTACTTACTCCTGTGCAGACCAAAGTTACTGCTAAATCTTGTGCCCTGCGTTGGGGTGCACCTGTAGGAAGGGGTGTCCAGGACAGGTGATCCTAAACTGACCAACAAGAGATTCCATCCCATGTATGGCATATTCAGTATGAAGCTGAGGGATCACAAGGGTCAAGCCTCTTCTTCAATGGCTGGTGTCAGAGCAGGACTCTGTTCTGCCTGTGATCCCCATCTGTGTGTTCCTGAATCCCAGTTCCAGGATCCAGCTCCTGAATATGGTTCCTCTCTGCTGCTGAAGTCCAGTATGGGACTTCTGCAGTGCCTGTTCCATCAGTGGTGATGGTGACATAGTTGCCATCAAGGGGGTTGGGTTCAATACTGATTTTGTAAAGATCTGTATATATTTCATTGTATTACTATGATTTTCATTAAAGCTGTTTTAGTTTTCTTTTACGAACCATAAATCCCCCTCCATTATTCCCTTTCTCTTCCTCTTTGGGAGGGCAGAAGGGTTAATGGAGAGTGTCTGTCATTCACCTACTGGCTGGCCCAGTCATAATCCCCTTGGACATGCAAGCTTGGCCTTGCAACATGCTGCATTTAACTAGGCAGCAGAAGACCTCAGCTGTAATTTTTAAGTATGGGAAAAGACACCTTCATCAGCATATTCCATGCGTTTTGCTCTGGGTCTGACCTAGAAGAACCCTTAGCACCAAGGCAAGTCCTGGCCTTAAAAGGAGAGGGGGAATAATATCTGGATGAAACAAAGAGCAAACCCTGTGCCACCCAAGCACATCCCTTCTAGACTGGGTTCCTTCAGGCAGATTGTCAGCTCAAATCCCATGGAGTAGATCCTTTAATTGAGTGGCTCATAAGAGCTATGGCATCTTCTCTGGATCACAGACTCAGTGACACAGAGGAGGACTCTTTGAAAGCCGTTGTTGTTCCTGGTTCACACTGGTAATACTGCGGGTCCTGATGACATGACTTCCTCAGCACACCCAAAGCATCTCTCAAGCCAGTGCACATTTCACTCAGGCAAAACAACAGGTTTGGCAGTGCACACTGCATTTCTATGGGGACTAAGTCACACACTCCCTCCATGGGAGACAACATCAAGACAGGAAAGGTGGCCTACAATAAGGCTGAGGAGAGACTTTACAAGGACTTGTAGTGACAGGATGAGGGCTAATGGCTTCAGACTGGAAGAGGAGAGATTTAGATTAGAAATTTTTCACTGTGAGGGTGGTGAGACACTAGCACAGGTTGTCCAGTTAAATTGTGAATGCTCCATCACTCGGTGTGTTCAAAACCAGGTTGGATAGGGCTTTGAGCAACCTGGTCTGGTGGGACGTGTCCCTGCCCACGGCAGGGTGTTTGGAAGTAAATGATCTTCAGGGTCGCTTCCAACCCAAACTATTCTGTGATTCTGTGATATCAAACCAAGTGGAGAACCTGGGTGTGGTGGGTTGATCCCTGCCAGCAGCCAAACAGCTGCCCAGCCTTTTGCTCACTCTCCTCTTTCACAGGATAGAAGGAAAAGATAAGAAAGGTAAGAAGACTTGAGGACTGAGGTTAATAAGAGCTTAACATGGAAAACATGCATAAGCAAAGCAAAACCAGGAATTCAATCTTTACTTCCCATGGGCAAGCAGACACTCAGCCACTGCTTGGGAAGCAAGGTGTTGTGGTCCGGAGCACAAGCGTCCGTGACGCCTCCCAAAAGAGGGGATAAAATCAAGGGCAAATAACCACAAAGTGAGATACCTTCTACCAAGCGTGTAGGCAAATGAGTATTCAACAAATTTATTACTAAACTATATATATATATATACACATATGGTCGCATAAAAACCGTATCTACCCTATAGAAATACTATCATACGCTACCCCCACCCACTCACTCCCCTACCTTAAGGAGTACTAGGAAACCTCAGGGGGAAGAGCAGGGCAAACAAGAACCTAATGATGTCAAAATATGACTGGTATGTGGGTGCTGGGCTGTGTGTGTATGTGGTATAAATCACCCCTTCTCTGGATGTCCAACGATGGTGCCGGTGGGGCCTGGTGGTGCACGGTTCGGCTCAAGATTCGCTGGTGGGTGGCGCCCTTGTCGGCAGCGAGTACAGTGGGCTCGTCTTGGCTCAATTCCAGTGACGCAGGGCAGCAGCTCGATCTGGCTTGGCTCAGCGTTAGGAGCAGCTTCTGGCTGTGGTTTCTTCAACGCAGTGCTCTTGGCTTGGAACGGCACCAGTTGCTTGTTAGCTGAGCTCTTTCAATTTCAGCGCGGCCCTCCCACTTCCCCCCTCAGCTTGGGGGGAAGCAGCGCAGCAGCAGCTTTCCCCTCCTTCCCCTCAGTGGTCGCCTAGCAACGCCACGGGCGGCAGACATCCGTGCTTTTTTACAGGAATGCCAGCAATGCGGTTTCTCCAGCAACAATGGAGGGGGGAGGGGACGTGCCCTCAGCGTGGTGCAGCAAGGAAAAAAGGGAGGATTCGTCTTTTCCGACGAGCTTTATAGTCCGTGACACACCTTCCAATTTCTAGTTTCCGTTTCCTGGAGGACCTCAGCAATGACTCATGGGGGTTGTAGTCCTTTGTTCGCTGTTTTAATAAGGCAGAAGTTCTTAATATGTGGGTCAGTTCACCACATCTCACCCTGTGGCTTATTAATACAGTGATCACTTAGCATTATCCTACGAATGAATGCATGTAGCGTATGTATGTGTTGTGTCTTACTGGTTCTTATTTAGCTCCTGCCCCACCTTTAGTTCCTCCTCTCCTCAGGTGTAGGAGTAACTGGGGAAAGAAAAGAAAATATCTAATACAAATACAATAAATACATATATATACAGAATAAACCCAGGAATTCCCTGTGATATAGTCCTACAATATATATACCATATATACATTTACCTAATATTAGACAGACAAACAACACATATTTGGTTGATGCCGGCATCATCTGCATCCTATTCTATCCCTATACTAATGTATTAACAATATTTACAAACAACCCAAAAGCACAAGTGTTGGGAGACAGCGTTATAGAGCACATTGCTTAGGCTGTGGGGTGACCGAGTCCACAGTGGTTGCAAGGCCTTAGTGTAACAGCTGCTTGGGAAGAGAAGCACATAACCACAAATGTTCTCCCTTCCTCCTCCCTTCCCTGAGCTTTTATAGCTGAGCACAATATCATTGTGTCCAAAGAAGGGCAACGAAGCTGGTGAAGGGTCTAGAGCACAAGTCTTCTGAGGAGTGGCTGAGGGATCTAAGGTTGTTTAGCCTGGAGAAAAGGAGGCTCAGGGGAGACCTTCTTGCTCTCAATGACTCTCTGAAAGGAGATTGGAGCCAGGTGAGAGAGCGGTCTCTTCTCTCAAGGAATGAACAATAGGACAAGAAGAAACACTCTCAAGTTGTGCCAGGGGAGGTTTAGGTTGAATATTAGGAACAACATCTTCCCCAAAAGGGTTGTCAAGCCCTAGCCCAGGCTGCCCGGGGTAGTAGTGGAATCCCCACCCCTGGAGGGGTTTAAAAGCTGTGTAGATGTGGTGCTGAGAGACATGGTTTAGTGGTGACCTGGCAGTGCTGGGCTCACAGTTGGACTTGATGATCTTAAAGGTTTCTTTCAACCAAAGCTATTCAATAATTCTATATGGTATAGAATATCCCTTTGGTCAGTTTAGGTCACCTGTCCCTGACTGAGCAGTGCCTTTTGTGTTGCCTATATGTGAAGAGCCCCTGTGCTGTTCTAGGTTGCACACCATCCACTGGATAGTGAAATGGTTTTCCATCTAGTCCCATATTCCGATTAACTTCTGAGCACTCAGCTGGATTCATTGTTTGTGACACCCATCTACCAAGAAGGACCTAAAGGAGGATCCAGGGAACTACAGATCTGTCAGTCTGGCCTCAGTGCCAGGGAAGATTATGGAGCAGATCATCCTGGGTGCCATCACGATGCACATAGAGGACAACTAGGTGATCAGGCCCAGTCAGCCCATGGGTTCATGAAAGGCTTGCCAAACCTGATCTCGTATGACAAGATGACCCACCTACTGGATGAGGGAAAGGCTGAGGTTGTTGTCTACCCAGACTTTGCTGAAGCCTTTGACAATGCTTCCCACAGCATTCTCATGAAAAAACTACCTGCTCGCGCCTTACATGGGTGTACGCTACACTGGGTAAAACACTGGCTGGATGGCCGGGCCCAAAGAATGGTGGTGAATGGAGTTAAATCCAGTTGGCAGCTGGTCACAAGCGGTGCTCCCAGGGATCAGTATTGGGGCCACTTCTGTTTAATATATTTATCAACGGTCTTGATGAGGAGATAGAATGCACTCTCTGTAGGTTTGCAGATGACACCAAGTTGGGTGGGAGTGTTGATCTGCTTGAGGATAGGGAGGCTCTACAGAAGGATCTGGACAGGCTAGATCAACGAGCTGAGGTCAATTGTATGAGCTTCAACAAGGCCAAGTGCCGAGTCCTGCACTTAGGCTACAACAACCCCATGCAATGCTACAGGCTTAGGGAAGTGTGCTTGGAAGGCCCAGAAGAAAGGGATCTGGGGGTACTGATCAACAACTGGCTGAACATGAGCCAGCCATGTGCCCAGGTGGCCAAGAAGGCCAACAGCATCCTGGCCTCTGTCAGGAATACTGTGACCAGCAGGACTAGGAAAGTGATCATCTCCTCATACTCAGTACTGGTGAGGCTACACCTCGAATCCTGGGTTCAGTTTTGGGCATTGCTGTATAAGAAAGACATCAAGGTACTTGAGCGGGCCCAGAGAAGGTCAATGAAGCTTGTGAAGGGCCTGGAGAACAAGTCTTATGAGGAGTGGCTGAAGGATCTGGGGGTGTTTAGTCTGAAGAAGAGGAGGCTGAGGGGAGACCTTATTGCTCTCTACAACTACCTTAGAGGAGGTTGTAGAGAGGTGAGTGCTGGTCTCCTCTCACCAGTAACAAGCAATAGGACAAGAGGAAATGCCCTCAAGTTGCGCCGGGGAGGTTTAGGTTGCATATTAGAAAAAAGTTTTTCACTGAGGAGGTTGAGTATCTGGCACTGGAGCAGGTTGCCCAGGGAAGTGGTTGAATCACCATCTCTGGATATGTTTAAAAGTCATGTAGATGTGGTGCTTAGGGACATGGTTTAGCAGCAGACTTGGTAAAGGAGGGTTATGGTTGGCCTGGATGATCTTAAAGGTCTTTTCCAAACTAAATAATTCTATGATTCTGTGACTCTATGATTCTTAAAATTCAGAAGGATGCATTTGGTCCTTGATGTCATGACATTAACTCACACAGATCCCATTTCTTCCACACAAAGTAAGCAGAAAAACATGCATGCCCAAGGAGTGTTAAGTGGCTGGACTGAAAGACCACCACTGTGCTTTTTTTCCTAGCCACTTTCAGATAGGTTCTGGGGAAAAATAAAAAAAAATTCCCTTATTTTTCAGATGGAGGACTTCATGCATTTCCTTTTCCTGTTTTAAAAAAATTGGGCATCTGTTGTGCTGGTTCAACCATCATCATTTTATTCTGCCATCAGTTGCCTGATCACACAGGCCAACACTGAACTCAGCAACATCCCCTCAGAAGGCTTCTTTCAAAAAGGCCTGCCATAGGTTCCTGTAGGCTCAGCTCCTCCACTGCCCACTGTGGTACTAGCATTGCCTGCTGGACACAACAGACAGAGATGGCTCCCTCAGCAGCCCTTCACATGGAAGGACACCACTGAGAGAGCTCTGTAAGATGCAACCAGCCCCAACAGAAGCCACACCCAACAGGAAGCCCCTCCAACTGATCAGCTTCTGGTTAAAGTATCCCTGGCCTCACCCACCACCCCAACCACGACCACCTGGGTGAGGGCAGAGCCACAAAGACACAGGTGGGCCCGGTTCTGCCTCTGAAACATGAAGCCAATAGGAAAACCAAAATATTCTGCTAGGTTGTGACTCATTCACAGGTCAACTCCAACTTGGGGCCCAGCTCAGGCCCCAGCACTTCAGCATCCAATATGGTTTTGTAGTTCTGAGCGCTCCGCCTTCTACCTTAGCAAAGCAAACCCTCTTCCCTTCAAAAAGAAGATAAATCCCCTGCAGTCAGCCTCCTCCCTCAACTCTGTCCTGGTTTTGCCAGGACAGGGTTAATTTGGTTCCGAGGTGCGACTCTCCCGCCTGCGGCTGCTCTGCTCAGCTTGGCTCAGCTCCGTTTACCCATATGGTATCGCTTGTTCTGTACATTGTTTTTCTCACTGTTGTCATTGCTGTTGTTACTGGGATTGTTCCTTGTGTGTCACTGTATTAAACTCTCCTTATCTCAACCGGGGCTCTGTGTTTCCCTGTCTCCCATCCCCAGGCTGGCGCTGTGGGGGCAGCAGCAGCGGTCATTTGGCTTGGCTCCCAGCAGGGACTGCACCACCACAGCTTTACTGAACCACCACAAACTCATATCCCACAGAGGACTTGCACCCCCTTTTTCCTTCTCCATAGATCAGTGCGGTTTGGTTTCCCAGTATTTACATGCAGATACTGGGATGACCCAAGTGCACTGTTACCACCTGGAGAACAGGTCCTGGACCATAGCAGCTGACTCACAGCACAACTGTCAAAACATGCTGAAAAATGCCCCCCAGCTCCAAAGACCAGGATAATCAGGAGGAAGAGCAGAGCCGAGGGATGTCCCAGGGTCCCTGAAAGGTGACTTCTGCTTGGTGGCCTCACCACACAATGATGAGCCTCTTCCTGCAGGCAGGCAAGTCCTCTGTGTTTTGCCCTTTTGCAAATTGCTCTGTACCCTCTGCTCGGCTTAACTGATCCACTGCCCATCTCCAGCAAACACATTGTTCTCCTGTCTCATTCATAACATGCTTCAAATAAAGTGTGCTTCTGCCTGAGTGAACGCCCTTTGGAGGTACTTTAAATTGTCACAATGCATAAGGCTTTCCCTGAAATCTGCATTTTTACAGTGCTGGGTCTCCAAAATGGCCCCTAGAGCCACAATTAATGTATTTCAATGAATGTAGAGCCTTACCTTGCGTAAACAACTTGGCTAGGAAGGCAAAGCTTGCTTTAAATCAAATGCTTTCCCTACTCCTGTTTCCCCCAAACCAGCAGAGTTTTGCTTTTTCGTCATGAAAACAAAGAATCAAACCAATCTCCAACAAGTGTTTCTTGATCCAGCTCTGACAACACACCAAATCAAAGCATAATCCAGTTGGAAATGGGCAAAGATTCAAATCTTTGTGGGATTCCGAGGACCAGCAGCCATTGATGTTGATTCAACCTGGTCTTGCTGCTTGAGGAGCATCGCTGAGGAAATCAGTGAGGTTGAAGGCCTCCCAGAATGTGCTTCGAACAAGCAACAGGTGTGGCTAGGAGATACGACCCACAACTGTGAAATCCCACCACAAGCTTGTCATTTACTCCAGACTTAATGATGGTAGAGAAATACTGCTGAAGGAGCTGCTGCCACTGCTGAACAGGCAGGAACTCAGATTTGAGCTTTTTTGCACCCTTCTCATAGATTTACAGGACACAGACCAAAAGCAAGCAGAAGGTGCCCAAATGCCACCCAGTCTGCATTTCTTTAGTGATGCTTGACCCCTCTGAACAGCTTGTGTGAGAAGGGACTCAGTGAAGTGCATAGGGATGACGGAGCTGGATTTTGCTTGTATTTGCACAGATTTTGAAGGCAAACCAGCTCCACCCCATGCATTATCAGCACAAGAAAGCCCTAAAATTGTGCCTGTTTTAGCTGTCAATCCTGGTAAGAAGCATTTCCCACGAAAGGAAACTCCCATGTTTGTGCAGGAACCAAGTAGATCCTCAGCATCAGAAGGCATGGATCCAACTGCTCCACTTTTGTCTTTGAACTTGCATATCCTGGACAAAAAATAAGACCAAGACCAAGGTCCCTCAGCCTCTTTCCAGGGGCTCTGAGAAGGGTAGTAAGGCACAAATGCACACTCAGCAGCACAGAGCAGTGCAAAGGTTGTTCACCTCAACTGATGCTGGCAGCTTCTCACCGCGCAGTCTGTCTTGCTCAGAGCCAGCAAGAGTGGATTTGGATCATGAGCTTGGCAGGATATTACAAAAGCTGGGATCAGAGCTGCTTCCCAGCTGGAGTCTAAAATAACTACGAGATTACCTCCACAGGGGCCCAGCCAGCACGCATAATGCCTGGCCTGTTCCTCTCCCAGCTTGCCGCAGTCTTCCCTGGCTTCCCTTCCATGTTTCTTCAAAGCCTCCTTCAATGCAGGAACTTTATTCCTGCTGAGGGAGAGGGCTGAGCTTCCCTGCTCTGCCTTCCTCCTGCTCTCCCTTGGGTGCTGTGTCCCATGGTGGGTGCTTTGCAGGCAGCCTCTGGAGGGCCCCTCTCCACGCCTGGCTGCCTGGCTGCCAGAGACTGACCAGTCCCTCTGCACCAGCTGTACCCCACCATTCTCCTGGGAGTGCTCCTTTCCTGTGTCAGCTGCTGGCCAGCATATGGACACCTTGGGAAAACAACTCCAAAATTCATAGAAACATAGAATGGTTTGGGTTGGAAGAGACCTTTCAAGGCCATCTAGTCCAACGGTCCTGCAATGAGCAGGGACAGCTTTGACTAGAGCAGGTTGCTCAGAGCCCCGTCCAACTTCACCTAGAATGTTGCCAGGGATGGGGCACTGACCACCTCTCTGGGCAACCTTGGCCAATGTCTCACCACCCTCACTGTAAAAAATTTCTTCCTCTCTCTAGTCTAAATCTCCCCTTTTTGAGTTTAAAACCATCACTCCTTGTCCTATGACAACAGGCCCTGCTAAAATGTCCCTCCCCATCTTTTTATAAGCCACTTTAAGTATTGAAAGGTCACAATAAGGTCTCCTCAGAGACTTCTTTTTTTCCAGGGTGAAAAACCCCAACTCTCTCAGCTTGGCCTCCCAGCAGAGGGGTTCCAGCCCTCAGATCATTGCTGTGACCTCCTCTGGCCCTGCTCCAACAGGTCCATGTCTCTCCTGTGCTGACGACTCCACAGCTGGACACAGCACTGCCTGGAAGGTCTCACCACCTGGATCATGAGCAGATGCTTCTTCTTGGTCTCTCCAGTCTAGTAGCATTGTGCAGGTGTCCAGCCAGACTGGCATAGGAGAGGCTGACTTCACCCTGTTGCCATCTGTCATTACAGATATATGTCAGCAGCTCAGGTCCTTGCCTGTTTCAGACACATTTGTTGATCCTCAGGCACCACTGGTGATTTAGATTACTCCCATGTAGGTGTTCTTCCTGTCCACCTAAAACTAAAGTCTCCTCAAACTTTGCAGAAGGTAAGAAATACAAAACAAAAGCTCACATGCTCTGGGTTGAAAAGAAATATGTCACTGGAGGTTAAACTGAGTGATGAGTTTTCACTCCAACTTTCTAAAACCCATCAAGTAAACGGAAGCAAGTTTCAATATGAAATAATTAAACAAGGGACCCCAAACCATTTCGTTTAGAAAGACTGCATGTTAGATTTGAGATTATTTTTTGTGGCACATGCACTTATCAGACAATGTGAAAAGTTTCAGCCCATCCAAATCCATCTTTTCTAGGTCCAGAAAATAATAAGGATAATAATAATAATAATATATATGATAATAATATAAACAATCCCACTATTCCAAGGTACCTCCCAGCCATAAACTGGTCATTCCTTCCAGGATGATGGCTGATGTGCTCCATCATTCTTTCTATCACCAGCCAGGCTTGGAAAGTCTTTGGACCTATCAAAAGGATACACATAGGTATTTCTTTGGGCCAGTGATTGTTATCTGAAGCTTATCGCACATTACAATCATGGGCACAGAAGGTTGTGTACATGGCTGATCCCTCAACTCAGTACTGGGTACAAAGTGTTGCATGCTCCCCATGTTCTGAAGCATCCATGTATTAGAAGAGACTTTATACTTCGTCTAAGTTGTTTTTATTATTATCTAAACCAAAGTAGAAGGTGCCTAAGCCATTCCCCAGGAAGACAGTAGTTAACTTTATACCCACTGCCCCAAGTCAGGATGCAGCACTGCTCCACAGCTCTCCTCTTGCCAGCCACAGGAGCTCAGCACAGCTCTAGCACTGAGCTGCAGCCAGCAAAGAGGACACAGGCCAGGCATGAACCAACACCACCTCCCCATGTTCTCCTTCATCTCTATTTAATGCATGAACCATCAGCAAGTGTTCTGCTCTACTGCCCATGGCTCTGGCCCCCATGTACAAAGGATGGGGCACAGAAGTGATGTGGGCAAACACCAGGCTGAGCTTTTATACAAATACTTACCTTGGTCTCCGCTGTCTTGGGGCCCTGGGAGAAATACGCTCCCAACCGGTGCTCCCCCCAGCCGGGGACCGGTGCTTTCAGCCTTGTGGATATAGGCAGCATCAGATGATCCCCCTCCCACCTGGCTTGAGCCAGGAGCCTCCTTTAGCTGCAGGTGGCAACTCACACACCCCTGCTCTCGCTGGCATTTGCTGCAGCTGGGAAAATGGTGAGCACGAAGGTAGAGGAGAAAGATACAGATAAAACCCCATAAATCCTCTTTGCTATCCTCCTCCCTTGTGTGCATGCCATTAGAAGTACTAAATCTACTCCCACCCCAGTTATAACCCAGAAGGGCATGAACAGAGCTCTGACGCTCTCACCATCACGCCCAGATCAGCTGCATCCCCTGCTACGGGTGAGTGGACACCAGGGGCTGTTCCTTGAGAGGGCAGGGGCTCACCCAGCCCCAGCCCCTTTGTGCCACTGACCTCCATCTCCCCACATGAGGAGGCTGCATCTCATCAGTGCCGGCAACACACCTGACTGGACCGCAGCTGGACTTAAAGAAGTCTTTGCTTGGGCCGTTACATTATCTTGACTAACAAGTAGTTCCCTTGGATCCATATGTTGTCATGTATTTTTTGGCTGCCCACAAGTGCACACAGAATTGATGACAGGCTCAGGGCATGGAGGCAGAGCAGAGCGCATGGAGGGTGCAAGACTAGGAGGGTGTAGGCAGAGCAGAGTGCAGGTGTAGGGCTTTCACCTCCTCAGTACAGCCAGAGCAATGCCACCCAAACACATTTTACCCTGCTGAGAAGAGGCTCAAGCCAGGAGGCACCATACCTCTTCCTGCCCTTCCCCATCTTCTGGATGGAGTCGAGCACAGAGCTGCACAAGCATCCCCATGTCCCTTCTTACTCTTTTCTCACACCTTCCTTAGGCTCATCCCACTCTTCTGGGGTGAACACATCCCATGAGACAGCACTTACCCCAGGTGTGCAAACAAGAGCACAACAGCACATCTGCCTGACCCTTCCTGGCCTGTATCAGCACTAGTGTGGGCAGCAGGACTAAAGCAGGGATTGTTCTCCTGTACTCGGCACTGGTGAGGCCACACCTCGAATATTGGGTTCAGTTTTGGGTCCCTCACTTTAAGAAGAACATCAAGGGGCTGAAGCATGTCCAGAGAAGGGCAATGAAGCTGGTGAAGGGTCTAGAGCACAAGTCTTGTGCAGAGCAGCTGAGGGAATGGGGGTTGTTGAGCCTGGAGAAAAGGAGGCTCTGCGGAGACCTTCTTGCTCTTGACAAATCCCTGGAAGGAAGTTGAAGCCAGGTGGGGGGCGGTCTCTTCTCCCAAGGAACAAGTGATAGGACAAGAGGAAATGGCCTCAAGTTGTGCCAGAGGAGGTTTAGGTTGGACATGAGGAACAATATCTTCCCCAGAAGGGTTGTCAAGGCCTGGCCCAGGCTGCCCAGGGCAGTGGTGGAGTCCCCACCCCTGGAGGGGTTTAAAAGCCATGTAGATGTGGTGCTGATGGACGTGGTTTAATGGTGACCTGGCAGTGCTGGGATAATGGCTGGTTAACTTGATGATCTTAAAGGTCTTTTCCAACCTAAATGATTCTATGATTCTTCTCTACTGCCACAGCTCAGGGCAGGCTGTGGATGCTGGGATGCTGAATGGTGGCTTCTTCTTTGCTGCAGCTCACACCAGAGGTTTTGCTTCCACAAGACCCAGGGGAGGACAATCAGCAGCTGGTGTGAGGATGTGCCAGCCTCGTTTGAGAGCAGAGGGCACCTCCTCTGGTGCAGGGATGGTGGCTTTTGCTCCACAGACCTCAAAGAAACACAGCACCAGACAAACTGACACCATGGTCGAGTAAAAGCACAGTGCCCTAGTGACAAAGCCAGGAAGGCTGCAGTCCCCCCTAGATGACTTTGGCTGCTAGGTAGCTCATGGGGCCGTGGAAACAAGTGGCAAGGAAGAGAAGAAAATAGTCAGGTTATTTGGCAATGGTGTGACTGCCCGCACATCCAGGACCTGGCTCAAAATGGAAGTTTGGTAGCAGTCAGGTTGTCCTCAGTGCCTGGGAATCAATGGACCATTGGGAATCAGTGACGGGTAGCCTCAAGGATGCTCTGGTGCCTGTGCCATAGTGCTGAGAGCAGCTGTCCCTCCAACCCCATCAGCATGCGTGGTGCTGTCCACAGCCAGGTCCTCAGGAAGAAAAGGGAGAAGAAGCACAGCAGGGCACAGAAACTGTGAGAGTCCAATTCTCCCAGCATGTCCCTAAACTGGAGCAACGTTCCAACACTGCCTTATTTTGTTATGGAAACGCAGGTGCCAGGTAGGGGTGGGAATGTTCTAAAAATTAATACTCAGAAAAACAAACCTGTGTTTTTTTAATTACCAGATTGAAAAAAAAAAAACTATGCAGGGGAGAAGTATCAGCTAGATTGTCTTAAAAGACATTTTATATTATATAAATACATACATTTTATATTTTGGTGTGTCTCCCTCTCTAATGATATACTTTTATATATATGAGGCTACACAACTGATCTCATAGAAAACTTTGCACTTTTACCCCAAACCTGAGCAAAGCTCACATTTCAAACTCCTGGACCAAACAGTGCTTTCCTGGCCTGGCCCAGAGGAAGCTTCTGGTTCTTCATGGTGCAGATACCTTCTTCGATCAGAACAGCCATGCAGGATGAGAGCAGAGCAAAAAGCTCTCACAGAAGTCTGTCAGAGCAACACGCTCACCCTTCTCCATCAAATTTCTCAGTTCATTTCAAACTGTTTCTGAGTTGTTTTTTTAATGGAAAAAAAAACCAGCAACCCCAACATTTTCTTTTCCATAAACACCACACTGAATAATAAGAGCAATCGACTGTCCTTCTGGAGAACTTGCCCTGGTCCATATAAACCCACCTGACCTGCTGGTCTCTAGTTATCTCACCTGATTCTTTCTAAATATTGGAAGAATATTTGCTTTTCTCCTGTTCCTTTAAAATGATCAGATACTCAGATCACCAGACCAGAGACCCAGCTGACTCTTTCCATACCCCTGAGTATCAGCTCTCCACACCTACTGAGATTTAAATGCTCAGGATGTCAGCTTATTTTAACCACCTGGTTTGCTGCTTTCTAGAGACCAGGGTTCACCATCCCCCCCATCACCTCTCTCCATGTGCTTGTTGACTCCCAAAGGACAGAATGGGCACATGAACTCTGCTTTCTCCAGAGAGAAGTCACAACCTCCAGGCTGTCCCAGGAGCCCTGTGAGATGCCACATCCCCAGGGTGTACAAGTCCACAACCCACCTTGAAGACTAAGCTGGAGCTGGCCAAAGATGCTCCCGTGATAAAGGGGTGATGCTCATGACCTGGACAGGCAGTGGCTGTGCCCAGTGCACGGCCCAGCCCTACCCAGCACATCAACCTCTCCAGCATTTTGGACAGTGCCCTCCAGGTACTTGTAGGGCTGCAGACATATGGCAGGAGCTGGAAGATAGGTGATATGTGCTTGGCATCCCAATGACTGTGAGTGCTGCTGGGGTGGGGTGGCTGTGCTGCTGGCTGCCCACCATCCCAGTGATGGCTTCACTATCAGCTCTTCCAGGCTACACATCCCGCACGTGGCAGTCCCCAGCATCAGATGGGACAACAGCACTAAACCAAGAGCAACTGTACACAGGGTAAATGTTCTTCTCCAGGGGCTAAGCATCACCCAGAAGTACCTGAGATCTCCCTGAGCAGAAGGCTCCTTACAGGCAGGGTTGGCAGGAGCCAGAGCCTAGTGCCCAAGACAGATTGCACACCAAACTGACATGGAAGCTCAACTGCCTCCTTCTCTAGCCCTGTAAACCTCAGCTAAACAAGGAAAAGCTGAGAAAGCTCCTTTGCGGTGGAGCCTTTGAAGGGCTCTGCCTTCTTCTGATCAAGGAGACACACAGAAGAAGGTCTTTTAACCACCGTGACTCCACAGCTTGCCATGTCCTCCACCATGAAGAAGTGAGTCCTGCCCACGTCTCTTAAAGGTGGCTGCTGTCCTGTGCTGCCAGTGGCAAGAGCTGGGCTACAACAAAATCTTCTCCATAGGTTAGGCAGCCCCACTAGTTATCTGCAATCTTTTTAGGTAAGGTATGGCTTATATGCCAACCTCTGTCTGAGAATGGCCCCCACTGCCTACTCAGGGACTTCAGACCCCATGGCCCAGGAGAAAAATGCTCCTCAGCCAATCTGGGCATGTCAGATAGAGCGCATCAAAGCCCCAGGCTGTTAGGTACAGGAATACTCGTCTGGATCCTAACAAACAGGAACATTGGGAAGCCTGAGGTGGGGAAGGACCAGTGCAACACAAGAAAACAAGTAAGGGTTCACTTTCTTTATAAAACAGACAGTACCTGTACAACATGGCCACAGCCACAGGTGCCTGGTTGGGATGGAAGGAAGTTTAACACCAGAGGTGAAAACCTTTCCTGTCTCTTTTGTTTGGTTGGTTTTTGGACACACAAGTCTTGCTTGGGTTCTGGGTTGGATCATGTGTGTCATTGCAAAGCTCTGGTGAAGCTGGAGGATGCGAACCACCAGAAACGAGCCTGTCCTTCAGGGTGAGGGCTGCCTTGCACAGATGCTGCTGGGGACTACCAAACCGTGGGAGCCAAATGACAGCCATGGAAGCAGCCTGGACTCCCAAAAGCTGGCAAAACACACCCAAAAAATGCACTTGGATAACAGCAGCACTGCAAAGGCTGGTGAGATGGGGAGCTCGCTCCCTGGCCTCATGGCAAAGCCTGGGATTTGTCACATCACACCAACACAGCAGCCTGGCTGGTGATAGAGGACAAGCCTTTTTTTCTTTCCAGAGCAACAGTCAGCCTCTGAATGCCATTGAAAAGACAGCAGCAGCCACAAAAGGCCCAAACATTTCAAAGCTGATGCTCAGCAAGACGTGGAGGTGGGATGGGCAGACACTCACCCCACCAGGGAAACTCGAGCAAGGAGATCGGGTGGGTAGGATTAGAGATGGCAAATGACAAATGTGCTCCGAGATCCTCCACCTGATCAAGAGCCACACAGCTCCTGACTGCTATGAGATAAAGAGGAGGCTGCACACACTGGCTGACCCGAATTGCAGCCCCGCATCACAGCCCAGCTTGCTCCTGTGCCCTGGGGAAATCTGCCTTCCAGCCCTGCTGCTTGCTGCTGCCCTCCCCAGGCCAGGGAGCAGGGACAGGATGGTGGGAAGGGGATTAAAAAAAAAAAGAAAATTAAAAACCTGTCTGAGCCAAAGCCACCAACATCAAGAGCAATGGCAGAACATATGTGGTAGGGGGGAGGTCTGCCATCTGCAACTTGAAGGCAGCTTCTTCCCCAGGGCATAGTCCTGCTTTGTCCACTTCAGTCCTTCTCTGCTAGAGACAGAAGTCACCACTGGAAGCATGAGGGTGATCTGGCAATGCTTCTGCCTGGAGGTGAGGCTGGCAGGGGACAGCAAGGCTCCCCCCCAGCACCGGGCGGTCTCTGGGGAGTCCCATGGGAGAGCTGGGCAAAACACAGCCGCTTTCAGGCTAGGAGAAGAGAGAGAAAACAGACTGTTGAAGCATTCTGCAGGGTTTTACTGGTACTGGCCAGGCTGATGCAGGAGGGAGAGCAGGTCCTAGTGGTACAAGGACTTAGCAGCAACCTCATACACATCCCCACAACTTCCCCCAGGTCCTCTTGCAAATGCCAACCCATTGCTTCACTGACAAGAGGCTGAAAGCACATAGAGGGCAAGTGCACCCATCCTCCTAATCTGGTGAAAATCTCCACCTTCTGACCTGCTCATGGACATTTGCAGAGCCTGGGCAGGTATCACAGCCCTGCAGCTCACCCATGAAGCCTGTCTGTACATTGTGGGGACTGCACGTGAAGCAAGCACCTAGGTACTGCACCCTTGTTGCACTCCTCCTGGCAAGCCAAAACCACACCAGCCACGAGGTGGCCACCAAGCTCTAGAGATGCGTTAGGGCTGCTCTAGAGACATGTTAGGGCTGTTCTGTACTGGTCTTACAGGTTCCCAAACTCCTCAAGCAGAACCAGAGTCAAGCTCTTCAACAGAGCTAGAAGGTACTTGGTGTATTGAGTTGGAGGAGTTGGAAAATGGGAGGATCTCAGGTGCAGGCTATGGCCTTCAGGAAGAAGCAGAAGATGCTTTGACAGCATCTCATGGCCCCAGAGGTTTACACAGAAATCCCTGTGAGACAGTGGGGCACCCTTCCAGTAGTAGATATCTGGCACTGTGGAACAAGCTTCCCTGGGGACAGTAATCACCACAACAGGGCCGGGTAAGCAGGGAAGGCAGGACAGACCCACCCATGACCTCTCACCCTGCCTGGTGGTGCCATGAGCTAGGGAAACATCACTGCAGAGATGGCTCCTCCAGGATCTAGACCAGCTCTCCACACTACTAGCCACAGCCCAGAAAGCTGATGGTCCTTACAGACATGCCCAGCATCTGCATCAGGAAGAGGGGAAAGGGCTAGGCAGTTTTCACTCCCTCTGCCCTCCCCAGGCAGCCCCCGTTTGGGCTGCTGGCCTCAATCCCAGGGGAGTCACTTGCAAGGACAGCCCTGAAGGGCCCCATAACATCAGATCCAGTGCCACAGACCTTGCACTGTGATGCTGGCAGGCTTAGCAGCACCTGGATGGGCTCTCAATAAGGGTAGTGCACAGGCCAGGGGACACTTCCACAAAAGAAAGACCTCAGAGGCAGAAGATCTTAATCTCACACATGCTTTGTACCACCCATCAAAGCTCACCAGTGCATGGCTGGAATTATTCCCTGTGTGGAAATGGCAATTAAACCATACGGAAATCAGACCCAGGAACAGGCACTTTCTAAAGGGAAGAACCCACAAGCTGGTCTTTTGCTCTTCAACTCTTGGTGCAATGAAAAGCTCCTAAGATCTTCCTTTCTGGCCATGCATCAGCCAGAGAAAGGCGATTCTTGTCTTCCGCGCAGCCAGTACATGCCTTCCTGTGCCAAGACCCCCAGGAAGTACCAGCCCAGAAAATACTGAGCATGAGAGCAGAGAAAGCTCCTTACCTGGTACATGCCCTCCTGGCTCAGCGCAGAGGTGTACATCCCATAGGAGCTCAGCATAGTCTCTGGTGGGCTGCCCATGCTCCCTGGAGCTGAGCTCGGAAAAGGGTGCTGGGCCATGGAGGGAACAGGGCTCAGCTGCTTCTCAGGAATAAGCTGGCATAAGGAGGCGGGGAAAAAACTGGAGTATGGAGCCATCTCTTCCTGGGACCCACTGCTGCCCACAGTTTCCACGCTGCATAATCCATTCAGGTTAAAGTGCAATGTTGGCGCGCTAGGCCCTGGACCCAAGCAGCCCTGGTGCTGGGAGATCAAGTCTTGGCTGATGCCATGAAAACCAGGCTGAGACTGGGACCCCAGGAGTGGGGAAACATAGTCCTGCCACGGGCTGGGGCCACTGCTGGGAAGGAGGTGTGGGGTGGGGTCAGGGCTGTGGCTGCACAACCCATTCAGCAGCAAGTGCTGGTGTTTTGGCTGGCTGGGTGGTCCCACATGGCTCTGGCACTGGCTGAGCAGGGAGTAGGACTGGTGAGTATCCTCTTGTGTGGAATGTAGGGCTGGGAAATCACCCTTCAGCTGCTGAGCCCTGAGTGGCTCCTTCGGGCAGGACGCTACTGGGGACAAGCCAGGTACCTTGTCCCATTGGGTGCCCTGCGCTGGCTGGAGGAAGCGGAGCAGACCCTCCTCCCTACCTGGCCTCCACTTCGAGCCATCAGCTGGTTCTTCTTCCTTGGCTGATGCCAGCAGCAGCGGGGGCAGCTGTGCCAGCACAGTGTGGAGGGGCTGTTCCCACAGAAGAGCAAGGGGCTGGCCAGGGGCCATGCCGGGCTGAAGCACATGCTGGGGCAGGTACTGCAAGTCTTCGTTCTCCACCTGGGCCTGGTACATAGTAGTGACTCCATGTGGGCTCAGGGATGTGCCTGGCAGGGGACAGCCCTGTTGTTCTCCCCTATGCTTGCTCACCAGAGTGGTGTGGATGTAGGAGAGAATCTCGTTGCTGGTGAGGCAGTCGTGCAGGGACGGGGTGCAGTCAGGGTCCATATTGACCATCACCATTTTCTCATCCAGCAGCAGGAGCTCCAGGTCCTCAGCATTCAACCCCAAGCCCTCCAATGCACTGAAGAGTTTGTTATTGGAACAGCTCTCATCACTCTTAATTGAGAGTGAGTCCAGGGTGGCCAAGAGAGGGTCCTCCTGCTGCAAATCCACCAGCTCCTCTTTGAGGCTGTTCCCCCTTGAAGACACTGGAGCAGCACCCATACTCCAGGCATCTCTTCCTGCATCTAGCAAGGACACATCCTCGAGGTGGTCCACTAAACTGCTGCTGAAGGAGTGGTTAGGTGTGGGAGCTGGGCGGGAGGCATACACTGCCTTGTCCTGTCGCATCATGGCACCCAGCAGAGAACCAGGGTCAACACCATTCTTTTTGGAGTGCTCATCACAGCTGTGGGAAGTCTTCTTGGACTTGCTGGTTTTCCCTTTGCTCTGGAAAGGGTCAGGGAAGCCTGGGAGAGGGTACATGCTGTGGTATAAGAGCGCCTCTCCCGTAGCAAAGGTAAAGGGAAGATGCATGGACCGTTTTTGAAGGTGCTCTCCTCCTTCTTCATCTCTGCAGGGCAGGAAGAGGAGACTGCAGCTTGCATGTGTACAAACACACCCCCACAAAGTGCTTCTGCAATGGATAACTGTGATTCCTGCAAACCAAAGCCCCTTTGCTATGAGTAGCATGCATGTACTGAGCAGCACCACACATGTAGAAATTTATGTAGAAATACACACACACACATACATATTTTTACATATTTTTTACACCTAAACCCACACATCTTTAGCGTAACCAAGACAACACTTAAAATGCAAAGGGTAGCAGAGCTCTCCCAGACAGAATCACACCTTTGTCCTGCTCACTTATGCTGCAGCCACCCCTTAGGATGGGGACAGCATCCACACGACAGCCACATCTGAGGTTCTTGCTGTTCCTGCACCTACATGTCCCTATGGCTGCTCAGGAACAGCCACCAGTCTCCTCAGAATAAGTTTGTTGCAGTGCCCAGGACACTGGGGCAAGGATTGGAGATGCAGGGCAGTGCTCAATGCTCTCCCACGCTTGTGGGTTGGCCTTGCAGAGGGGGAAGCTGCTGAAGAGCATCAAAGCACAGTATCCTATGGGTACTCCTTTAAAAGGCACAAGCAGCAATCATAGAAATATAGAATGGTTTGGATGGGAAGGGACCTTTAAAAGTCATGTAGACCAACCCCCTTTCAGCGAGCAGGGACATCTTCCATTAGATCAGGTTGCTCAGAGGCCTGTGCATCCTGACCTGGAATGAGGCACCCCAGAGCCCACACCAATGGAAAAAGCTGGCCTGTCGTCAGCCCAGCCTGGGCTAACCCAGATGGCACTTACATGAGGGGTCTCTGAGTGACAATGATGTACTCAGGTTTGCCGTTCTTGTAGACAAGCCGCGCGTTGGCCTGCACCCACTTCCAGCGATTCTCCTTTGTCAGCAGGCGGAAGACCGTCAGGCCGCTTTCACCTGTCTTCATCACTGCCGGCAGAAAGCACGCAGGCTGAGGCTGTCAGCGCATCACCAGAAGCAGGGCTGTCTCTGGGGGTGCTGCTGTTTCCAGCCAGCCTAAGCAGGTGAGGTCACAGCAGTAGCATGGCTGGCACACACAGGGGACTCTATCCCAGCTAAATACCCCTCACTACACTCCACCCCAAGTTTCCTGCAGTGAAAAGAGCACCACAGCCAGGCATAAAGCAAAGCATCCTATGGGGAAAGAGCTGCCAAGCTCGACATGGCAGCCAATGGAGCAGCCCATAGTCCCAGTCCACGTAACAGCCTGAGAGGTGGGCACAAGCAACCAGGGAAGGGACTCTTACTCCTGACGTGGTTCTCAGCACAGTACAGCATGTCGGCAGCGTGGATGAACTGGTAGCCAGTGCCGCACATCCGCAGCTCCGCCTCAGTGTAGCCCAAAATGATCTTCCCCCTGCAGGAGACCAAGAAGGTGCCCAGCTTAGCAGCAGAGCCGGAGTGGGACATCACCCAGGCAGGGTGTGGAGTGCCAGGCAGGAAGCCTGCAGCATCACCCCTCAAATCAGCTCTGCTGCTTACTTGGCATCACACGCCAAGGGGGTGAAGTCCAGCTTGTGCTTCGTCCTGAAGATCATGTTCTTGGTTCGGATCTGCAGGATGGATGGGGGCTGCAAGGGGGTGGAGATAGCGAAGAGAGCGAGCTGGGGTGGCAATGCAGACCCATCTTCAGACCATTTGTTCTGCCCATGAAGGAATTTCAGCCTGCCTTGCAGGTTTAAAGCCTGGGAAGAGAAGTTCAGTGTCACACAGAAAACTGGATGGAAAGAGATGAGAGGGAGGAGCTCTGCACAGGAAGCAAGCCATCTCGCTGCAGAATTGATGTAAATAATCCCTCCTGACTCATCCCTTGTGACTCCAGTGCTCCCCACTAAAATAAGACAGAGGACCAAAAGGATGCTATGCTGAGCTCCCCACAGAAGCAGCCCACTGCCTTCTGGCAGCTGCTCACTGCCAGCCTGAGACTCAGACATACATTGGCTGCAGGATTGAGCACATGCTGGAGCTGCATCAGGGCCCTGTGCAATGCATGAGCTGCTTTGCACGGGGCTGCTGTAACTGCTGTAGCATGGGGCTACATCACAGCCCCATCCGGAACCATAGCATTGGAAGGCCACAAAAATGGTCCAAGGGCTGGAACCCCTCTGCTGTGAGGCCAGGCTGAGAGAGCTGGGGTTGTTCAGCCTGGAGAGAGAAGACTCTGAGAAGACCTTATTGCAGCCTTCCAGTACTTAAAGGAGCCTATCAGAAAGATAGAGACAGACTTCTTAGCAGGGTCTGTTGTGACAGGACAAGGGGTGATGATTTTAAACTCAAAGAGGGGAGATTTAGACTAGAGAGAAGGAAGAAATTTTTTACAGTGAGGGTGGCGAGACACTGGCCCAAGTTGCCCAGAGAGGTGGTTGATGCCCCATCCCTGGAAACATTCGAGGTGAGGTTGGATGGGGCTCTGAGCAACCTGCTCTAGTGGAAGATGTCCCTGCTCACTTACAGGGGGGCTGGAATAGATGGCCTTGAAAGGTCCCTTCCAACCCAAACCATTCTGTGATTCTATGATTGCTTCCACACAAGGGACAATCAGGAATTTTCATATTGAGTTTCCAGACTAAAGCAGGATGAGAGGGATAAAACAGGGTTGCTACACCTGTGGTGATGAATGTAAGAACCCCATCAGCTTGCAGCAGAGAGAAGGAGGGATGAACTCCACCTGCTTGGTCTTAAGACATGCCTTTTAACACATAAACCTAGCAAAACATATGGAGGAAAAGCACTTTTGTTGAAGATTCAGCATCTCTGAGGGGAGAGGAACAAAACCCACAGGATGAGGTTGTAGGTACAGACCAAACCTATGAAAACCAGCAGAAATATCTCCTTGTTGAGACAGGTAGGCACTCCACATGGCAGAAAGGAGTGCTGGGTCATTCAAGGCCAACTGTTATGCTCCAAGAGTGGCACTGACCTTTTGAGGTGAGCCTGCACCCTTCCGGCTGCAGAGGTCACAGCGCAGGTCTGTACTTACCAGGAAGCCAGAGGAATTATCCAGGAGGCAGCGAAAGCGGCACACGAAGCTTCGTTCCAGAAAGGAGGAGTTTTCTGGGGGCAGCTGGTCCAGCTTGTAGGTGACAGCAGAAGAGCTGAGACTCTTCCCCTCTGTGGTAGAGAGAGACTGGGAAAGGAACAAGCAGGGGTCCCCAGCAAGGGCTGGAGGTACCCAGCATTGGGGACTGCAGTAGTTTGCAGAGCACAGCAACAGAAACCCATGGAAGGCTACAGTGTTTTGGATGAACCCATGGCTTGAGCCAGAAGGACGTAAGCCCCTACACAAAGCGATGGCAGGGAGCTGGGCTCCCCAGCATAGTAGGGGAGCTACACACCTTGTGCCAACCAGGACTGGGTGGCTCCCAGCCTGCACTTACCTTCTGGAGAAAGCTCACCCTCACAAGCATGGGGTGGGTTGAGGGCCCAGTGGAGGTTGCGCCTAAATTCCTGCTGGTCCTCAGTGTGGATCAGCTCAAAGACGCTCTGGTGCATGACATCTGTCTAGAGGTAAAAAGCAACACATGAGCTCTGCAGCCTGTACCCAGGCACCAGTTTTCATGTCCTACCTGGAAACAGCCTGTCACAGCCCCAGTTGGCCATATCTTAGGTCCCTTAGTTGACCATCAACTAGGTATCAGCTGGCTGAATGAGGCTGGACACCTTCCACCAGAGCTCACGCTGGTGGGAACAGAGTTCCTCTGCCATCTTAAAGAGCCAGTAGCATCAGCAATACAGCTCCCCTCTGACACGCTCATCCTGGTAACATGGTGTCCTTCAAAATCCTAGTACTGACTTACGCAACGAGATGAAAACATGGGTTTGGGAACAAACCAGCAGCAAAGCCACCCCATCCCTACTCATGAGAGAAAAAGGCACCTGCTCTCTAGGACTTGCTCCTGCTGCCCAGGTGGATAGTGCTTATCTACCCCAGATGCTGGGGAATGCCAACTGTGTGAGAGCAACACCAAGCCACAATGACAAGGGACTATAGGTAAGTCCCACTTCCCTGTAAATCTGACCTAGTGCCTTCCAGGTTACCTGGTTGCCCAGGTAAGCACAGGGCACTGAAGTCTTATGGGATTTACCCAGGGCTCACCCAGAGGAGTGGGTGCCAAAGGCAACCTGGGCAGGAAACCCCAGACATCTCACCATGGCGTTACACAATGGGGCCATGAACCTCATAACCTGTCAACATGGCTGGTGGAAAGCATCTGTGGACTCGCAAAGTTGCTTTGACACCTCCCAGTGACCACATCTGGCAAGACGGGATCCAAATTCAAAAGACCAAGGAAAAGCCCCATGCAGCCCCCCAAGACTCTGTGACCCCTGCAGAGCTTCCTCCTTGCAGAGAACTTGGGGCTGTTGTTCACTACCAAGATAAAATCCACTCTGCAATCCCTCTCCAGCAAGTCAAGAGGTGCCCCACCAACCTGATGAAATCCCAGATAGTCCTGAATCGTATGCGAGGAGTAAAATATCAGTCCTTCTGATGTCACCACCAGCACGAATCCATTGAGTGCCTAGGGGAGAGAGGAGATCAGCAGGTACATGCCATGCTCACATCACCCTTTTCTAGAAGGACATTCTCCTCAGACACTGGTTGTCCAAGTCCTGGCTGGTCCCAAATAGCAGGCAGCTAAGCCCCTGCCCCATGAAGAGAAAGATGTAGGTCAGGAGACAAAGCACGGGAAGCCCTGGAAGGAAAAGGAAAAGAAGCCCAATGGCATCTCATTGTCCTAACACTGGGTACTGCCCTGGCTCTCACCTCCAAGGTACTGTGTGCAGTTGTGGGTGCCTCAACATAAGGACATCAAACTATTAGAGGGTGTGCAGAGGAAGGTGACCAATGATGAAAGGCCTCAAGAACAATACTTCTGAGGAGTGGCTGAGGTCACTTGGCTTGTTCAGCTTGGAGAAGAGAAGGCTGAGGGGGGATCTCATCACCATCTACAACTTCCTCAAGCAAGACAGTGGAGAGGGAGGTGCTGATGTCCTCCCTCTGGTGATCAGTGATAGTACACAAGGAAATGGAATGAAGCTGCGTCAGGGGAAGTTCAGATTGGACATTAGGAAGAGGTTCTTCACTGAGAGGGTGGTTGGCCTCTGGAACAGGCTCCCCAGGGCAGTGGTCATGGCACCAAGTCTGTCAGAGTTCAAGGAGCATTTAGTTTTAGGTAGTCCTGTGAGGAGCAGGGAGTTGGACGTGATGATCCTTATGGGTCCCTTCCAACCTGAGATATTCTATGATTCTGTGATTCCAATGCACTGTTCCATACAGCTTATTTGGTTTCACATCCTTCCTGCAGGATGGGAACAGCACCAGAGACCTTCATCCTTGTACCTGCCTCTATGCTTGTACCTTGCTGTGGTGCCAGAGCACATGCGCCTAAAACCATAGGTTTTCACAGACCCAACGAGTTTGCTTTACCCAGCAGAGGTGAAGGCCTGCAACTCATGCTCAGATTTTTTTCTGCTCTGCCTTGCTTGAGTAAACTCCATCAACTGAAGGCTAGCTGGAAAAAGATGGGGCTCAACACTGGCAGAGCTGTGCTCACCAAGAAAACGGATGGTACCTTCTGCTGGGTTTCTCTGAGGTCACTTAGCTCTTCTGTACAGCTGCCCAAGTGTATCCTAATCCAAACTGATGGAAAACTTTGCTTCCATCCCAAGAGATTTCGCTCAGACTCAGATTTGGACAATTATACTCATCCTAGGCGAAGAGCAAATAAAAATCTCAGAACTGCTCGCAGAACAAAACTGAACACCATCAGGAACTGGTCCATTCTGGTATTCTGGCGGAAAAAAAGCCTTTCTGACAACTGAATCCAAATAGCATTTCATGTCTACTGCATTTAACATTGGCCCATGTCTACCTGAGTGGCTCTGCTCACATAGTTCCCATCCTCCCCACAGCCCAGGAGGGTCTTGGCAGCTGTGTGTGGCTCCAGATAGCATGAGGCTGGAGAAGCCGGGGGATGTTCAGCAGAGGGCAAAACCTATCACAGATCACTATGTGCTGCCAGCGTTGGCTGGGCATTTCCTGCTGCTGCTTGGCCCACACAGAGATATTCCTGCTGGTTTGGGAGAAACCTGCCCAGCTCCTGGCCTCCTCTGCATCCATCGTGTTCTTCCTGGGTGCTAGAGGAGAGCCCTGGAGAAGGACCACGGTGTGCCTGCCTGGGCTGTCCACAGGCAAGGAACAAAGCCTAGAAAGGTGTTGTCTCCATTGCCTGCTCCCTCCTCCAGAATTGCTCACCCTATGCTCAAAGTGCCCAGTCCAACACTGCAAAGAGCCTTAACCAGTGAGAACAGAAAAGGTGAAAGATAAAGCATAAGAGTGGGGGGCTTGAAACCATAGTGAAAACATCTGATTTCTGAAAAGCCGTTTCCTTCCAAAGCAGGAGAGAGGACAGGCTGAGTCTAGTCCCTGGACTTGGGGGAAATCCACAGAACTGCCGGTTGACCTCAGAGTACCTTTCATTTTCAGCAAATAAATCTTAGAATCATAGACTGGTTTCTGTTGGAAGGGACCTTCAAGACCACCTAGTTCTAAACCCCCTGCCATGGGCAGGGACACCTCCCACTATGGCCAAATGATTCACCCCAAACTCACACTCAGTGACGCCCTGCTGCACTCATCCAGCTGGCACTGCACTGGCCTTCCGAAGCACCACGCAGCATCAGTGTCCCCAGGGGAAAGGGACGTCTGCAGCCCCCCGCACCCGGGATGCACACATCATTCACAAGATGCTCCCAGACACAGTCCTCTTCCCCTAGAGCTCTCTCTCTGCATGGGGCACAGATTCCCACCATGCTAACAGCCTGCCCTGGAGCCCAAAACAGGCCCAGCGCTGTGCTCTGTTTTCACAAAACTAACACTCCAGCTACTTTGGTTTGAAGCACTAAGCCCTCCCCACAGAAAAGAGCAAGTACAGCCATCAATCTGAAGTCTCCAATGCATTTTTAATGTTACACAACTTACGTATTTCACAGTTCACTGACCCTTCCATCCTCTCCTCGAGCTCCCGAACTGCAACGTCAACATCCAAGGGAGCGTCAACATCCAAGGAAGCATTGCACTTCCTGGCAGGAATGGGCTGAGCTGCTTAGAGCCTCTGTCTCCCTCAAGACAGGCTCATTCCTACCAGCTTAACAAATCCAGGAAGTAATTTGGGTGTTTCCTCTGAGCCAGCAGCCCCAGGGCTGGCAGGTCAGGACACAGGAGGAAGGACTCAGGATGCTGGCTGACAGTGTCCTTTGCAGCCAGAGATCCATGAAGATCAGAAGGTGCAGAGAAGCTTTTCTACCAGTTTGAGAGTGCAGCTGCTGTCCCAGGAGCTCTGGCTTTTCAGCCCTGCTCTCTGACTTCAGGCAGGAGTTGAGGCACAGAAGAACATTGCTAACAGGCACTGGCAGGGTCTAGGAGAGCACCCTAAGTGTTTCAGGCACTGCACAAAAGATGGCGAGCAATCCTCTGTGGTACAGAGCCCAGTGCTTTGAAGACCTTGTCATCTGGAAGCAGGCCCACTGGAGTGTCCCCCTGATCCCGAGTGGTAGGCATCCCTCTGTGACTCAGTCTTCCCAGCTCTGAAATGTTCCCGAAAGACCGTCAGTGGACACCTTCAAGCCAATGGTGCTGCCTAAGAACAAAGGCCATGAAAACCCAAGGCAATCACCAGTTTAGCTTCCCAGAAACCAAACAGTTCTCATTGCCATGACAGTACCATCTGGCCATCCCTCCCTAAGGGCAATACATCTTCATGGGGATGCTCCTGGCAGTAAAAAGCAGAAGTTCTCTAGAAGGCAGGGGTTCTCCTGCAGTGTGGGCCCCAGAAGACCTATGGCTATCTAGAGCCAAAACCGTCCTCTACAGAGAATCACAGAATCTCAGCATGGTGGGAACTGGAAGGACGTCTGGAGATCATCTTGTCCAACCATCCCGCTAAAGCATGGTCACCCAGAGCAGGTTGCCCAGGATTCTGTTGAGGTGGGTTTGAAATCTCTCCAGAGAAGGAGACTCTACAGCCTCTCTGGACAGCCTTGTCCAGGCTCTGGCACCCTCATAGCAAAGAATTTTTAACTCCTGTTCAGATGGAACCTTCTGGGTTCCAGTTTGTGCCCATTTGTGCCCAGTTAATACCACCAACATGGCTGCAGGCAGGGAAGCCAGAGTATCCAGCCCTGGCCTGCTTCCCCCACTTCCTAATGTATAGACATCAGGATTAATTAGGGTCCAGTGTGTAGTCTCAGCCAAGTCCAGCTATTGTTGCTGCCAACTCCTGTTTCATTGTCCAGGTCTGTGTTTCTCCCCCCTCGCCTTCCTTTTCTTCTGGGCACAAATGCTTTCTCTATTTACTGGGGTTGATCTCAATGTGTGGGAATCTGCTGCAGAGGTTAATTAGTGCTGCCCGATGCACTTTAACCCTTTGAGCAGCTTCGGGGGTGCTGGGAGCAACCAACATCTTGCAGCACTGCCCTTCCTTAACTGCACAGACCAGCAGGCAGATTGAATACCTGGCAGCCAGTGGTGTGTACCTGCATCATTGGGCACCTGGGCAGAGGTTCTCAGCCTCACTAAGACCTTGGTGGTCCCTGTAGAAGGATGTTCATGTTTAACCTCCGTTTCAGATACCTTCCTCTGCTGAGATTACTGCTGGAAACAGTCTTGGTGGAAAAGGACAGACCAAAAAAGTAAGGCTGGAAAGTTAGGGGAAGGGAAGGGAAGGGAAGGGAAGGGAAGGGAAGGGAAAAGGGAAGAGAAGGGAAGGGATCAAGATGGACCAAGAGATAAGACAAAGGAAGTTTGGATGTCCAAGGTGACAGACTGGGTGGAAGTAGTTTTATAAACATGTAGGAGTGTTTCTTTGGGGCATGGAGGCAGGTCCTGAGCCCCTGCCATGCCCAATATCATGCAGATGGACCCCCAGGAGAGTCAAATTTGAATGCAGAGCTTTTAACTACGAGGTTAGTACCTCTACAAGGATGGCACCAAACCCTGGGAAGAGTTGATAAGCAGGATGTCAATCCCCAGCAAGCCCTGCTCTGCACAGTTTTATTATACCCACAGTGGAAACCCCTCATTATTATTAACCATCTGGCACAATAATTATTACACTTACTGCTGAGTGAGCTTTTGGATAGGAGCTGGAGCTGAGCAGGACACTTGCACTGCTCTGGGGCCAGGCAGGGGACAGGGCTGCAGCCTGTGCCTGAGTGCCAGGCAGGGAGGGCAGACCTGCATCCTTGCAAGACCTTGTGCTGCTGGAGCCTGACCTCTTCCTATTCACTGTGCACTGTTTGCAGACAGAAGATCATCTCCTGGCATATATGAATCAATCACGGAAGCAACAGGCTCAGCAGCACCACCAGCATTGCCTTCAGCATCACCAAAGGAACCAACCATATGCCTCCCACAGAGCTCCTGGGATACATCCATGCACCCTATGAATATGGGCTGAACATATGGCCCATCAGCACCTATCTCTGTATTCAGTGTCATGCATCACTGCCTGGAAATCAGGGAAGACTTCCATGATGTTTTTCTTCCATGTTTTCACCAGTGTTTGGACATCCCCTGTACTCGGCACTGGTGAGGCCATACCTCGAATATTGGGTTCAGTTTTGAGCTCCTCACCACAAGAAGGACATTGAGGGGCTGGAACATGTTGACTAGAGAAGGGCAACAAAGCTGGTGAAGGGTCTAGAGCACAAGTCTTGTGAGAAGCATCTGAGGGAACTGGCGTTGTTGAGCCTGGAGAAAAGGAGGCTCAAGGGAGACCTTCTCACTCTCAACAACTCCTTGAAAGGAGGCTGGAGTGAGGTGGGGGTCAAGGAAGGAACAAGCAATACAGCATGAGGAAGCGGCCTCAAGTTGTGCCAGGGGAGGTTTAGGTTGGACATGAAGAACAATTTCTTCCCCAAAGGATTGTCAAGCCCTGGCCCAGGCTGCTCGGGGAAGTGGTGCAGTCCCCATCCCTGGAGGGGTTTAAAAGCCCTGGAGATGTGGTGGTCCATGGTTTAGTGGTGACCTGGCAGTGCTGGGTTAACGGCTGGATTTTATGATCTTAAAGGTCTTTTCCAACCAAAACTGTTCTATGATTCTATTCCATGACTCTATGTCAGGCTCAGTGTGCCCATTTTGAAAACTACACTCAAAACACCTTGCTCTGCTTGGTTCCCATGTTACACCTGTGGCCCATTTACACACAAGGACTGAGAAGCAAAAAACTGAATCTCCATGCTCAGAAATTTGGTGCTGCTTCCACCAAGATGCAGGGTTTCTTACACATGGACAATTTACAGATGGCAATTTTCTCAAGGAAGGATGGGAAAAGGAGAGGAGAAGCAACACAGTTTCTGCCCCAGGGACTTGAAGAGCTCTTAAACCTCTGCTCAGTTAGAAGCACTATGAGCTACACCCCAAGAAAACACTGCTTTACCAAAACATAATCATAGAATGGTTTGGGTTGGAAGGGACCTTTAAACATCATCTACTCCAACCCCCCTGCAGAAAGCAGGAACATCTTTTAACATCGGTAACAGAATCGCCTGATCTTTGGCTAAAATTCAAAGGAGCTGGAAAGAAGACATAAGGAAAATCCTTTGAAGGCATCTGCCAGGGAAAAGTGGCCAGCGAGGAGCACTAACCTGCAAGAGCAGCTCGCCCTCTGGTACTGCTGCTGAGCCCGGAGCCAGTCCCCTGCTGCACTCTCCATCCCTCTCCTCTTCTTTGGCATCATGATTCTTTAGAGCAACTGCATGAAGCAAAGGGAATGGACTTCAGTGTTGCAGTGATACACACAAGCCACCACCATGAATGTCTGAAATGTGGACTTGCCTGCAAAGCTGGGCAGTGCTGTGCCAGGGGAAGCTGTGATGTATTTGGCACTCTGCTTCATCTCTCAGAAGAATTTATTTTAACAGGATATTTCCCCACTCCCCTATATCCTCAACATCCCCTCCCCAACCTTTAACAACCTGCAAGGTCTCAGGGCACGGCAGCAGCTCTGCTCTTGCAATTTTTTTGCAATACTGAGCTAGAGTGGATCAGGCCATGCATGCCCTCACTCTCCAAAGGACAGCAGACCAACAGCAACAGACGTCTGCCCTATGAAAAAGGCACCAGAGCAAACCCTACTCTTCTAGGACAGGAAATGTGCCACAATCCAGACAGTCCAGTCGATGTCTCATTACAGTTCAGTGACACAGCAGGTTTGTTCAGTCAAATGAAGGGAAGCCACAGCTCACAGTGGGAGAAAAACACACATACGATACAAACACAGACACTTGAGGTTATAGGCAACCTTGTAGTCCTGAGAAGAAAGACTTCGGGGTGCTGGTTGATGAAAAGCTCAACATGAACCAACAATGTGCAAGTGCAGCCCAGAAACCAATTGCATCCTGGGCTGCATCTAAATCAGCGTGGGCAGCATGTCAAGGGAGGGGATTCTGCCCCTCTGCTCTTGGGAGACCCTGCCTGTAGTACTGCATCCAGCTCTGGAGACCCCAACACAAGAAGGACATTGACCTGTTGGAGCAGGTCCAGAGGAGGGCCACAAAGATGGTCAGAGGGCTGGAACCCCTCTGCTGTGAGGACAGGCTGAGAGAGTTGTTCAGCCTGGAAAAGAGAAGGCTCCGGGGAGACCTTATTGTAGCTTTTCAGTACTCAAAGGGGTCCTATCAGAAAGTTTGGGACAGACTTTTTACAAGGACTTATAGTTATAGGACAAGGGGTAATGACTTCAAATGGGAAGAGGGGAGATTTAGATGAGATGTAAGGAAGAAGTTCTTCACTCTGAGGGTGGTGAGACACTGGGACAGGTTCCCCAGGGAAGTTGTGGATGCTCCATCTCTGGATGTGTTTAAGGCGAGGCTGGATGGGGCCTTGTGCAACCTGGTCTAGTGGGAGGTATCCCTGCCCATGGCAAGGAGGTTGGACTAGACCTTTAAAGGTCCCTATCAACCCAAACCATTCAATGATTCTATGGTAATAGAGATCAACGTACAATAAACACAGATGAAGAAATCCAACAGTCAGTTTAGCTAAAGATGTGTTTGTAAATTTTGTACTGCACTCCCCAAGAGAACAAATCCTTGGGATATTTTAGGGTGGATAATACTTAAAGAGTAAAATGACAATGAGCCTGTGCATGGCAGGCCTGTCCAGGAGACAGTGGGTGTCACTTGCTTCTTGCAAGTGCCCTGAGGACAGAGGACATCAGGATTTGGCCTCTGGTAAAGCAGCTGCTCCTAGCTGGGAGGAAAGGTATGATGCACCAGCAGCAGCTCCCATTGCAGCCTGCTCAATGCACACCCTTGCTCCTGCTCAGACAGAGCAAAAGCTCTTCTGAATTTGCCTATCCCAGCTCCTGTGCTACACATGCCAAGGAGCTGCCATGCAATGGGAGTGTCAAGTGGATCCTGGAAGTAATTTAACACCCTATAAAGCTGTCAGTGGGAGCAAAGTCACGAGCCGAGACAGAGCAGCAAGTCAGAAGGCACAAGGCACTAGCCACCAGCACATAAACAAAACCAGGCTCTGTAACGTTTGGCTCTCCTTGTGCTTTGCCAAAGCGGCTGCTGAAACTCAACTCCTTCATCTGCATGGAGCAGATCTAGAAGTGCCTGAAGAAGCTTGTGGGCGAGCAGCTTCCCAGCCACTGCAAGAGGCGGATGCTCCAGACACATCTTAGGCTTCCAGGACCAGGAGGGCTGAAGCTGGACCCAACAGTGCCCATGCTGACAGGGCAGCCATGAGCAGGAGGACTGGTTTGGTCTCCAAAGTAGAGTCCCTCATCTATCAGCACTTCTCTGCCGGGAAGGCAAGCAAAGAGCAAAGGTGCACCATCCCCTCTCCCACTGCCAGGGCTCACCTTCATCCCAAAGTCCTCTGCATCCTCGGTGGACGCTTGCCAAGTACTGGCTTCCAGACAGGTGGGAACAAGGAAGGATAGAACAAGGAGGGCTGGAACACCTCTTCTATGAGGACAGGCTGAGAGACTTGGGGTTGTTCAGCCTGGAGAAGGGAAGGCTCTGGAGAGATCTTATTGTGACTTTCCAGTATCTGAAGGGGCCCTGCAGGAAAGCTGGGGAGGGACTTTTTAGCAGGGCTTGTAGTGACAGGACGAGGGGTAATGGCTTCAAACTGGAAGAGGGGAGATTTAGATTTAAAAATTAGGAAGAAGTTCATCACTGTGAGGGTGGTGAAACACTAGAAGAGGTTGCCCAGGGAAGTTGTGGATGCTCCATCACTGGATGGGTTCAAGACCAGGTTGGATGGGGCTTTGAGCAACCTGGTAGTAAAAGGTGTCCCTGTCCATGGCAGGGGGGTTGGAACTAGATGGTCTTTAAGGTCGCTGCAATACTAAATATTCTATTATTTTATGACACTGTGGTCTGCAGATCCTCACTGGTACACACGTGAGGCTTTGGGGGCAAAGGGACCATTCCACCAGGCACAGGACCATTCCAAAGATCGACTCTGCTCCATAATCAAAGGCAAAGGACGCCCCCATTCTAATACTGCTTTTAATTAAAAGAAGAAAACCTGATATAGCAGCCAAACCCCTGCTTCTGGGAGGTCCAGAAAATTCCCCTTGGGCTCAGCCTGCACAGATTACTTCAGGAGCTATTTGAACACCAAGGGGCCGACAGCCTGGGATTAAGGTCATTGCACGTGTTGTACAACAGCAGGTCGGTCCCAAGCTTGCCAGGGTGGACATGCGCACACCACCCTGCCCAGGCAGGGTCTCGTGGCATGGACAGAGCAGGCTTCTGGCAGCCCCCTCTAGCAGCTCGCTTTTCTGATCCCTGGGAGCAAAATGTAGGAGCTATGAATTATTAAAGATGTTCAGTCTTCCTCTGATAGCTCTCAGACTGCTGCACTGGGGGTGCAAGATAAAAATAAACCTGAATGGTAGAAGAGCAGCTAAAGGGTGCTGCCTTCTGCTCTAGTCTGGTTTAATGGTTTGGTATTTCTCTGCAAAAAGAAAACTCAATCACAATGGCTGCCTAAAAATAGACTTTGCTATCGGCATGGGTGCAGCTCTTAGGCTGCACGGACAGAGGAAACACCCATTAAAATAGAGGATGGCCCACTGTCCTCTATGCAGAGGCCGGCCACCAAACCCAGCCTGCTTCTGCAAACAGGTTTGAACCACCACGGCCAAGGAGCTGCTCTTGTATGAACCAGAATCCCCATGGGGGTTCTCCCCTTGACCTTCACCAGACAGTGTGTTTTCCATCTAAGCCACCCAAGGAACCCCAAAGATGACCTGCTCTGGGCTGCAGACATGCCAGGCTGGCCTCCTGCCTGGTGTCCCCTGGCTTTGTCTCTCCATAAATAGCCCCATGCATCCCCTCGGGTCAGCAATTCAGCACAACTGTCATAGCGCATCAGGCTGACAGAGCAAAGACGAGCTGGAGAGCAGCCCTCCACTCAGCATCCTCCTGGCCTCCCGTACTCCCCTCCCACCCGGCCACCCCAGGGGAAAGGCAAGGCAGGAATAGGGTGAGCTCAGCACCAGGGAAAGGTGACCTTCCCAACACAGCGCTGCCTTCACGTTGGGGAGGGAGACAAGGTGCAGTCTTAGGCCTTACTTCATAACTGGGGATAGGCATTTGTAGAAAAAAAAGAAAACAACAAAAAAACAAGACTTTTGCTGGGGTCCCTCACTCTGGCCACTAGCATCACCTTTGCTGGTGGCAGCTGTGGAAGGAGGAAGGTGAAGAGAAGGAAGCTGGTCACCTGAAAGCAGCAAGGCTTGCACATTTTTCCTGCTATTTCTTCAAAGGAAAAAAAATAGCTTCTGCCAGGACCTGCAGGTGATTTTACCACAAAAAGCCTTTGAGTGGAAAGGAAGAAAATGTCTCCTTGCCTGGCCTCATCTCCGAGGAAGAGGCTCCCTGCACACATTGGCCTCCCCAGAGGAGGGGGACGCTTTCTGCGCCATGGTGGTTCTCACGCACAGGTCCCAGCATTGTTCCCCAGGTCTCTGCTGCCTGGCCCTGGTGCCATCACTCCCTGGGAGCAGGAGGGCTGAGGGGCCAATGGGGGTAGGATTCCTCCCTCCATCTCCATCGAGGATACAGCGCTTCCCGTGGCGCCCAGCCTGGGAAGCTGTTTCACATGATGCTGAAGGGACACCTCACCACCTACCAGGTTTGCAAGTGAACTCCTGAACCTGCCAGGGCTTTGCAGACCTGAGAAATCACTGCACCAACAAGCGGGTATTAACATTTTTGAGAGGATATCTCCCAGCCCCCTTCCCCCCACACAGCAAAACCTCCAAGTGGGAGCAGAGTTTCCAGAGCTTGCAAATGAGGAAAATGAGATGACTTGGTCCCAAACCCGCTTCAGGCATTGATGCAGGAGAAGCAGCAGAAGGAAATCCAACTGCTTCATGGCTCTTCAAGAGCAGTGAGGGGTTGTGTCTCCTCATTATGTTTAAAGCAGCTGAGGAAACATGGAACCCAGCTGAAAGCGATGGTGGGGGGTGCTAGGGCCTGAGCAATAGGCCCTGAATTAAAGTTGACATATGGATGAATCTGACAACCGGACAGTATGACTGAAACCAGCAGAGGATTTTTCTCTGCTGGGAAATTAGCTGATTAGCTGTGAGAACAGACACACAGCTATCCTGAGAAACAGACCAAAGCAGATAGAGGTGCCTCCTCCTCTTTGAGTTTCTTCCCAGACTTGGCCGACCTTGGGTGGAACCCATTAAGGAGGAAAAATAGCAGGTGTCCCACTTTTGAAGTTATTTTTGAGGACTGCCTATGCAACCTGTATTGTTTACCCAACAGTATAAAAGCTGGCCCAGCTTGTAGCAATCTTGGGAAAAGCCGACCTGTGGGTGGACGCACCACACAGGGTTTTACCCTGAGGTCCCCCCCCGACTGCTTGCTGCAACCACGATTCCCCAGCAACGGTGGGACAGAACGAGTATATTGGACAGGGCAAAGGTAATACTGGTAATGGATTTGATTGCTTATCCTTTTGGTGTCTGTCGTAGTTTGGCCATGTGCTGGTACACCTCTCGGGTATTTGCTGGGGTGGTTTGTGCATGACTATGGTGATATTTGGGGTATGGTTGGTCTCCCCCTCAATTGTTGAGGTGATCGCCTGGTTTCTTCTCCCTTCTGTTATTGAGTTTGTAGTTAAGTTCGCTTTTCTTTTTGTTATATCACCTGCAGTGAGTGGGTTTCTCTCTTCTGTTGCTGGCCATGTAGTGTCATTTCTGCTCCCCATGGGGATAGATAATAAAATCTATATCTGCTTATGCATCTGCCTGCCGGTAATGGTGGCGTTTTTTGTGCTGGGCTGGGTAATTGGCAAAACAGACACCTGCATGGCAATTATTAGGCCAAGCAGGTCTTGGAGCAGGGAGAGAGGAGAGATTTTTGTAATGGTGCTCCCTGCAAGCATTCTGCCGTAAGGCTCCACGCCCCAGTGCCTATCGGTCACTCTCCAGAGGAAGGAGAGATTGGTTCATTTATTTATTAATGAAATCACTTTCTCTCCACCTCTCTCTTCCTGTCTTTTGTGCAAATTCCCTGAAAAGCAGGTTTTCCACTTAGACAGGAGTAAAAACCTTAGTGGGAGACATCTCCAGATCTTCCTTTCATGCCCACCTCTCCAGCTCCAAGACACTCAAAGACAGAGGGACCTGCAGCTCTGCTCCTCGGTACACAAACCATCACATTAAATAACCCCTCAAAATTGTTTTCCTGCCTTTTATTACAAAGAAGAAACAAAATATTGGAAATACTTGGAAAAAACCCAAAAACAACTCGTTGGGTTTCTTTTGAATAAACGGAGGTTGTTTCATTTTTAATCTAAACTTTTAATCTAGAAGAGTCATTTAAACAGAAAAGTTGTTTTCCCCAGTCAGAATTATATTTTCCTTTAAAAATAATTAAATAAAGGGGTTCCCCCACCATAAGATAAAAGTTTGGCTGATGAGCTCGCATGGTTCCCAGTTAAGAGGCCAGCAACGTCTGCCATAACCCCTGGGAGCAGGCGAGTTCCCTTCCCTACTGCAGTGGCCTCAGGTCGCCCATACCAGCCATCACCCATCTCCCTCCTCCCTTGGCTTGGCAACAAGGATTTGCATTGCCTGGTGGCACTGCTGGGGAGATCCTCCAAGACCTGCCACATCCACCCAGGAGAGCAAGTGTCCCCACCCAAAAAAGCTACGAAAGAGCCCAGCTCCCTCACAGAAATGCAGGTGTTGGAAGGGACCTCTGGAGATCATCTTGTCCAACCCCCCTTCTCCAGCAGGGTCACCCACAGCAAGTTGCCCAGGATCACGTCCAGGCGGGTTTGGAATCTCTCCATAGAAGGAGACTCCACAACCTCTTTGGGCAGCCTGGTCCAGGGCTCTGAGTGCCCTCCCTCTACCAAAACACAAAAATTCTGCAACTCCCAGTGAAACCAGCACAAGAGCTTTCATCTCCACTGGTGGGAACCTGGCAAGTGACACTGCCAAGGCTCAGCAGGAGCATGCAACACAGAGAACAACACCATGAGGCTAAAGGAGCAAAATTTGGCCTAAATGCCTTCTTGATTAACACACCCAAAGCTAAATTGCTGTTGTGAAGGTGGGAAAAGCACTGTGACCTTCTCTCTGGCTTCTCCGATGGCATCTACACCGTCAGCATGTCAGATCTGATCGCTGCTTTGCCACTGAATCTACATGTTTTACAGCAAGCTTACACACCTCCAAATATTTTGAGAAGTGAAGAACAGGGACATACACTTAGGAAACCATATCCCATTCTAGAATAGTTTTTTTTCCCCTTTTTGAGCATGAGCTGAGCTCTTCCTGACCAATGTGAAATCATTCCACTTCCACATACAAGGAAGACTTGGCAGCTGTAGCCAGCAGCTCCTCTAACACAGAATATCTGAAATGCATTAAAAGGAAAGAGCATCACAGAAATGGTGAGAGAAGCAAGCAGAGATTTGCTGAAACTGGGCAGCAGAGCCTGGGCAGCCGAACCATCAGTTCATTTCTCACCACTGAGCTGTACAGAGCCCGTTTTCTAGCAGCTACTTGATTTTCCCTTTGCTTATTCATACTGGTTTTACTTATCATGTCATAGTACCTGCCACAGCTCCCCACTGACACAATTGTCATTAAGTAGACTAATTATTTACCTGTTTCTGAACGGTGCGGATATACCACCTTCCATGAACACATGCAGTGAATAATAGATGCCCTGTTAAAAGATCTAATTGCACTTTTAAAAGCAAGGAGGCCTTGACTACATGTAGCTTTGTCACATTACCAAAGGCACTTGGGTCTAAAAGGGATAGAAGCACATGCAGAGGTTTAAACAAGGACAAAGAAAACAATGACCACTCAGGCTTTCCCTTCTTCTTGCAGCATCCATAGAAGTTTGGACCCTCCCACTCCTACTACTTGTCCCCCAGGAGCTCTAAGTGTTGCATCGTCATTGCAGCCTTTTAGGGGCCTATTTAAGAGAGGCCTATAAGAGAGAGGAAAAGGGACTTTTTAATCAGGGCCTGTTGCAACAGAACAAGTGGTGATGGTTTTAAACCAAAAGAGGGGAGATTTAGACTAGATGGAAGATATTTTTTACACTGAGGGTTGTGAGACGCTGGCCCAGATTGCCCAGAGAGTTGGTAGATACTCCATCCCTTGAAACATTCCCGGTGGGGTTGGACAGGGTTCTGAGGAACCTGCTCTAGTTGCAGATGTCCCTGCTCACTGCAGGGGGGTTGGATTGGATGGTCTTAAAAGGTCCCTTCCAACCCAAACCATTCTGTGATTCTATGATCCCAGCCTGAAAGCTTAACCTGGATTTCCCTGCCAGCTCTGCTCCCATACTTGTGTTTGAAAGAGCCTTGAGAGAGCCTGGTTGCTTGTAGGCAGCAGAGCTGGCAACCACCAAGAACCCAGTGCAAACCCCAAGGACCTCTGACAGCTTCCTACCAGCTATGCTCATGAGAGCCAGAGAAAAATATTTGGCAAGGAAAGCATGCAGCAGGAAAACTGCCTACCTAAAGGAAGTCACAAGACTTTCCCAGCTTAAATTGCTCCTCCAGGGCCAGCTCATTACCTAGGCAATTAAGAGAGCGGGGTGATCACAGGACTAGGCTTTATTTTCTTACACCGTCCCTTAGCCTTTATTGCCTCAGTTACCTGCAGTTTGTGGCTGAACAGCTTGTACAGTGGAAGAGCAGATGAAGTGAACAGAGGAGCAACATTAGTCATCTCCCGGCAACACACGCCAATGAATGCACAGCCCAATCTCACGGCCTCAACCCTAAGCAGAGGTTTCGGGGGCACAGTTACATGGTCTACAGTAACTATATAATTTAAAGCACTCTTCCAGTCTGACTTGACTGCCAGTGAGCAGCTTAGATGCTTTTTGGGCCATCTCTTCTCTTGCAGCAACTTCCTGGATTGGTACCACAGTTTAAAGGGTTGGGCTCAGCCCTGAGGCTGCACATTGATCCTACAGGTGCCACCTGGGATTTTAACAGGACTCTGGGAAAACCTCCAAACCCTCAACATCTGCAGGACTGTTTCTTAAACCATGTGGGAGAGGCAAACTGCTTCAGTTTTGGATACATGACACTAACCTTGTGTATAAAACATACCTATGCATAGCTTAGAACCACCTACAGCCCAGAAGAAAGGCTACATTGACCCTCTAATCCACAATGACAGACTGTGCAGCTGAAAATCCATCTGAAAAGCCAAAAATTTCTAACGCCACAATCCATGCCAGGGTGTTTTCCTCCTCCCCTTCCAGCCAGCAATACATGTGAGCTGCCCAGAGGCCATGCCTTGGCTGGGTAGGATGCTGCACGCAGGCAGAGGTACACCTGCATGTCTGGGAAGGCCCATTTCGAAGTGGAGTTAGCCCATTACTGGCTTAGTTCCAGGCTCAGCAGTGGGGTTCAAAAGTGCACCACTTGGCACTATGGACTGAGCTATCCTTACTCCTCTTCCTATGGTTTACAAACCCCAGACTCGACTGAGAGCGTCACATGAAATGAAGGTTGCAGGTCAAATGCTGGACATTGGTGCCACAGCAACTATAGCCACCTCAAGAGCATTTTGATTTAAGCTGAGTGACCAAACATCTATGTTCCCAGCAGCATGTGCCCCATGCTGCCTTCTCCCCAGCTTCAGTCTGGGGAACAGCTGGAAAAGTTGTGTTGTGCTGTAGCCCCTTCTCATGGGCATGAGCCCATGAAAGCCCAACAGAGATTGGTTCAGACAACTGCGGAGTCCTGGCAAAGCCCTGGTGCACAGGCACCTGGGAACAGAGCCATGCAGGAACAAGTCTGTGACAGGCACAGGATCTCCTGGGGACACCAAGCTGACCCACAAGGACAAGTGAGTGCTTGGGAAGAGCACCCCAGAAAGGGTAGGATGAGGAGCACAGCTTGGATGACCTTCCCAGCATGCTGCAGGAGCATCTCTGAGAGATACTAGTAGTAGTAAGCCCTACTTACAAGGGCTCAAACTGAGCCCTTGCCCATTTTCATGGAGTGATGGGGGTTGGAAGGAACCTCTGGGAATCATCTTGTCCAAGCCTCCTGCTAAAGCAGGGTCACTCACAGCAGATTGCCCAGGATCATATCCAGGCAGGTGTAGAATTTCTCCAGAGAAGGAGAATCCACAGCCTCCCTGGGCAGCCTGTTCCAGGTCTCCAGCACCCTCAAAATGAAGACATTTTTCCTCACATTCAGATGGTTTTGTGATTTGCCAATTGACTCCCACCAGTGTTTTTAAGTGGACCAAACAACACAGATGTCATCCAACAGCCACATGACAAGGCACCTTTGAGGTATCTTCCTTTTTTGGTAACAAATCACCACACAGGGCAAGACCCAGTGACAAACCTTCCCCTGGAGCATCTTCCCATCTTCTCTCCCTCCTTTCAGAAGGCGAGGAAGGCAGAAGAAATGGGGACCCTGCACAAGCCATCAGTGTTTGCCAGGCCCTCACATCAAGAGGAGGAACAAGAAGAGATTAGAGGGGAGGAGTCCACCAGGCACCACCAGGCTAAGCTGCCAGCTCTCACTTGGTACAACTTGCCGTGCAGACCCTGGCATGGTGTCACCGGCCACCCAAAAGCAGGACATGGGGTAGGGGAGAGACAGGAGTGAGGCTGCTCAGCAGCCTGGCTTCACTGTATCACTCCAAGGACAGCCTCCAGCACCACTGGGGAGAAAGGAGGGGGCTCCTGTGCTTGGGGGAGATGCAGAGAACTGCACCTGGCTCCTCAGCTCCAGGCAGTGCCCTGCAGCACACTCCCACCTCTACCAAGCTACATGCACTGAAAGAGCCTCCTGCAGAGCAGGGGAGGGACATTAAGATGGTGACCAAGAATTAAAATTATTTATCTCACCAAGAGAGAATAAAGAAATAAGACATTTGAGGAGACTGCTGCAGAGGAAAAGAGACTTGGATAGGAAAGGAAAAGGTAGAAGCCCTTAAGTCAACTTGCACTTGGGTTTGGATAGGACCCTCGATTTGGAAGCCAACTTCAGCTCTTTTTGGTCCTCCTGGTCCAGGCTAACAGTGCTGGCTTGGGGTCAGTGCTGCTTTAGCCATCAGGATGGGCTGTGGAACAGGCTGCACTGGGCTGGACCACTGGCCTTATAAGTCCACTTCACTGGTGGAACAGTTCTCCCAACATCTCAAGTACTCCCGCAGCCCTGCTTCCCCACCAAAGTTCACCTCTGTGCAGCCTTCCTGTGGACAGAAAGCATTTGTACAGGCTTGAAGCTGCAAAGCCTGGCCATGGGGTAAAAGAAAGGCACCTGAGTGTCTCACAGAGGACAGTGGTGCTGCTCCATCTCAAGAGAAGCCTCTTCTGTGCCACTGCAGATCAAACCTAGCACTCTAGGGTGTGCTTGCCAACCATCCTTGTCAGCCCTGTGCTGTGCCACAGTAAAATGTGCTGTCCTGGGGTGGGCATTCTGCAATCCCAGGCACTTTGCTGCTTTGTGCTCATCTTTGTGCCTCTGCACTGGACTCTTTCAAGCAGTTCCATGTCCTTCTTGAACTGAGGGGCCCAGAACTGGACACCGTGTTCCAGATGTGGTCTCACCAGGGCAGACTAGAGGGGAAGGAGAACCTCTCTGGACCTACTAACCACACCTCTTCTAATATACCCCAGGATGCCATTGGCGTTCTTGGCCATAAGGGCACATTGCTGGCTCATGGTCATCTTGCTGTTCACCAGGACCCCCAGGTCCCTTTCCCCTATGCTGCTTTCCAGCAGGTTAGTCCCCAACCTATACTGGTATTTGACGTTGTTCTTCCCCAGATGCAAGACTCCACACTTGGTCTTGTTGTATTTAATTAAATTTCTCCCTGCCCAACTCTCCAGCCTGTCGAGGTCTCACTGAATGGCAGCACAGCCTTCAGGTCTGTCAGCCACTCCTCCCAGCTTTGTGTCGTCAGCATATCTGCTGCCAGTGCACCCTGTTCCCTCATTCAGATCATTGATGAATATATTGAACAGCATCGACCCTTGAGGGACTCTAGTAGATACAGGACTCCAACTAGACTGTGCGCCATTGACCAGAACTCTCTGACTTCTTTCCTTCAACCAGTTCACTATCGACCTCACTACCCAATCATCCACACCACACTTCCTCAGTTTATCTTCAAGGATGCTGTGGGAAACTGTCAAATGCTTTACTGAAATCAAGATAAACCACATCCACTGCTCTACCATCATCTATCCACCTGGTTATTTCCTCATAAAAGGCTAACAGGTTGGTCAAACATGACTTTCCCTTGGTAAAATCACGTTGACTGCTCCTAATGACCCTCTTATCCTTGATATGTCTAGATACAGGACCAAAGACAAGTTGTTCCCTCACCTTTCCAGGGATGGAGGTGAGGCTGACTGGTCTATAGTTACTTGGGTCCTCCTTCTTGCCCTATTTGAAGGCTGGAGAGACATTTGCTTTCCTCCAGCCCTCAGGCACCTCTCCTGTTCCCCACAACTTACCAAAGATGTGGAGAGTGGCCTAGCAATGACCTCCACCAGCTCCCTCAGCACCTGCGGGTGTATCCCATCAGGACCCATGGACTTATGGATGTCCAGATTGCTTAACTGGTTCCTAACCCAGCCTTCATCAGCCAAGGCAAACTCCTCCTTTATCCTGACTTCCCCTGGGGCCTCAGGGGTCTGGGGCTCCTGAGGATGCTGAACATGTGTAGCAAACTTCTGGCACTGAACTGCTTCCTGTTTTGTTAAACTGGAAAGATTTGCCAGACTGCAAAAATGGAACAGAATTAATAGATAAACACACACATATATGCTCTTGTCCTTTGGACTTCCAAAGACCTGCAGAAAAGCCACCATATGGCCTCAGGGGCTTCATAGCAAAGACACCCAAACCAGTACTCTGGCAGCCTGAGGAAATGCTTGTTTAGATAAATAACCCTGCTTAACTAAGAAAAAGAAGCATTGAGTTGTTTGATGATCTCTAAACCACTCCAGAGACTAAATAACAAAACATTTAGCAGCCTTTTAAGGCTGCTCTCATTTCTATCACCTACCTGCAGGCCTTTAGTCCTGGCGCTAGACAGGCAAAAAGGGAGCAGGGACAGTTTCACTTGAGACCACATATAAAATATAAAAATCCTCATGCATGAAGGAAACTTGTGTCTTTTTAAAAATCAGAGACCTCCTGGCAATATCTCCCCAAACCAACCTTCAAAACTCCACTATTCAGATAAAAGCATGTGGAGATGCTTCTTGTCCATAGTGTCTCATCCTGCTCCAACACCTAAACAACACGTCTGCCACCACTGCACAGCCCAGTCAATCCACCCAACCCATGCAGATCAGCCGATGGAAATGCAGGTACATGTTTAACAAGAGCTGTGAAGCCTGTGCTGCATTTTGAAGAATTTATCATGTGGCAGGAAGGTGATCGGGAGCCCAAAATGAAATGAGAGAAGCTCCCAGAAATTTTACCAGTGATCAAGATCTCAACTCACCTGCTTTTTAATCACTTAAGCCTATACAAACTCCCCCATACATCAGCTATGCATAAGTCATGATGCTGAAATAAAATCTAAACATAATTAATTTTCAAATAGCCAGAAGAAGAAGACATACAATGAATTATTTCAGGCAGGGGCTGGAGAAATGATGGCTGGCATAAGCCTGCTGGGTGAACTGCTGTCAGTCAGCACTGGCACAATCTGGGACCTGTTCCAGGAGGACATGCCGTGAAGATGTTTCTCCTCACACAGCAGGGCAGCAAACCCCAGTTCCTGCCCTCAATTCTCCTTGGTCATCTTTTGGGGAACACTCAAGCAGGGACACACTCGAGCGAGGGAGATGCCAGCTCCTCCCTCCTCCCTGGTCAACACAGGGGTTTGTACTCCCCGTTTCTGAGCTGCCTTCTCACACAAGAAGTCCCCAAACCACCCATATTTTCTGATCCGATCTCATCCGGGACTTGTCAGCATTCAGCAGCTAAACCAGCCTTCTCAGGATCCCATTTCACATTTCAAGGATGCTGAGTGGGAGACAGAGCACATGAGCTCAAGGGGATTGGCAGCAACCAGCTGCCCCTCCTAACCCTGTTCCCTGACAGACCAAGGGGAAAAAAAAAAAACCTAAACATGTGGATGACCAAAAAGAGAAAAAAGAAAAAGATGTGGAAGGAATAAGCAGAATATTTCGAACAGGAGCCTTCCTAAGGCAAACTAACTCAGCTCCAGCACAGCTTGTCAGAGAACCACATCATTCTAGCATTCACCGAAAGGAATAAAGTCACTTAAAATAATTTGATTTAGTAGATGGGCTTGCCCAGAGCTCCTTTTAAAGATTTTTAATTTTTTTTATTCTTTAAAGCTGCAGAAGAGACCCAACCAAGTCTGCAACCACTACCTGCATCTAAAAGGATGAGGCTTTCCTCCTTCCCTCCCACACCTGAAGTACTGTGACCAGCCTTAACCCAGAGGCAGGCACCATTCCACAGCTCCAGACAAACTGATGTGCTCAGCTGTCGAGAAGCTGGCATCACGAAATCCATCCACCAGATGGAATGAAAAGGAGAGAAAAAAGGAGAGAGAATCTCAGAACGGGATTTCCCCATTTCTTGCAACGCAAATGCAAAGTAACCCACCATGCCAGGGATGCAGGAATGTCACACCCCAGGACAAGCTGCTCTCGGAGCAGGGGGACTGTGTCCCTTGGGTCATCCCGGTGCTTGCCTTTATCAGCTGAGCTGGCACAGCATCTTAGCACATCACCGAGGAAAGGACAGCAAGCCCCAAAGCAACTGCTGGTGTGATGCTTCGCAACAAGCCCAGCCATTTCAAACCTGCCATTTCAAGGAATCCCTACCACCCCTTTGTTTTATAAATTCTTTAAGTGGCAAACTTGAAATTATTAATGTTTCAGGGGGCAGAGTGAGGCCCACACTGCACCATGGACCCTCACTCCATGCAAGAACAAGCATGCTTCTGAAACTCCAGCACCATGCTGCTGCTCCTCCTTGGCTTCGGAGCATCACCACATTGATGGGCTTTGGGCAACATGTTCAGCGTTGCAAAGGCTGACACAGCAAAACTCCTTTCCAGGGCAAAATCAGTGTGGAAAACCCAGCCGAGACAGCCAAACACATTGACCTGATGCTGTGAGGCAAACAACTTCTCTCCAAGGCCATTTGTTTTTCATGTCATCCATTTGCCAATCCTACAAGCTGAGCTTAAAAGGCAATGGAAAAAGGGGCAAAAAAATAAAAAGGGGGCATTCAATACATCAATGATTCAGAGTTAAAAAGGGAAACTGTGGTGTTTCTGAGGTCACATGCAGCATTCTCAAGCCATTGATATTTCAGCAGGAAAATCCAGTGCTACCTAAATACCCTCCTGTGGGCTCCTATTAGTTACAGCTCCGTGGAATGCAGACAGGCCTTTAACAAGGTCAGTTTTAAGAGGTTCCCAAACAAACTGTAACCGCATCCCAGGGAATTACTATTCATTGTCAGCACACTAAGTATTTCACTCTTTTTAAGGGGAAAAACGTCACTTGTATGGGGAAATTTCCCACCGGGCACACAGTCCCGAAGCTCTGCCTGTCAACGCCTCCGCCCGGGACCTTCTTCCAGCCTAAACCTCAATTTTCTACTTCAGTGGAACCCACAAACAAAATGAACTTCATCTGCCCCGCATCCCTCTAATTCCAGCCGAGTGCCAGCTCTGCCTTCCCCGCTCCCCGAAGCCTTGCGGCTTGAGCCTGCAAAGCAAGAAAACCTGCCGTTAAAAGGGGGAAAAATAAAGCACTTTTAGAGAGAAAAAAAGCACTTTTAAGGGAAACCTGGGGGGATGCTCCGGCCCGCGGTGCCCCTTACCGCTGAAGAAGCTCTTGGCGCGGAGGTAGCCGGCGCTGAGGCGCAGCACCGACAGCTTGTCCAGCCCGGCCACCACCTCCTCGGGGAAGGGCAGCAGCCCGGCCAGCCGCTCCAGCTCCCGGT
>VZZY01006895.1:0-23896 GCA_013400335.1 Eurystomus gularis | reverse complement strand
GGTGGATGGGGTGAGCGGGTGAGCAGGGGACATGGAGGCTGAAGGGGAATTGGGGAATCAGGGGGACTATGGGGTGATGGGAGATGGATGGAGGGAAGAAGTGTGGCAGTGAGCCCCACCACCCACATGGGTGAGGGGTGGGAGCCCTGAGAATCATAGAGTTGTTTTGGTTGAAAAAGACCTTTAAGATTATTGTGCCCAGCTGTTAGCCCAGCACTGCCAGGTCACCACTAAACCACATCCCTCAGCACCACAGCTGCACGGTTTTGAAACCCCTCCAGGTGTTGTCCAAAAGCCGGAATATTTTATCCGGTGTGCACACATATCAATCCTCACACACTCAGGAGAGATACTGTTTATTCAGGCCTGGGTGCTCAGTGGTAATTCCACAAATCAAGCACACCCAGCAGGGCTATTCATGCTTCATTTATACACAAAAATTCTACAACAAACCACTCCTGCATATACTGGTTGGTTACATGTTTGCATACAATTATAATTTTTATTACTTCACTCTCTATTTCCTCTATGCATGCTTGGGGGAGGGGTCTTCACCTCGGTGAGGATCTTCTTGACCTGTGGGTGTGATTTTTGGCATTATAATGAACAAAGTTCAGTTGAGGGTATCTGAACCTTACATTCTCCTGTCAAACTGGCATGGGGAATAGTACCTCTGAAATAGTTCAGTATGTCCCTGATAACTATCTACTGTCTTAATTATGAGTCTCTTTGTTCTTGTTGCTTGTAGTGCGTGGGATGTCCCTGTACCTTATTGTCCTGTTACTTTGATATACAGAAATCCAATTTAACACAGTTATATACTAAACATCTGTTACTAGTTTTTAGAAAATCCCCAAAATTCTCTATCACAGGGATGGGGACTCCACCACTTCCCTGGGCAGCCTGGGCCAGGCCTTGACAACTCTTTCAGGGAAGAAATTGTTCCTAATATCCAACCTAAACCTCCTCTGGTGCAACTTGAGTCTGTTTCCTCTTGTCCTATTGCTTGTTCCTTGGGAGAAGAGACAGAGCCCACTTGGGTCCAACCTCCTTTCAAGGGAAGTGTTGAGAGCAAGAAGGTGTCCCCTGAGCCTCCTTTTCTCCAGGCTCAACAACCTCAGTTCCCTCAGCCGCTCCTCAGAAGACTTGTGCTCCAGACCTTTCACCAGCTTCATTGCCCTTCTCTGATGTGCTCCACCATGTGTCACTGCACTGATGCTGGCATGCCAGGATGACTACCAGCATGACCATGTGTGCCACTGCAAGGGTGTGTGTCTGCATCAGAGTGCGTGTCTGCATGTGTGAGTCTGTGTCCACACATAAGCATGTGTGGCAGCAATGCCCATGTCAGCACCAAGCATAACTGTGCCCATGAGCCCCACCAGTGCACCAGGTGGTCAGGGTGTGCAACCTGGGGACACTGTCACTCCCCTGCTGCTACTGTGCCTGGGGACAGTGAGAACAGGCATGTCAGACCCCCAGCATGGGCTGGGAACTTGTGGCTGCATACTCACCCAGAAGAGGCAGGGGGAGCGGGCATGCCCCAGCCATGGTCTCACCAGCTCTGTCCTTCCAAAATGCTCCCCTTCAGTCACAGGCAGCAACAGGCCCAGGCACCAAGCAAGGTCAGAGCATGCACAAGGCAGCAACCCAGCTTTTCACTGGAACCTTGGAGGGGGTCCACAGGGCTGCATTCCTCCCCAAAATGACCCCGTACGAGGCAAAGCAGAACCCTTCCCCAGCTGTGATCCCAGCTCCAGGTGCAGGAGGAGGGTTGAGCCAGGACTGTCCTCCTCCTTCAGCCCAGAGAAAGCGGACTTGGGGCTAAGCTGAAAGGAGGCTTTTTCAAATACTTGCTCAGTCAAGAGAGAAATGGAGAGACACGGTTCCAGGTCAAAACAAACCATCACCACCATACAAAGCAAATTGCCTTTTAATACGTAACCAAATACAGAGGGTGAGTTTCAGGACATCTTTTTCTCCTCAGCATCTGCCAACAGCAATACAAAGAAATCACAAAAGCGTAAAATGAGACACTCCCATGAAAATAGACATTCCGTGCACATACACAACATATAAAGAGATAGGACACACGTAACAGAGCACCAGGGGTCCATCTCAGCCTCAGCCAGCGGATCCTGGCAGGGTGTCCCTTCCCCAAGGGCACATCAGGCAGGACTGGGACCCCTTGGCATCCCTGCCACCATTTCACATCATCTTACATGTGCGAGGACCATAAAGGCTGGTGAGCGGAGTCCATCCTGCTGGTTTTTGGGTCCGCTGATCTGTAAGGCTCCTTATCATGGCCAGTCAGGTCTTTGTCCTGTCCTAGGTGCTCCCTCAGGCCATTTCAGAGGGGTCCAGTGCATTTCCAGCATTGCAGTAAGGAGCTCAACCCGTCCCGAGCCCCATCTTGCCCTGCGAGCAGCCCCGAGAGGCCCAGCACAGCGAGGCAAAGCAGGGCACGAAGGAAGAGACCTATGGAGATGAGGCCACCCCACACCGAGACATGTGCAGGCTTGCTCCTGGGCTAGCCCCACACTAATTACCCCATTTTACTTGCTTGGCAGACAGTACATGCTTAATACTGTTGCATGAGGTGGATGTGATGCTCAGGGTGATGGGTGCAAGAGACGAAGATGTAGAGGTCACCAACCACTGTGATCTCTTTGACCAAGCTGGCTTGCCATGTCTGGTCTTGAACCAAACCATTTTACCCCTGTAACTGCTTTTTCGGTGGGTTTTCCCTGGTGGATACATCAGGGAATTTGACCCGTAGTGAGGAAAATAATTTGCATCTTAGATTAAAAAACACAAAAGAAATAAAAAAAAGTCATTCTGCTGGTCTCCAGGACAATAGTTTGAAGGGCAAAGAGTTGGTCCGAAGTGGAGAGGCGGAGGCAGTCACTGCATCCCTTCCTTTGTTGCTGCTTTGGCAACCACAGGAGTAAACTCCATCATTCCTAAACCCCATTGCTCCTCCATCTGATGCCACTGTTGAGCACAGGGGAGGAAAGCAAGGACAAGCCAGTGCCAAACCCAAGGGGACCTTCCTCACCCTCCTGTAAGGGAAGGTCAAAGCCTGGTACCTGCTTTTTCCAAGCTCCCCAGGAAGGCTGCTAAAGAGCCCAAAACCCTGAGCTGCCTCTGCTCTCACCAGCTCCATCTCACAGAGAGACCCTTTAGATGCTGCTGAGATTCTCAAAGTGCTTGGTAATATCCCTCTTTCTAAAGGAACTGGGTCACTAGGGGCTCAGAAGGAGGACAGGAGATGGGGGGCCCAGGAGGGAGGGAGCAAGGAGCAGATCAGAGGGGCTCAGGCAGGCTGAGATGATACAGCAACATGGTGAGGGTGGTCCACACACACAGGTCATGAGAAGACCACTCTGCACCTAGAAACAACAGTTCAGTGCTACATGTCTGAGGCAGCAGGTGCATCTGCAAGAGGCTGCCACAAGCACACAGGCCAGCAACAAAGGTGTCCTCCCTTGGACCCCAAGAGTCTGACAAACCTTCCCACTGGCATGGCTGCATCTCCCTGAAAGACTTCTCATGGGGAAAAAAACCACAAACCACTTGATCCTAAGACTGCCTGAAAGCTCTGTGAGGGCACCTCATTTTGGGCAGTGGAAGACAAGACCCTGAGTGACCAGGAAGCACGAGGCACCACTTGCATGTGTGCATGGCCAGAGAGCTTATAATTGCCGGTGGCTTTTCAAAATGTAGCTCTAAGTCCACAGTGAGGCTTCCAAGCTGGCTGCCCACAAACGATGCTGTGTCTGCCTCCCTCCCGGCACCACCTCTTGCTCTACCCATCTGAGCTTGGTGCACCTCTCAGGTCCTGCAGCCCTCACACCTCACCTTGAGCTGGACCTCACAGGCACAGAGTGGCTGCTTGCCTGTGAAAGATGCCAATGAGAACCCAGGGCCCTGCTCCAAGGAGGGCAGTGCTCCTGCACTCACCTTCACAGGGAGAGCTGCTGAGCACCTCAAAACTGAGCCTGGTGAGGAACATGATGCTCCAGGGTGGCTCTCGCTGAGTGAAGGCAAAGTGCCCGGCTGCTGGGGAAGGGATATTTTAGAGGCATGACTAAGAAAGTTGCTCTCATGTCTAAAAAGGGTATTTCCATACTGGCACTCAGGCAGCACAACATGGTCTGTCTGGTGGGTGAGTCCACTCTGTTGCACCAGACCTGCCCCACTGCATTTCTGAGGAGCTGGCCTGGCCTGCAGGAGCCATGGCTGGTGCTGCATGAACCACTTGTCCTCTTGGAGCACTGCCTGCTCCCCTACCCAGGAAAAGCTGGGCTCTAGGTGGGATATCAGGGGCTGTTTGGGGAAGCCACTATCCTCTGGCAGCTGGCTGACTCCTAGGGATGCCGATGCTTGTGCAGGGACAGCAGCCTCATCACGGAGGTCCCCAGCTCCAGAGAGCAAGGACTCATGCAAGCCCTGTCCAGAGCAAGGAGCAAGATCAGAGGGCAGCAACCACAGCCCAGTCCCCAGGGAGCTCTCAGCACTGCCAGCCAGCTGAGTTTGTGACTCCAGGTGCATTCCTGCCACTTCCAGCTGTTTCAGAACTCTGGCCATCAAAGCCTCCGATGAGCAACCCTCATGAGAAGTGCTCTGACCCAAAGCATTGGCTGGGTGTGCCTGGAGTGGGACATCATGCCACCGAGTCATGAGTGTGTTTGAGCGCAACAGAGGTGGGCAGCTTGAGCTCACCAGCTTGCCCCCGGTCTGGCTCTGATCATTAGGAATAGTGTGATCTACAGGAACAGAGGTGGTAACTTCTGCTTGAAGCACTTGTCCTGAGTTTGCCAGCTGAAGTGCTACAGAGGACTTGCTGCTGGAGACTGAGACATCCAGAACAGTCTCCTCCACCAGCCTGGCTGGGTTAAACAGGACCTGCTGTTCTGGTTGAGCAGAGCTGACCTCGGATGTAATAGAGACTAGAGAGACCACAGCATCTTGGCCTTGTGTACCAGGTGTGTGGGGCTGTGGTGGGGCTTGAAACGCTGAGTTAGTTGCCCAGCAGTGCTGGAAATGAGCCACAGCACTGTTTTCCTCATGGCAGGGTGATGCACTGCAGTGTGGGAAGTGCATGTTCTTCCCAGCATCCTCCCTGAGAAGCACATGCTCCACATAAGATGTCACCTCAGTGCCTAGCTTCTCACCAACCTCCTGAGCTGGCAGCTCCTCCTCAGTACCCAAGCTGAGCAGAGCCTCCTCCCACCTTTGCAGCTCTGCATTGTGCACATTGAGGCTCTGGAGGGTCTGGCAGCTGTTTCCATCCACCTCGCTCTTCTCAAAGAGAGTTTCGATAACGACCAGGAGGGAGTTGCTGTCCACCTTGGCATCACTGACTTCCTCATTCTGGCTCAGTCCCTCAGGCTCAGCAATGGGATCTGGCAAGGAGGACTGAGGCATGTTATCAGCATGGGAGATGTATATGGATGCATCCTGCTTCATCATTGCCCCAAGAAGAGAGCTGGGGTCTACTGAGCACTGCTTTGAGTGGGAGTTTGCTTGTGTCTGCAACTCCTCCTCAGCCAGGAAGGAGTCCAGGAACTCAGGAAGATCATTCTCGTACAAGACTGCTTCCCCCGTGGCAAAGCTAAAAGGCAGCTGCAGGTTTCTCTTCCACAGATGTTCCTCCCCTTCTTCATTCCTTCAGAACGGACGAAAAAAAGAGATGGAAACAGCACAAGCAGCTCCTCTAGGCCAGGAAAACCCAACCTCCCAACAGTGAGACAGGAGCTCACAGCCTTGCCCTGGCTTTTCTAAAGGAAACAGTGCTGGACTGGGCTGGCTATGATGCTTCTCGTGGAGAACCGGGGCTCTGAGGAGCCCATGGGAAGGTCTGCATGGCTCAGGGACAGGCTGTGTGTACAGGGCTCACCTTAGGTCCGAGCAAGTGTATCCACCACCACCTTCTCAGAGCCACTTTGCTCATGCTTTCCTGCTACAGGAGGGTATGTGCTGCAAAGTGCCACCCATGTAACACAACCACCCCTCCCTCCGCCCTCATTGCCTCTGTGTGCCTCAAGCAGCCCCATGGCCACCCACACCAAGAGCAGGTGAAGGCAGCTGGAGACCCAGTGATACTCACGACAGAGCTCGCTGCCGGGCAATGATGCAGTCAGGCTTGCCTGCTTTGTACACCAGCCAGGCATTGGCCTGCACCCACACCCAGCCACCCTTCTTGGTCAGCAGCCGGAAAACCGTCAGCCCGCTCTCCCCTGTCTTCATCACTGGGGCAAGGAGAGAAGAGAGGTAGCATGGATGTGGTTACTCCATGGAGGGTAGGCAAATGGCACACGCAAGATGCCACGAGGGTGACCATCACCTTGTGCCTGTGCTGTGGGGGCAGAAGATGCAGGGCGCAGCCAGCACATGATGTCACGTGTGGTGCTGTCCCTTGGCCAGCTCCTGGAGCAGGTATCACCCAGGAGGGGAAAGCCTTTATCACACCTGCTGGGTGTCCCCACCTGGGACAGCCCATGAAGGAGCAAAGGTACTGGCACAGCCAAAACTGCCCTGGTGCCAGAAGCCGTGAGGGCCCCCACAAATGCACTCAATCCCATGGACCCCCCAGCCAGTGCTGCTGTTCCCCTCCACTACTCACTTCTCACGTGGTTCTCTGCACAGTGCATCATGTCGGCCGCGTGCACAAACTGGTACCCCGACCCTCTCCTGCACAGCTCCGATTCCGTGTACCCCAGGACAACCTTTCCCCTGAAAACAGTGCAGAATTCCAATGACACCAAGGATGAATATCCCAATTGCACCCCACTGGCTGGACATGAACCCCTGCCCAGCACCCAGACAGGTAGTCAAAGTCTCCTACTTTGGGTGGTGCAACTCTCCATCCTGGACTAAGCTGCATCCCCTCTTCCACAAAACCACCCTGTACTGGGTTTTCTGGGTGAAAATACAGCAGCCAAGAAGTTCTGGTGCCCAGCCCATCTGCTACCCTAGTTACTAGGGTGCTGCAGCAGGTGGATGAAAGCATCAGACTCCTTGCCATGGGAGCTAGGTCAGAAATGCCCTGCTCCCACAGGCTCTGGTTTCCTGTCCAGCACCAGGGATTTTGCCATAGAAAAGGTGAAAGGTGCCATACCGGGAATCACAGGCCATGGGAGTGAAGTCCAGCTTGTGCTTTGTCTGGAAGATCAGTGTCTTGGTCCGAAGCTCCAGGATGGAGAGCGGCTGGAGGAGAGTTGCAATGGCGAAGAGAGCAAGTGGGGACCTGTCTGATTCCGCCTTCTCCTGCCCAAGAAGGAATTTCAAGCGCCCGTGGAGATTCAAGGCCTTAGAGGGGATTAGAAAATGTGGGTGTGAAGCTAAGAGGGTGATGGGAACTGGCTCTGCTCCCACTGCTATGGAACATCCATGGCCCCAAGTGAACATGCCGGAGGCACAGGGGTGTTTTGGTGCAGGGCTGCCCTACCAGAAATCCTGAGGAGTTATCCAGCAAGCAGCGGAAGCGGCAGGTGAAGCTCCTCTCCATGAAGGAGGTCTTCTTGGGGTGGAAGTGTTGTGGGCTGGAAGTTGTGCTGCATCCAGCCAGCAACGGCTGGGAGGTGGGAAAGGCTAGGAAACCAAAGGGAAAATGAAGCCTAATGGTGGTGAAACACCAGAACAGGTTGCCCAAAGAAGCTGTGAATGCTCCATTCCTGGAAGTGTTCAAGGTCAGGTTGGATGGGGCTTTGAGCAACCTAGTCTAGTGGGAGGCATCCCTGACCATGACAGAAGGGTTGGAACTAGATGATCTTTAGGGTCCATTCCAAGCCAAACCATTCTATAGTCCTATAAACTTTTGAGTTCTTCTATGATGTGTTACAATCTCTCCAGAATAGTAAAAGACAGCATATCACTGCTGTTGGGTGCTTTTGGTGACAGCTGGCTGTGGCAACCTCTGAGATGGTTACAAGTCCCAAAGGAACACTACGGGATGCTCAGCACAGAGCTCTGCTTGGTGGCTATAAATGCCACAAGGAGGGTTTTCCAGCATGAGTTGACTATGCAGAGGCTGGTCCCCAGTGATGACTTAGGCACTCACCATCGTCAGCGTGCTGGGTGCTGCCGGCTGGTGGGGCCCTGTGCAACTGGCGGCGGAAGGCGGCTCTGTCATCCGCGTGGATCAGCTCGTACACACTCTGGTAGATGAGATCTGACTGGAAGAACACATGGTGAGAAGAGTGCTGACTCCTGTCCAGCCTGGCAGAAGTGTCTGGAGGAGGACATGGCAGGAAGCTGTCAAGGGTTAGGGAAGGGCCCGCCACTAGACAAATGACAGACATTCTCTATTAACCCCTCTGCCTTCCCAAAGGGGAAGAGAAAGTGAATAAGGGAGAGAGACTTATGTATTGGGAAAGAAAACTAAAACAGCTTTAATAAATAGTGAAAATAATGAAATATATACAAAACCAATACAGAACCCAACTCCCCCACACCATGGCAATCATATCACCATCACCACTCATGCCTTGGGCAGGCACTGGAGAAGTCCCCGACTGGACTCAGTGGCAGATGGGAACTGGATTCAGGAGCTGGATTCGGGAACTGGATTCAGGAACACACAGATTGGGATCGACAGCAGAATAAACAGAGTCCTCCTTGAACATTGGCCATTGAAGAAAAAGCTTAACCTTTGTGATCTCTCAGTTTTATATTGAACATGGGATGAAATCCCTTGTTGGTCAGTTTAGGGTCACCTGTCCTGGCCGCTCCTCCCCGCAGGTGCACCCCAATGTGGGGCACAAGATTTAGCGGTGACCTTGGTCTGCACAGGAGCAAGTGCAAGCAAGAGCCTTTCTGCACACCCCAATCCTTGGCAGTATCTCTAAACATGGAGCGTTATCACTGCTGGAAGCAGAGGCTGTCTGTGAAAATCTGCCATTAACTTCAGAAAGTGCCAATAGTTAGGAGAGAGCGAGCTGAGAAGTAAAATCACTGAACGGAATTAGTTCTGTTCTTGGTCAAACCAGGACAGAGGCTTTTTCCTTCATGCGTACTACAAGTGATTGAGTATAAAGAAACAGGCAAACACAACCAGCTCTGAGTGTCATGTGGCGAGCAAGGGTCAGGAACCGGCTGCTTTTTTAGGGATGCTGGTTCAGGAAGGAGGAGAAGGGAGAAGAGAGGATGGGGTCTGCCTGGGGAAACCATGGGAACAGCTCAGAGGGTTCTGGAGGCAATAGAAATGGCGATGTCCGAGTAACCCTGGCCACTCAGGACTGCCACGTTCCCCAGTGTCCTCTGGTCACAGCTAAGCAAAGCTCTTCAGCCTGTTCCCCACACCGGCAAGCCATTCCATGGATGTTTCACAGTGGCTCTGGCTCCTAATCCATGGGAAGCTGTAGCAGCGGCGTTTGCCTGGCCTGTCTTAGCTTTCAGTATCTTCAAGGGACCAAATTCAGACCCAGTGCCATGAAGGCTGTGGGTTATCAGAGGGGAATTGTTTCAGAGGGGACATTGCTGGTCCACAACAACAAGATCTCTCTCGCGTTGCCATCCCCAGTCCTCTGCAAAGAAGCAGTTTTGTTTCTTCCACAGTATCAATGTACAAAAACAATTTCAAGGTTGATCAAAACATTTTGACCAAACCAAACAATATTTCCCAGACTTATGCAGAAGTGTTTGCTGTTTTAAAAAAGGGTTTTGTAGTTTGTTTTATTATTTACCCCAAACCCATGGGAATCTAAACCTCAGTGCAAACCATCTTCCTTCAGTGGGCCACTAGGAAAGACAGACTTGCTGATGCAGGGCTATTAGGTTGGCCACATAGCAGAAATAACAGCTCATACCTCACACCTCCTACCTCCCAGCACAGCCCCCTTCTTCTAGGGCCATGCCTTGGACCAGCCTTTCCCATCCCAGTCCTGCATGCTGCAATGGTCAGCATGGTCCTGCCAAGCCCAGGGGCAGCTCAGGCCACCAACTGCCATGTACCTTCCCGCAGAAACATGCCAGAGCAGAGCCTCCTGCTTAACTAGACACACAGGTACTTTGAGAAGCCCACTCCCTGCCTGACAGCTGTTTTGACTTGGGGCATCTGCCCATGAAGGTCCCAATGAACTGGGGAAGGGTGCAAAGAGAGGACAAGGAAGAAAACATGTCAGTGCACCAGAAAACCATGCAATGAAATGGGTTTGGCAGCTTCACAGCCCTCCTAGTGACTCAGTCCTTTGGCCAAAAGGAGCTTGACATCAGGGTAATCAGTGGTAATAGGGTTGATGTGGGAAGAGATCTGCTTTTCCTTGGCATCTCATGTAACCCAATGTACTTCAGGGCAGTAACACTGCTCACCAGTGAGAAACTCTCAGCCCTCTAAGTGAAGGCATAAGTGCTCAGCAGCACAATAGAAAAAAAAAATCTCGCATCCCTCTCACGCACAAAGACAAGAGGACACAGAGCCTGGCATTGCTGAGCTTGCATCTGCTCCTACTAAAGTCACATGCATGCTTCTGTGCTTTCACAGCCCCCAAAGGACATGACTCATTTGAAAAGTACATAAAAAATGACCCAAGGGAGCTGGGAAGGGAGAAGAAAGCCCTGGCATGGCTCTCAACATCTCCTTCCCAGACCTGGACTGCATCCCTCTGTTTACAGCCAGGAAAAAAAGTGGCACCCACCTGATGAAAGCCCAGGTAGTCCTGTACAGTAGGGGAGATGTAGAAGATGTAGCCATCTCCAGTCACAGCAATGACAAATCCATTGAGTGCCTGAAAGCAAAAGTTGAGCCCAAAGTTACTCCCCTTAACTTCAATCCAGCTGCTGAAAGATTAATTTCTCCAGGTGTTTCTTCAGCATTTGGGGACAGGAAGGGACCATCTTCATCAACAAGGAACCTCACAAAAAAGGAAAGCACCTAGTGACCACACAGTACTTTTAATCCTAGTTATTTGGAGGGGTTTTTTCCAGTGTTAGCATGAGCAATGATCCAAGATGGACTGACCACTTTTTCCAGACCCATCATTGAAGCCCTCTCACTGCAGGGCAGCTCCTGCATCAGGAGGGACCAGCTAAGGACAGGTTTCATGGAGGACCTCAAATTAGTTACCTCCTCTCCAGCTGTACCAGCTGGGTGTAGCTATACTCTTCTGAGGCTCTGATTTTCTCAAATAAACCTGCCTACAACTTCTGTAACAAGCAGTAACAGGTGGTGTAGAAGGAAGAAGGACTGCCCTGAACCATGCAGGAGCCTGGTGACTCCAGGAGGCCCTCCCTGGTTCTTGTAAGTGTGCAGACTGTCTGACATATCTTCAAGAAGGCAACATCTTCCCTGTCTCCTGTCTCCCATTACACAAGACCACAACCTCTTCTCATCTGATTTTGTTCTGCTCATGAGATGCTTGTCAGGAATAAATTTCATTGCCCCTCAAATACATCCGAGCATTGAACTGCTGCTATGAGATACCGCACTGGAAAAATGACTCTCCCCTTGACAACATTCTAGATGACAGATGATAAGGCTTTAAACAGAAAACCCCCAAGTTTCTATTAAAAAAATCTTTGTTCTGACACCATCTGCCAGCTTCACTTCTCACCTTGCACTCTGCAATTACACAGAGAATCACAGAAGGGTGGAGGTTCAAAGGGACCTCTGGAGATCATCTACTCCAACCCCTCTGCTAAAGCATCTTCACCTAGTGCAGGTAACATATGCATAGCCTACATCTAAATCCATACTCAACTGGTAGCTCCTTGCTTGAAAAAGACCAAATCCACACCAAATTAGAGAAATTATTCCAAAACTAGGGGAGGTCATTGGCTGGGATGGAGGGAGGGGAGCTCACACATCTAGTGAATACCCAGAAAAAATGGCAAGATGAAGATCCAGAGATAGCTGGTGACCATTTTGGGCTGATTGCCTTGAAAAGGAAAGTACTGTACTAGATTGTAATTCCTGCCCCTGCCCCCATCCATAATCAATTTATTAGTGAATAAAAGGAGAGAAATTAGGAAAATAAAACCTTCAGGGGAAGTCTGGGTTTAATCAGGATCTGGACAGAAGTCTCAGTAGATCTTATAAGCATCAGGCTAGGATCTGCCACAAATACAGACTCTGCCCTCACTGCCCAACTCGGCCACACTTTGCTGCCAGTGGAGGAGACAACCATGGGGATGTGCTGTTTGCTTGAGAGGCTGGAGAGAAGGGTCCAGCCACCCATGCTGCTCCCTGGGCTCTGCTCACCTTCTCTTGCTTGGGATGGCTTTTTTTCATCATTTGGGTTATTTGAGAGGCTGCTGGATTGAGCACATCGCTTGATACCCTAAAGATCCAGCTCATGTGGGACCATCCCTTTCCTTTGTGTGCTGCAGCCCCCTGAGGGGCCCAAGTCAGAGTTTTCTGTGAATTACAGTATCTGGTTAAAATGCTCTTTGGGGGAAAAAAAAACACAAAAACAAACATCAGGCAGCTCAGCTGGGGATTTCTGTCACATTAACACTTTGTAAGCTCTCCAGATGCCTCCAGTCACCCAAGGCTGCCAATGCTCTGGTGGCTCAATAAACTGCCAGCATATAGTCCAGCTCAAATTCCTGGAGAGTGCTTGGGAGCAGCTCCATCATGGGACTGGGGCATCTGCGAGCTCCCTCCTGGCTATTGTATCATTCCTACTATTCCTCTGTGACTATCACACCTGCAGACAGCTGAGACTGCTCCTGGGAGCGCAGTCCACATAATAGTATTCATGAGATCTGAACTTCATCGCCAAAAGTCATGCTGGGCTCCCAGGAGCAGCAAAATCCCTCATGGGGGCTCCTGCAGGGGCTCTGCTCACACCTGCCTGCCTGTCCGTAATGATGGGCACTCATGTAAGGCTGTGCAGGCGCAGGGTTGAAGGTACAAGAGTCAGACTTTAAGGAGAGCCAAGCATCCATCATGTTTGCAGAGGTGGAAGAATGGAGAAGAACGACTGATGGCCCAGAAAGCACAGACACAAGTGATGTCAGGAACACAGCCATAGAATGATTAAAGGTCTTGCACAGACTTGCCTGGCAGCCCCCAAGGAGCAGCACGTTTTAAGTTGAGATGCCCAGATGTTTATTCAACAACCAGCTTTTCCATAGGCCCTTTCTATCCCATTTCCTTTCAGCCTACATTTATAAATTGTGCCCGAGCAAACAGCATCATGACCAACTGATTCACTGCCTCCTTGTTCTCTGAAGTTCATTGAGAGCTACTTCACTGGCCTTTCTCCAAAGCAAAGACCCCACTGCCCACTGATTTTGTCCACCACCATCTCCTAGAATCCATCTTCCCTCCCTTCCCCTCCCCTCAACCTCCAAACTGAACTTGGGCTTTTTCCATCCCAGGTTGGCTGTGAACTCATCCTAGGAAGCTCATGCAATGCCCCAGGTAGGGCAAACAGTTCCTAGCAGAGGTTTTACCCTGCAGATATCACCATTCTCCTCTTGAAAACAAGGAACCTACCACCTCAGATATTAATCAGGGATCAATCCCTGTGCTGCTGTATGACACCCCTGCACCTCTTGGTTGGGCTGGATGAGATTGTGCATGTTGGGTCCATGAGCTGTGGCAGGTTCCAAGGAAAAATGCCAGCTTTGGGCTCAGTGACAATTAACGCCTGCAGCTACAGGCTCAGACAGCACCCAACACGTCTGCAAGAAGGACACAACCAAAGTGGCAGAAAACTGGTAAAGGGTGGGAGGGAACAGTTGGGATGGGGACTCATCCCAGCCAGGTATTGTCACTGGTCCCTGTCCCAAGGTGCTCAGTGCCTGCGGCAATCACAGTGAAGCAGCTCCTGGCAAGGCAGGGTCTCCTTTTGCTCCACAGATGGGGCCACATGCTCCTGGATGGTTCAGCAAACAGGGACCAGCTGTTGTGCCCAGCAGATAACAGGAGCCAAGGAAGACCCCAAATAACAAAACTGTGGCACAGTACCTGCAGCAGCAGTTCCCCCTCAGGAAACAGCTCCCTGTTGACCTGCGGATCTGTCCTTCTGTTCCCTCCTGGGGCTCTGGGCTGATCCAGCATGCAGTCACCAACATCCGTGGCTGTGGCTGCAAGTGAGAGGGCAAGAAATCAACGTGGAATGGGCAAGCTGGGAACCTCTCCCACTTCGTCCCCACCCCGGTGCTGCTCATGCATGGCTGCACCATGCTACGTGGACCCAGCTCAGAGGAAGAAGAGACCAGTGGGAACTGGAGCAGAGCCCCATTACAGAGACATACCCAACTTGCCCAGTGCCTCCTCCAAAAGATTATTTCCCCTTCTTGGTCCCATTTCTGGGAAACCTCACTTCTGCCAAGGTCTGAGGCAGAGATGCAAATGACAGAGAGGAGGTAAGTGCTTCTGGGCTGCCCAGGCTAGGAAACATCACCAAAACAGTGAGAAATGTTCAGGTTAGGGCCTGGTAGAGTTGGAGTCAGCTCCAAGCTGTCCCAGTAGCACAATGTCTGTTTTCCTGCCCTTCGTGGCTGACAAGAGATGCTGGCAAACCTTCCCAAACCATCTGAGATGCCATCAAAGTACCCATACTTTTTCTCTCTTTTGCCTTTGGCTGCTTGGAAGCAGATCAGAGCGTTGGTGGCCAGGGCACTCCCAGGGAGACACTTCAGCAGCTCTCGGCTCCCAGGACTTGGTGCCATGACCTCCCCAGGCTGATTCATGTGCTGCCTCATGCTTCCTGCTAGATGCCTTCAAGGCACCATCCATGGGTACAGCCAGCATGAAACCTCCTGCCCCGGCTGCAGGACATCAAGGATCACAGAACAAACAGAAAACCAGGTCAGGGAACAGGAATGAGGACAGTAGCTGCTGGGGAGGTCCTCAGCATCATACTTCATCTGCTGGGGAATTATCCTTGAAAAAACTCAGCTTCCAACAAAAATAACAATTTTCAAGGCATGTTTTTGTGCCAACTCAACCAAAAACCTGCAAGAAAACCTCAAAGCAGCCTCTGTGTAGGAACCATCCCACTTCTACCAGCACCATGAGCTCCTTCAGCACCCTGAGGTCAGACAGAACTCACATGCCCTGTGCACAGACACATCTTGGCAGAGCATCACTCCATCTGAGCCCCAGGTTTCTGATGGTGCTTCATGACCTTGGCTGGATCCAAAGGAAAAAAGTCCTCTGAATTTGGGGGAGCAGTAGGAAATGAGGAAAACCCCCAAACCATCCCAAGTCTGACCACACATTTAATTTTCTCCGTGGTAGAAGCTCTCAACTCACCATTGAAAGGTTTTCAAGGTTATTGGTTTGGATTTTTTCCTCAGTAGCACCAAGTTCAAAGCCAAAATAGTTCCAAGCCTAAAAAAAGTTTCATCTGAAACTGCTGATACAAGACACTTGGCTTTTCATCAAACCATCAATATGCAAAAGCATTTTGACTGACAGATCAGCATTTTTGTATTAAAAACCAGTTTGAGGTCAAAACATCACTCAGACCTATTTACCTGTGGAGCCTAAGTGACAATGAACAGCTGCCCATGCAGGCTTTGAGCACAGTTACAGATGCAAGCTGAAAGTCTTGCATAAGGCGACCTAGAGAAGCCACATGGGTTTACATAAAAGTGGAGAAGATTCCCTTAGCACTCATTAAGAATTATTATTCCTGATCTCTGTTGCTGATAGAACTGGGCAACTTCAGCCTCCCCCAAACCCTGAGTGCTCCTTCGACATGCTCAGGCAGCAGTCACATCTTCTGCCCTTTCCATCTTGTGCCCCTACTCACTGGAGGAAAGCCAGCCTTCTAGGCAGCTTTGGGATGTGCCTTCCCCAACAGCTCCTCTGTGGGTCAGTTTAGTTCAAGCTACAAATCTGCCTTGCCCTCCATATAAGCTCACATTCTGTTTCTGCAGGGGACTACACTATCATAGAATCATAGACTGGTTTGGGTGGGAAGGGAGCTTTACAGGTCACCGAGCCAAACCCCCTGCACTGCACAAGGACAGCTTCAACTAGAGTAGGTTGCTCAGAGACCCGTCCAACCTCACTTGGAATGTTTCCAGGGATGGGGCATCTACCAAATCCCTGGGCAACTTGGGCCAGTGTCTCACCACCCTCACTTTAAAAAAGATCTTTCTTCTATCTAATCTAAACCTCCTCAACCATCACCCCTTGTTCTGTCACAACAGGCCCTGCTAAAAAGTCTGTCCCCAACTTTCTGATAGGCCCTCTTGAAGTACTGAAAGGCCACAATAAGGTTTCCCTGGAGCCTTCTCTCCAACCCCAACTCTCTCAGCCTGGCCTCACAACAGAGGGGCTCCAGCCGTCAGATCATTGCTGTGGCCTCTTCTGGCTCCGCTCCAACAGGTCCATGTCTCTGCTGTGCCGAGGACTCCAGAGCTGGACCCAGCACTGCAGGGAGGGTCTCACCAGAGCAGAGCAAAAGGGCAGAATCCCCTCCCTTGAACTGCTGCCTACGCTGCTGGGGATGCAGCCCAGGATTTGATTGGCTTCTTCCTGGGCTGTGAGCCCACGTTGCTGGGTCATGTCCAGCTTCCCACCCACCACAACAGTCCTTCTCTGCAGGGCTGCTCTCAACCCTTCATGCCCCAACCTGTATTGATAGTGGAGGTTGCCCAGACCCAGGTGCAGGACCTTGCACTTGGCCTTGTTCAACCTCATGAGGTTCACACAGGTGTACTTCTCAAGCTTGTCCAGGACCCTCTGCATGGAGCCTCTGCATGGAGACTTCCCACCATCAGCAAAGGGTGGATCAGCTGGGCCAGGGGACATTAGACCTTTGGGAAAGTTTGGGAAAGATGAGGTTCAATGCCAAGCAAGCAGTCACTGTGCCCAGTCTGCTCATCAGTCAGAGAAAGACAGGTCCCCCAGAGTATCAAAAAGCAGGTTTGAGACAGTCATTGAGCAGAAAGTCTCTTCTGTTGCTTGATTGCCAAGCAGTCCCCAAGGAGAAACATCCAAGGCCCATCTGGACCATGTGTATGGCTTCAATTTGCAGATGATGGAGTGGAATAGTTTCAAAATGAAACATTGATTCTTCTTTTAAATTTTAATTCTTTTGAAGGTCTGACTCCTCTCTCAAGCATTGAAATGAGGCAAGCTTGCAGGGAAATTAAAAAAGAAACGAAGTTCTTCCAAAACAAAGCTACAAAAGGGCAGAGTGTTTTGAGAGGATTCAGGTCCTGAGAGCACATGTTCTCCAGCTCTCTCCCACTATCCACCAGCAGAATCTGCAGGGAGAGCTGCAACAAGCTGGGGAGAGCTGCTGTGGGCTTACAGAATCCAATATGAAACACCTATTTGCTCATTTTGTGCTTTCCAACAAAATATTTTCTTCCAACTTTCCCACCGATCTTAGCAAGTGGCTTTCAATCTCCCATCAGAGATGCTTGCTTTTCCTACTCTCAAACTGCACAGGTGAGCTAGAAAATCCTGCAGAAAATATTACCCATGGCATACACTATGATGACCTGGCTTGAGGAGAAGGCCTGGAGCACAGAGAGACAGTAGGAAACCCAAAGAGATGGTGTCTGCCAACTGCTTTGCCACCAAGCATCACTGTGAAGGGGTTGCAAGGTCTTAATTGCAGGTCGTGGATTGTAACTGGTGCTTCCAAGTATTGGTGGTGTAGAGCAGCTGCTGTTCACATCCAGCACAGTCCTCACCATCCACAGTCTGAGGCCACAGAGATGCTGAGGCCAGTGTGTGAGGCAAAACACATGGCTCTGTCCCACCAAAATATTCCAGGAATGTGTGACATGAGCTCTACTTTTGTCATCACTTCAACACCTGTGGCCTGATCTTGTTCTTGCAGAGGGCTTCCCTGCTTCAAGAGACAGTCACCCTGCTGGGGATGGCCAGTAGTAGAGTGAGCATCCAGCAAACTGAGGCTGCTCTCTGAAGCCACAACCATTCCTCGGTGGTTTAGATGATCCAAAGACCTTTTGTACCCATTTGCAGGTGGCAACACTCTTCATCTTCAAACATGTCATGACTGGGTGTCCTTCGCAACCAACAAGTCAGTAGCAAAGTGTCCCTGTGACTGTGCCCCTCCAAACAGGTCTCTGAACTTCTGAACTCATCCTCACTCAAACTGCCAAGAACCACAGGTGTTGGGAGCAATCCCAAGAGATGCCCGAGCACATTCAGATAGAGGACTCCAGGCCCATGTAACCACCAGGGGTAGAGAGGTTATTCCCAGTCATGTTTTGACTTTGAAAGGAAAAAAAGAAAATTTAGTCAAAGTGTAGAAAAATCCCCCATCCCACCTGCAACACAAGTAAACTCATGGGAAGGAGCAGTCCTGAAACCTCCCCCATTTGCTTGAGACAAGTTATTAGACTCTGACGGATTTCACCAGCACATAAATCCATGCTCACCAGAAACAACTTGCATGATGACCACCCCATGACAGGCAACACTGGATCCTTCTCCTGATGACACCGAGTGGTGGCTTGGAGCCTCCTTCCCTCCCACTGGCTCTCCCACACAGCTGGGAGAAGGTGGGGCAGAGAGCATATCTGGGATGTACTGTGACTCCAGAGTGGATCCTTAAGCAAGGTCAAGCTGGAGCAGGTGCTACCAGAAGCAGGGAGGACCAAAGTTCTTCACCCCAGCAGAAAAGGCTACATGATGGGGAGATGCCACTCCTCAGCATCTGTTGTGCTCGTTCAGCTATCATCATTTTATTCTGCCATCAGTTGCCTGATCACACAGGCCAACACTGAACTCAGCAACATCCCCTCAGAAGTCTTCTTTCAAAAAGGCCTGCCATAGGTCCCTGTGGGCCCAGCTCCTTCACTGCCCACTGTGGTGCCAGCATTGCCTGCTGGACACAACAGACAGAGATGGCTCCCTCAGCAGCCCTTCACAGGGAAGGACACCACTGAGAGAGCTCAGCAAGATACAACCAGCCCCAACAGAAGCCATACCCACCAGGAAGCTCCTTCAAGTGATTAGCTCCTGGTTGATATAATCCTGGCCTCACCCATCACCCCAACCACAACCATGTGGGTGAGGGCAGAGCCACAAAGACATAGATGGCCCAGGTTCTGCCTCTGGAACATGAAGCCAATAGGAAAACCAAAACATTCTGCTAGGTCATTCACAGGTCAACTCCAACTTGGGGCCCACAACTCAGGCCCCAGCACTTCAGCATCCCACCAAAGGTCCCAGGACCCTCAGCCTGCTGAAGACCTGTGTGCAAGGGGTTGCTGGCTAAGATGCAAAAACTGAGGAGATTCCTGGAAGAGATTCCTGTTTGCTGCAAGGCAGGAGAAAGCAGCTGCCAAGCCCTAATTCATCCTCCACTTAAGATACACATTGTAATGGACCGCTACATGTTGAGATTCACTTCGACATGGAGCAGCTGAGACCACAAAGTTAATGGGATTAATAGAAACAGGTCCAGTATGTATATCCACAGTCAAAGAAATAACTATAGATATAAAGATGATGCATATTTAGTGTTTGAGCCCAGCTTTTTCAGTATCCTCTTGCACACCTTTGAGAATTAATGGGAATTAATACAAAGAGCATAACAAAAGTGATTTGCAGTTATTAGACAAATTCTAGGCATTTGCTGAAACAATTTGGTGATCATTTATATTTTCAAAGTGCTGGGACAGAAGCTATTGGTGGCTAATGTTGGGGGAAAATCCTGCTCTGTCCTAAAGCCCTACCCCAGCCAGAGCACTGGAGGAGACTTCCTGCTGCTGGCTTGGTCCCTAAGGACTTCATCAAGGGTTAGAGCTGGGCCTGCCACTAGACAAATGACTGATACTCTCTATTAACCCCTCTGCCTTTCCAAAGGGAAGAGAAAGGGAATAAGGGAGAGAGACTTATGGGTTGGAAAAGAAAAATAAAACAGCTTTAATGAAACTAATAAAATGGAATATATACAAATCTACAGAAAACCAATGCTGAACCCAACCCCTCTGATGGAAATTGCATCACCATCACCACTGATGCTGTGGAGCTGACACTGTGGAAGTCCCAGACTGGACTTAATGGCAGACGGGAACTGGATTCAGGAGCTGGATTCGGGAACTGGATTCAGGAACACACAGATTGGGATCGACAGCAGAATAAACAGAGTCCTTCTTGAACATTGGCCATTGAAGAAGCAGCTTGACCTTTGTGATCTCTCAGTTTTACACTGAATGTGCCATACATGGGATGAAATCCCTTGTTGGTCAGTTTAGGGTCACCTGTCCTGGCTGCTCCTCCCTCCAGGTGCACCCCAATGTGGGGCACAAGATTTAGCGGTGACCTTGGTCTGCACAGGAGCAAGTGCAAGCAAGAGCCTTTCTGCACACCCCAATCCTTGGCAGTATCTCTAAACATGGAGCGTTATCACTGCTGGAAGCAGAGACTGTCTGTGAAAATCTGCCATTAACTTCAGAAAGTGCCATTAGCTAGGAGAGACTGAACTGAGAAATTAAATCACTGAACAGAATTAGTTCTGTTCTAGCTCAAACCAGGACAGGCTTTCATTCAACAGGAAGACAGGGGAGATGTCAGCCAGGATCAGTAACATCTTCAGCAATAATGAATCAGGATGAGTCTTGTAGATCCCCAAGAGTGCCCTTTTGGGTTGTCTTTCTTACCTCTGCAAGGAGGTTTCTAAGCCCAGCAGTGTGAAGGAAAGACCTCAAGCATGAAAGAGAAAGAAAAGGGAGCAAAACAAATCAAAACTCTTCCCTTTTTGGTCATCACATTCATGAAGGAAAACACAGCAATGCAGCCATGGAGGATAACATGTCTTCTGCTTCTGGCATAGTTTTGTCACTGAAAGAAAAAGTTACTGGTAAAAAATCCCGGAGTCAGTTCTGCTCTCATGGACTGAGTTACACCGGTGGGAGATGACAAGACTTCACTCACACCAAGCATTTATCTTTGAACAGGCTCCAGAGATACCTGGCAGCTCCCAGCTCTTCCAGCAACACCAAGCCATGCACAACCATTTTCCTCTTGGACCCAATCCGAAATCCCATCAAGTTAGCATCAACTTTTGCCTCAGCTGTTTAATGAAGGCATCGCGCCAAGCAGAGCAGCCTCACGCCATCCAAGTACAATAGGCAAATGCCAAACCCACAGATTATAAACCTATCAGAAGTCATCACCCTGCATTTTTCCAAGGAACACAGAAATGCCCAGGGGAGCACTGGCAGACCCAAAGCCCACATCAACCTCTCCAACCTCCTGCTGCTGCAAATGCTCCCACACAGTCCTGCAGGATCTTGCACAGGGAGGGATTTAAGCCTGCCTCCTTTCACTGCATCAGTTACTTCAGGTCCAGATCCCTGCAGCTCTGGCCCTCAGTAACAGCAAACAAGGAGATGAATAAAAAAGCTAATTTAATGCTCACTGCAGTGAGATTACCTGGTAAAACCTGCTGCCAGCTGCCCTGCAGAGTTGCACAGAGAACTGCAGAGGTGGCAAGGCTCCTGGTGAGATCTCCTCAGCCAAACCACCTGCTGGAGCAGGGTCAGCCAGAGTGGGTTTTCCAGGACCATGAGCAGTCCCCCAGCACAGACAGCAAGGGTGGATAGTGGATTTAACCCTCATAACTCTACCAGTGCAGGGACAGGGAATGTCTGAGACTGCTGGTGGAAAGCATGGACCTTCAAGGACTCAAACATGGGCAAGAGAGTGAAGACCCAGTAGGACTCCAGTTCCTGTGGTGGCAGGACCATTCAAGCCAGCACATCCTTGTGGGATCCATCTCTGCTCTGGTACCTGCTGGTGCTCAAATGCTTGCTTGCAAATGGCACATCTAGGCCTTGCTGCGGAGCTAAGAAGTTGTCTTTGTGCCTGAAGGGTGACAGCCAGGACCACTTGGACCTGGCATCAATATGTCAGCACAGATGAAGCAGAAGATCCCATCATGGCTGTCTGGAGAGCTCTAGGCGCATAGGGGAATGGCTGCATCATGCAAGACCTTCCCCAGGTTCATCCTAAATATGTTGCAACCATGACATGGGTGCAGTCTGAAAATATAGAACACCAAACTGGCTGTTCAGATGAAACAGAACAAGGACACATGTATGAACGACAATCTCAAAAACACACACGTGGAAAATGGCATTTCCTGCCCCAGGCTGGCACTGGGCTGGGTGCGGGCCAGTGGGTTACAGGGAGGTACCCCATTATTTGACATTTGTTACGAGCTGCTAGTCATCTCAAGCTTTGCCAGCCTCCAGAGGACATTCTTCTACCAAGACAGGTTTTCCACTGGTTCTCTCTATTGCACACCTCACCACCTGGGTGACCTTTATCTAGGAAGAGGGCATGGCAGCATATACCCTAAGCGCATCTTCTCCACCTTGCAGAGCATTTTAAGCCCCACTTTCCTGCTGCTCTCACCCTTGGCAAAGCCACATCTGCAGCCCCCAGCAGCTGCTTCGTTTGTTACGCAAACCCTAGGAAATGAACCCTAGCATAGATCTCCAGCTAGCTGGAGGTTTTCCAAGCCACTCAGCACTAAACAAAACCATACAAGCTTTCATGAGATCTCACTGCTTGCAGCAAGTGGAGCTCCCATCCCACTATATGGAGCCCAAAGCATCACAGCAGCCAACAACACTGCAAACGTAAAGATGAGGTCTTCTCCTTGGGCACTTACTCTCAAAGAGACAGGAATCAGCAAAGTTACTCCTGATTTATCTGGGAGACCATCAGACATAGGTCCAAGTAGTAACCACTACAGGTGGTAAGGTTCAGCCTTTTTTTTTAATACAAGTGATAGATCTTTCAACTGCCTCTAAGGCAGGTTTTGATAGTACCAGAGTTGTCATTGCTATCTATAAGGACTTAAAGGTTGATGATGAACAAAGACTGGAAGAAACCAAGCTCTGAAGCCACCTTGCTATGTTTTAGCTGTATAACCTTGGGCTACATTGAAACTTTCCTGATGCTCAAAGCAGGCTGTGACCCTGGGAGTACGGAGGCGCCTCGTCTAGTTCAGGAGAAGAGCAAACATAGGACTGCTCAGCTGCTGCAGGTCCCCCCCGAGCTACAGACACCTGCACAGGGCAAGCTATTTTCATAGGTGTGAATCAGCCACAAACTGGTGACAAGTGCATGCTGCAAAGCAAAGAAAGAGGGAACTCTGGACTTCTGGATCTATTCCTCCTCCTGACTATAGGGAAGAGTCAGACCCAGGGGACACAGACACCACCATCTTCCTGGCACTCAGCATACATTACCTGAGGGTCACCATGGCTTGAGACACTCTTCTGCCATACACCAAGCCTGAGACAGTCCTGCCTTCTGCTTCACCAGCAGTGGTGGCTTTACAAAAGGCAAGTCCTGCCTGACCAACCTAGTGGCCTTTTGCTATGGAGTGGCTATATCAGGGAAAAAGGGAAGAGCAATGCATGTCATCTATCTGGACTACTGTAAAGCCTCTGACATGGTCCCCCACAACATCCTTCTCTCTAAATTGGAGAGAAGAGGATTTGATGGATGGTGAATAAGGAACTCTTAGGTGGATAAGGAATTGGTTGGAGGGTCGCATCGAGAGGGTAGTGGTCAGTAGCTCAATGTCCAGATGGAGATCAGTGACAAGTGGTGTCCCTCAGGGATCCACAGTGGGACCAGTGCTGTTTACTACCTTCAGCAATGATATAGTGGGATCGAGTGCACTCTCAGCAAGTTTGCAGATCACAGAATCACAGAATCACAGAATCATTATGGTTGGAAAGGACCTCCAGGGTCATCAAGTCCAACCTTTCTCCTAGCATCTCCCTAACCACTACACCATATCCTCAAGCGCCGCATCTATTCGTTCTTTAAACACCTCCAGGGATGGTGACTCCACCACCTCTCTGGGCAGTCCATTCCAGTACCTAACTACCCTCTCAGTGAAGAATTTCTTCCTAATATCTAATCTAAACCTCCCCTGACGCAACTTGAGCCCCTATCCCCTCGTCCTATCATTACTAA
>VZZY01006893.1:0-10516 GCA_013400335.1 Eurystomus gularis | reverse complement strand
CAGCCAGACCCACTACAGTCCCATATTTGCATGGGTTTCTCTGAGTAATCAGAGTATATATGTAGAAAGGAGTATCTCAATCGCGGCATATATATTTGCTTACATAGAAACTTGAGATTTCTAACCATGCATATACAGTTGTGTATACAAATTAAAAATTCAGTTTGCATGAAAATCCAATAAGAAATATCAGCCTACAAATCTAAAAAAAATCTGATTTTTTTTTTTTCCCAATCAAATGGGAAAAAATAGGAGTCAGAACATTTTAAAGACGAATTGTTGTACTGGAAATAATGTGTCTCTAAGCTCACCAAAGAAATGGTACAGGTTCTCTTTTGAATTAAATGACCAATCATTTTGTTCCCATAAAACCAGATTTAATATTTACATTTTAGAAAATAAATCAGAAATTTGTGAGATTTTTCCTGCTCTCTATATATGTAACTAAACTAATTGTTCTGGTGCATTTACATACTCTTGCTTATCTCAGTGGGGTAAGGTAAACAGTATAAAAATAACCCCTGAGCATAGACATTTCCTTCAAATTAAACATGTATACTTTACATCTGATTGTTCAAATCCTGAGCAACCTTCATACTCACAGGTTTCAGCAGAAGATGAGTATGTAGAGTATGTAAAGGATTAAGTCCATTCTGTCTGTACCATTTTTCTGCTCATTCCTCACATTTCTTTTTAAGAAAATGCTATAACTTTCTTTTAAGAAAAACTGCAAATTTTTATGCAGCTACAAAATTGTAGATTGCATATTTTCATTTACAGTTTTGAAAATATTCCTTTTGTATTTGAGCATTTCCAGTATTTTCATACCTTTGAAATCTTTGCCCATTATTTCTTATTATCCTCTCACAGAACAGAAATGCATAGATGTTTAGATGGAAGGAAAACAACCCAAAAAATACATTCTTATGATCAATCACAAATTACTCTCGGCATTATAAAGGGAATAATAATGAGAGAAAGGAAAAATAACAAAGAACAGACAAGAAATTGTACTTTATTTCTGAATCCTTTGTGTATAATAAAAAAAAACCCCTATGCATTATATGTTGCATATTAACTTCTTTTGTAAAGATACAATAAAATTAGTATTTTTGAAAGTTTTTTAATTTACATAAGCTAAAACTTTATTCAGGTGCTTTGGCTGCTTTTCCAACATGAAGGTTAAGCATATTCCTCCCTCCAGTTGAAAATAAAATAGTGGTAGGAAAAGGCACTTGATCTGGGAAGTTACTGAATCATAGTTAGATCTGAAAGAAAACAGTCCTGCTCTTTTGTTTTATTACTCCAACAGCAATAGATAATGGCAATGAGCAGTTCCAAATCATAGAATCATAGAACCATTAAGGTTGGAAAAGACCTCTAAGATCATCAACTCCAACCATCTAACCAACACTACAATAACTACTAGACCATGTCCTCAGGTGCCATGTCTACAGGTTTTTTGAACACCTCCACGGATTATGAATCCACCACTTCCCTGGGCAGCCTGTTCCAGTGCTTAACCACTCTTTCAGTAAAGAAATTTTTCCTAACATCCAATCTAAACCTCTCCTGGCGCAACTTGAGGTAATTTCCTCCCATCCTATCTCTAGTTACTTGGGAGAAGAGACAAACATCCACCTCTCTACAACCTCCTTTTGAATAGTTGTAGAGAGAAATAAGGTCTCTCCTCAGCTTGGTTGACCTTCTCTGGACCCACTCCAGCACCTCAATATCTCTCTGATACTGCATCGCCCAAAACTGAACACAATACTCAAGCTGTGGCCTCACCAGTGCCAAGTACTTGGCACAATCACTTGCCTAGTCCTGCTGGACACAGTTTTTGATACAGACCAGGATGCTGTGGGCCTTCTTGGCCACCTGTACACACTGCTGTCTCACATTCAGTCACCTGAAGATCAACACTCCCAGGTCCCTTTCCACTGACCAGCTTTCCAGCCACTCTTCTCCAAGCCTGTAGCATTGCATGAGGTTGTTGTGACCAAAGTACAGGACCTGGCACTTGATCTTGTAAAACTTAATACAATTATCCTCGGCCCATCTATCCATCCTGTCCAGATTCCTCTTCACGGCCTTCCTACCCTCAAATAGATCAACACTCCTGCTCAGTTTGATGTCATCTGCAAACTTACTGAGGGTGCACTTGATCCCCTCATCCAGATCATTGATAAAGCAGTCAAAACTGGCCCCAATACTGAGCCCTGCGGGAGCTGGCTTGTGACCAGCCGCCAACTGGATTCAACTCCACCACCACTGTTGCAGTTGGGCACAGATGTCCTTACTGCCTCCTAAAGAGGCAGGGGATCGAGGGCAAAGCAAGATACCTTCCCACCAAGCTCGTGAGTAATTACTGAGAACAAAGAGTATTCAACAAATTTATTACCAAATATATTCTCATAAAACCGTGCCTACTCTACGGAAATATTACGATACGCCATGCCCACCCACTCACTTCCCTTAGCTGAGGAGAACTGGAGACCACTGAGGGGATAGGGCAAATAAGTACTTAATTATGTCAAAATATGACCTGTATGCGGATGGTGTGGTGTGGGTGTGTGTGTGTGTGGGTATATGTCGTTGTCTACCCATTCAGCATTCAACGATGGTCCATGTGGAGCCGGGTGGTGACCTCGATGATTCCGACGGCAGCAACGATGGGACTTGGCTTGGCTCAGTTCCAGCGACACGGGGCAGCAGCAGCAGCTTGGCTTCGCTTGGCGCAGCTCCCGCAGTGGCAGCTTGGCTTGGGACGGCTTCCCAGAGCAGCGGGAACTTTCCTGGTTCTGGCCCCGGCAGGCTCAGCTCAGAGTGGCTTAGAGCGATTGCACACCCAGAGTCTTTTTCCGGTGGCGAGGTGGCACGCGCCTGGCGGGCGCCCAGCAGCGTGCACAGGCTGGAACGGCACGCAGCACGTCTGGCGGCATGTGCGGCTGCACACGTGGACCCGGCAGGAGCAATTTTGTTGAGGGCTTGGCAACACGCACACGGCAGAGACTGCGCACGTCTGCAGTGACAAGAACGGGGCGCGGCCATGGTGGCAGGAGTGGGACACGGCTGTGGCGGCCCTCCGGTGGCAATAGAGGCAGCAGTGATGTGCCCCTCGGCACGGCACGGCGGACAGAGAGAGAGACTTTTCCTCTTTCTCCAAGTTTTATACTGCCACGCTTTTGTGGACTTCCGGCTTCTGGCAGACTTCCGGCTTCTTTTAGCTGATTTAAAAAGACATTTCATCAATATGTGGGTTGGTCTTCCACAACCACTCTCTGGGCTTGGCCATTATTGTCCTCTCATGAGATCTGGATAACTTTGACTTCAGATATAGAAACATCTGCATTATCATATTTGGATTTCATTTAATTTTTGTTTGTTATCTTTCTCTCTCCAAAGGGTAAAGAAGTAACATGCGCTTAGAAAGAAGCATTCAGAGGTAATTTCTCTCAACTACTTCTTTAGAAATTATTTACTTTGTTCTGAAAACATTGTCATAGTGCATTACTATGCTAGGATGTTTCAGAGCAGCAATCAAACCTCAAAATTTTACTTCATTTCTTTGACTCTTCATGCTCTTAACAGAAAATATCTTCATTATGTATATACATATAATTACTAAAATTAAGACAGCAAATTGTCGATCTTTATTGGGTCTCACTGAGGTGGAGTCAATTTTTCCCATAGCAGTCCTCATAGTGCTGTGCTTTTCATTGGTAGCTAGAAAGGTGTTAATAGCACAATAGCATTTTGGTTACTGCTGAGCAGGGCTCCCACAGCATCAAGGCTGCCTCTCCAACATTTCCCCACCTGTCCCTCACACCAATAGGCTGGAGGTGGGCAAGTTCTTGTGAGGGACACAGCCAGGACAGCTGATTCAAACTTACCAAAGGGGTATTCCATACCATATAATGTCTGTTCAGCAATAAAGGTAAGAAAATGGAGGAAGAGTGGGGTGGGGGCGGAGGTGGCAGCATTTATTATTATGACATTTGTCTTTCAGAGCAACCACTATGCATACTGAAATGCTACTTCCTGGCAAGTGGCAGGGCATTGCCTGGTGATGGGAAGTAGAGAATAAAGTCTTTGTTTTCCTTTACTTACATGTGATTTGCTTTTGCTTTATTAAACTTCCTTTATCTTGACCCACAAGGTTTTTGCATCTTATTTTCTCCCTCCATCCTGCTGCAGAGAAGAGAGTGACTTGGTGGGCACCTGGTGTCTAGTCAAAGTCAACCCACCACCCTATCAAACTCTTTTTCTCTCTTTGATAATTTCTCACTTCTCCTGGTTATAAAATACAGCATGCAGTTCTAAGTAACACTGCTTATAGCAATAATAGATTATTTAATGAAGATATATTACAGAATTTGACATTGTACAATCATGTTTCTATTCTAGATAACTTCCTAATTATCTAAACTGCCTGTATGGTATGTAACTTATTCCCTTTTTGGGGCATCCTTTAGAAAAACATCTCAGGTTTGGGTATTTCTATTGCTAATGTATTTATGCAAGCTGTCCCAGACCAATCATTATCATTTTTGTTTGATATTAACGATGGACTAACTTACTTTTGTATTAGCAGGTAATTTTACATTTAAAAAAAAATCAACAAATATGTATCCAATTTCAGCATTACTACATTAGGTTAACACTGCAAGGTTTTGGTGGCATGGGGATTACAGGGGTGGCTTCTGTGAGAAGCTGCTAGAATCTTCCCCTATGCCTGAGAGCAAATGCTCGTTGGCTCCAAGATAGGCTTGCCGCTGGCCAAGGCCAAGCCCATCAACAACGGTGGTAGTACTTCTATGATAACATATTTAAGAAGGGGAAAAAGTTGTTGCACAACTGGGCAACTGCAGGCAAATTGCAACAGCAACTGTAGCCATGAGAGAGGAGTTTGAATACGTGAGAGAAACAACTCTGCAGATACCAAGTTCAGCAGAGAAGGAGGGGAAGGAGGTGCTCCAGGCACCAGAGCAGAGATTTCGCTGCAGCCTATGGTGAAGACCATAGTGAGACAGGCTGTCGCCCTTCAGCTCATGGAGGGTAACCGTGGGACAGATATCCACCTGCAACCCATGGAGGACTTCAGGCCATAGCAGGTAGATGCCTGAAGGAGGCTGGGCTGTGATCCCATGGGAAGCCTGCAATGGAGCAGGTTTGCTGGAAGGGCTTGTGATCCCATGAGGGACCAAGGCTAGAGCAGTTTATTCCTGAAGGACATGTGACCCCATGGAATGGACGTACACTGTAGCAGTTCATGAAGAGTTCTTCAGCCCATGGGAGGGATTCCATGCTGGAGCAGGAGAAGGATGTGAGGAGTCCTCCCCCTGAGGAGGAAGGAGAGGCAGAGACAACATGTGATGAAATTACCACAACCACCATTCCCCATCCCCCTGGGCCACTGGTGGGTAGGAGGTAGAGAAACTGGGAGTAAAACTAAGCCGAGGAAAAAGGGAGGGGTGGGGGGAAGGTGTTTTAAGATTTAAGTTTTATTTCTGATTATCCTATTCTGATTTGATTGGTAATAAATTAAACTACTTTCCAAGTTGAGTCTGTTTAACTTGTGATGGTAATTGGTGAATGATCTCTCCCTGTGTTTATCTCAACCCACAAGCTTTTCATAATATTTTCTCTCCCCTGTCCAGTTAAGGAAAAGAGTGATAGAGTGGCTTTGGTGGGTGTTGCGTTAAGAGCAGTAATTTGGCAGGAGATAAACCCCCTTGCGTTCCAGCTTATCCTCAGATATCAGAGGGGCTGGGGGTGGCTAGGTTTAAGTCCTGAATAATAAATGATGCGGCTGATTGTGTGAAAAGGGCAATTTATTTAAAGCAACAGAGTACAGGTTCTTTGTGGATTACCAGTGATGAATACACTGTCTGCAAAGTGTGTATACACAAAAGTTAAGATTATAAACTACCAGCGCACTAAGTTAAAAGCAACTCTATAGAGATTTCTAAGTTTCAAATCTTACCCAAAGGCATCCTATAGGGGGGAAGAAAGGCTCAGCCTGTCAACTGATCCCAGGATTCAGAGGTCTGCAGTGGTGTCTTCCCTGACTCATAAACGATGGTGTCTTCCCTCGCATCCCACCTTTCTTAGGCTACTTCTATATTGTTTTTTACCTTCAAGGTGGAGCTTGAGTGACTCTAGTCATACATACCTTTATTAGGATTGGTGTAAAATTTATGACAAGCAAAATTCACACAAAGGACAGTATTTTCGTCAAAAGATGACAGACTGTTGGCTTGGGGTAGCAAAAGTACAGCTTATCAGTTTTCGAAGTATCACCAAGTTCCCATCTCTGCAGCGTCATCACAGAGCCTGGCCACGGAGTCTCAACTCCGTTCCACCCCCCCTGTGGTTTTCAGGGTTGCAGATTGTGTTGCTCAGGGAACTATCATGGAAGAGATTCCACGCATACCAGCTGTACACCTCCCTGGAGGTCTCCTTGGTGTTAATTTCCTTAACGTGCAAATAATGCCTTATTTTTATATAAGTTTAAATCCTTTAAGTTACCTCCAGTGTTTATCCTACAGTGGGCACCTGGCATTCAGCCAAGGTCAACCCACCACAATTACCATGTGTCTCTATTCCCCCCTTGCTCTTAGTTACATCTCAAAATGTGTTTAAGATGTTAGAAAAATGTCACCTCATTAACTAAGGATAAAAAAAATGTCAAGCTTTAGCAAGCCAATGGGGAGCTCAAATTAAGACATGATAATGCTGTCTGAGAATGTCCTTTTCCTAAACCTCAAGTCCGTGATTTCTCAGAAGTAATGTACACTTGGTCCTGGTTTACAGTAATAAAAATCATTCTATTTTTAATAGATTACTTAAAATCTTAGAATACTTGATCCTTACATAAATGCACAGATATTTCCCTCTAATATTGACTCATTGCTTGATATTAATATGAGTCAGTATTAGATGATTTATCAAATGTTGCTGATTTATTAACAGTCCTCAAGTGTTTCCAATACTTTTGTTGCAAAAATATCTAAAAGCGAACTGAGAAGTCTGTGTTCCCTATAGCAATTTCTTAGCAACCTTGTTTGTGAAATACCTAGCAGGTGACTTTCAGTAAGGAACTACCCAGCTCCATGTGGAGACTATGGAGACTATAAGGAGGTCTGCAAAGCAGTTCAACACAAAAAGGAATTTGACCACTGGGATTATCAGGCATTGAAGAATGATGATGTCCTGCTCTGTCACAAGCATAACCACACATATCACTTTAGACAAAGGTATATGGCAAAGAATAACAGAACTATCAGCATTGGAAGAATCACCAAGTGACTGATTAAACTTAAAGTGCAATGGCTTAAAGAATACGGGAGAGCTTCAATAGTTCTGTTTGTCCAATTTCTTAATAAACTGCTGGTCTAATATGAAGGACAGTATGATCTAATATACTTTTCTCACACTTAGCAATGAAAATTCAGCATTTAAATGTTAACTCCATCTAACACCGCATTTGATTGTCCCTTAAAATCCATTTTCTGAAATATTGATTTTACAACTAATTACTAACTTTTCTTTGTTACCTGTTAGCCATAATTAGAGGCAATAGAAATAAAAGTGAAAATATAAAGGGTGCAGTGGTGCTTTGCTGCCAATATCCATACTAAGAAGGCCAATTTACTAGCTGTTACCTTACCAAATAATTATTTGTACATAATCAAACAATATCTTAGATTGATACAGTGGATTACAAATGTTCTCAAATAGTTTCTTGAGCAATTCCCATCCATGTGAAAAATATTAGACAATCTCAAGCATACCTTGCAAGGTGGGAAAATAAACAGCGAAGAAGAAGATTTTCTTATATCAATAGAGACTTTATAGAGATGATCTTAGAACATACAGAAAAACATTGTAGATGTCTATTGTCTGCTTATCATTAAGAGGTCCCATAATCCATTGTCCTATGAAGGTATTCCAGTGGCTTTTTTCCATAAAGATGCTCTACTGCAGTAACTCCCCATGGAGTTAATCACAGAAAAGCAACATTACTGATCAGTCAGTAAAATTTAACTAAAAACTATATTGCCAAGTTTTCAAGAAATATGCACTATTTAAATCCATGTTGTGCTGATTCAGCCATCATCATTTTATGCTGCCATCAGTTGCCTGATCACACAGGCCAACACTGAATTCAGCAACATCCCCTCGGAAATCTTCTTTCAAACAACCCTGCCATAAATTCCTGTGGGCCCAGTTCCTCCGTTGCCTGCTGTGGTGCTAGCATCTGCTACTGGGCACAACAGAAAGAAATGGCTCCCTTAGGGTCCCTTCCCATGGAAGGACACCACCCAGAGAGCTCAGCAAGATGCTGCCAGCCCCAACAGAAGCCACAATGAAATTGGGAAAAATGGTGTATGTTTATTGACAGAGTAAAGGATTCCTAATGTATGTTTTTGCATCACAAGAAAATGAGATCCTGTTTTTTCTTGAATTTTTCTTTTAAACCTATCTGGCCTTGGGAAAAAAAAATAAACAAACAAACAAACCCATCCATACATATCTTGTTAAAGGTCTCCAGTGAGATATTGATTGTGAAATATGAGTTTTCTGTAATTCAGATAAGCAGCTTCAAGTATACAGAGGGTGGCAAAGGAAAATAAAGGGGAGGTGTAGAAAATAAGTGTCAAGTAATCTAACTACTATTAAGAGAGAAGACAGTAGTGACAACAAGAAAAATGGTAATGTTTATAAAGGAATGAAAAATTTGCATTCCTGCAATAAAACCATGAAAAAGAAATATTTCCTGTGGATTGTTACTCTATTCTTATCTCAAAACTTCTTCTAGTGTTATATGAAGAGACAGAAATTCAGAATCATGGCAAAACCTATTAGTCTGACTATATTAAATCAGTGAGTTGTATTCTCAGGCATAAAAAGACAAATTTTAATTGACAGCAGATGAAATGACATCCTGCTAAACCTTCAGATAACAGTGGGAAATTAGAGTAAAATTAGTTTCCTTCGATTCCCCTGTATCCTTCATTAACTCATATGCAAGTTCTCCCATCCAAAGGATCTGCAGAGGGCTATAACTATAACAAGATGCTTACCCTCATCAAGACAGAGTCTACATGCTTATGGACTTTACTTGGCTCACACAAACAGTAAAGAAAGTTTTTATCTCCAGAGACAACCTCTGCAAATAGTTATGCAACAGAAGGTTGTTAACAAACAAAATATAGCCTAGTGTACCCTGCCTTTTACAGACAGCATATTATGAGATATTTATACTACTATCCCTGCACTACAAGTATTTTATTGTGATATAAATTATCTGTTTCATGATAAACACCACTCAACTCCCATGGTATAATGGTTCAGCAGCAAAGTTGTTAGAATAATTCTTGGCTGAGACAAGACTGACCAAAGTTGCCTTGATGTTGCGAAAATGGGGGAATAAATCCAATCTTGTCAGGCTGGCACCAAATATGCGACAGACGCAAATTGGGAAACAAGTAAGAACTGTTTATTTACAGCAACATTTGCAGGTTCTATTGGATTGCCGGTGATAAATTAAGAGCTACAAGTATACTAAGCTTTATATAGCTAATATTACAACAACAACACACTGAAACCAACACACACACACATGCACACTAACAACAATGACTTGCCCGCTGTAAGCCCGGCTGCCTGGCTGATAGACAAGCCTGTCAAACAGAAATACAGTGCAGCACAAGACAGTACGGTCGCGACAAAAAGATAAGGGAGAACAAAACAAGAATATGCTCAGGGAAGCACAGAAACGCACCTGAGGAGAAATATGAAATACACCCAGGAAGGAAAAGTATGTTGTTCAGCGTGAGCTGAGGTAAATAATCTTACCTACAAGGCATCCTGAGTGGGGGGGATGGAGAAGGCAAATTTGTCAATTTGTCCAGTCATCAATATGATTCCAAGTCCTGTCCCGATTTTTGGGCCATGACAGGGGGTGAAATTTATACTCGAATTTTCACATTGCATCACCAGGGTATATGTGCGGGTGGGGATGACTATAGACAATCTTATCGTTTATGTTAATGTCACAAAGTCCGTTAATTCACACCTGCATGAGTGGAGGTAATGGCTTCTTTGTTTTAGTGTGGAAAAATGGGGGACTGGGACCATGGGGTCTCCACCTCGTCTCACACTCTTCCAGGCATCGAGATAACACCAGATATCGATCTAGTGATGGCTGCCACCTGGCACCTCCCCCAGTGCTGAGTCTCATGCTTCCAGGCATGCAGCTACATGGCGTATGTGACTTGGACTTTTGTGATTAACTTTGCTCTGTCTACACTTGAGGTCCTTTTTAGTTCCTCTTAAGAACAGGAGGAAAAGCAGAAATGCTGGTGTGATTCCTACCATACAGCTTTTCTTTTACCAGGCACCCACTTCCTGCAGTTTCCTCTGGCTCAAATCTTTCATTGTGTATTAACACTTATATTCTTACCATGTCCACTATGTCCACTTGTGGTGAACCGACTACATGATT
>VZZY01006890.1:0-14413 GCA_013400335.1 Eurystomus gularis | reverse complement strand
AAAAAAAAAAAAAAAGCCTGTAAGAGGCAGAGGCTACTCCTGACAAGGTTATCAAAGAATATTCTACTACAATTTTGCTGTCTACATTGGGAGGAATTTGACCTGGATGGCTAAATGACTGGGTTACTTGTAAATGCCCTGAAGCACTAAGTCTCTTTTAGGCTTTTAGGAGCAGAAGTTTGTTTATTAGGAGCAAGAAATGGGCCGTGATACCTGAAAATACTCACTTAGACCACACGCAGGGAATGCTTTCCAAATTTACCAAGGAACAATAATTGTGGCACAGTTAATCAAGGTTGTATAATCATGGTTACAACTTCTAGATTTTTTTTCCCTCACTTTATTTCTTTCTTCATAGCCATTAGGCTTACAAGATAGTGCAGTCTTGTTGATTGTAGAATTTTTGCTTTCCTTACTCTTACTGTCTTTTGACATCAGTTATGAAATTTTTCGTCTTTGATCTTTTAAAAATAAAAGTATTTTGTACTGTTGGAATTAGGTAGTTTCTCTTTTTTTCATCTTTTTTTTGGCAGAAGATATAACATTTGGTAAGGATTTTCCTTTGGATATTTATTTTCCCTGCAGCAGATTAAAATCTCAAATATGGACAGTTTAGAATGAATTTATAAACATAGACTGTTGTGGAGTAGATTGGGGTACACAGGGCACAGTGTAGCAATGAACGACACATTTTTTTGAACTGTAACTTGTATTCAGTTTTTCTGGCTAAAGTACAATCCATCCAATATCAGAGTTGCTTAGATAGACCTTTGTTCTTGGGATGTTTTGTAAAAGCTGAAATTCTAAAAACTTACTCATATCCTCAAAACCAGAAGTCAGAATGTGAATAGTGGGAAATGTGGCAGTGATGCTGGTTCAGTAGGTTAAAAACATTTGGGAAATAGTAACTTAAAAATATAAGAAGTTTCTTCTTGAATGCAGTGACCCAGCGAACTTTGCTGAATGATCACTGAATGATCGTATAACCTTTCTTACTAGAAGCAGCTATGTGTGGAAAACTGATTTGAGGGAGTTTACTCACCACTACTCATAGGAGAATAAATTGACGAATCTGACTGATAAACAGGCTGCAAAATGCAGACAGTATTATTAGTCCCAGCCAAATTCACTGTTTCAAAGCAAACTGTGGACTAAGCTACGTAATATGAAGAGTGAATCTGTATGCATGCAATGTGTGTAAGGACTAGAATTGTGGAGTTCTGAGCTACGTGATAATGAAAAAAACCCAAACTATGAGCCACATAAAGGCAGTGAACCTTCTCACTAGGTGATCAGCTAAAGATAATGTGCCTGAAAACATTTTTTAATTCCTTGTTTAAGACACCAGCACTGGATTCCTGAGAAGCAAATTATGTCTATGTATTTTTCAGTCTTCCAGGTGGTTAATGTCAAGTGGAGATTTGCAGAATGTAAATATTTTTCTGTGGTATTTGACATACTTAACAAGCACATACCTGCCAGTTTAGGATTTTTTGCTGGCACTTGCTCCAGCGACATACAAGTATGAGTTTACTTTCACAGGAAGCCGTGACTGCTGTCTGTCTCTTGACTGGGTGTCCTGATTTCACATATGTTCTTGAATTTCTGTAGAGGGCAGCGAGTAGGATTAGGATGTAACATATGACTGCAGGGATCTATCACAGCCTTTTAAAGGTGTCTGTACACATTGCAGGGTAACTCTTTAGGCTCCTATTCAAAGGAGTCCTACACACATTTTCATTTGTGTGTGTATATATACACACATATATGTATGAATGAAAAATACTTGCTTTTATTTTTGTGTGTATATGTGTGTAGTGTGTATATGTATGTGTGTATATATATAATTCATCTATTCATGGTTTTCTCCAACAATTGAGCTAGGCTTTCACCTGTAGTGATCTTATCAATTAATTATCCTCTGTGTACAGGTCTTCAGGGTAAAGAGGTAAAAATGTGATATAACTTTTCTGCTCAGAGTTCATCACTACTTAATTGGTACATTGGAGCTGGCAACATTCACTTTCCTTAGCTCTGTCTTGGACACCAGCTGTGCCACTGATTTGAGATGGTTACTAAAAGTAGCTGAAAGACTACCTTCTCTTCATCAAATATTGCAACTGGCTGAACACAGGGCTTCGTAGCTAACTTACATTCTCAGAGGTAAGTGAAATTACTAGCACTACTCATATCTAGGCTTCAAGATTATTTGGTCACCTTTTCTCCAGAGAGATGCTTTAGTGACTGTGGCTTCTTTCTTAAATTCTGAAAGTTAACTCTTTGAAACATGTTGTTAAAAATGGACTCACAGGAGCAGATTGGTCCAACCTGTCCCTCTCCCTGCTGTGCATAATCAGAGGGCTTGAAGGTTAAAGAGCCTAGGCTTGCTCTGCGCTGTACTTGTGTTGTCCCAAATCCAGGTCCTTTACCCAGTGTGCAAAGAGCCGAAAACACACAGGGTTGACGTATTCATTACAGTTTTGCACAAAGCTGGAAGCCAGGTGGTACTGCACAAAGCTACCTCAGCTCTGTACACAAACTACAATTTATTTATCTTCTTACATGATTAACAAAAACCTGCCTGAGTTTACACTCATTGGTTAGTGATTAATACTACATTTCTTATTGGCTAGTTGTGCTTAAATGAGCACGCATGCTCCTTGAGGGCATGGGGGGTAAGTCTTCTTGGTCCCTAATTGAGTTGGTGGTCGTGATCTCCCCCTATTGCTTTTACCTTTTCTCCAGTTTCGTTATTTGACTAAGGCTAGTTCCTTCTGGCGCTCTTTTAATCTCGTGGCCTTCGTTGAAAGAGTATGTTCTTCGTTCCTTCTTATCTTGTCTCTCAGGGTTTAGCAGTGGAAAGAGAATCATCATATTTAAGCCAGGTTTCTACAGTTACTAATTATTTACACTATTTATCATTGTCTGGTTGGTTTTTCCAGACTTCTTAGACATCACTTGGACGCAGGCCTCACATGCTGAAAAGAGTAGTCGGGAGATGTTACTTTAAATTGTGTTGAATTTGTGCAGTTACATAGTATCATAGAATCACGGAATGATTTGGATTGGAAGGGACTTTTAAAGGTCATCTAGTCCAACTCCCTTGCGATAAGCAGGGACATTTTCATGATCAAACACTTGCTAAAGACCAGCATGATGTTACTTTGGTGAGTCAGCTCACTGTTATACCAACCCTCCAGGCAGGAGAGCTGAGGGTGTCCCTGGCAGTAGCTGTGCAGGCAGCAGGTATGCAAACCCAACATAAATGTGACCAGGGATTTGAAAAATGCATTTTTCTCTCCATTTGTGGCTACCACCAATAGCATTATGCAGATTTGTCTTTTTCTTCCTTTATGCCTGTTTGTTTTTCTTTTTCTTCCTTTGTGCCCTTTTGTTTGTCCGTCTCTTGTTCCTGTTTTAGATTGTATGGTGTCCAGGGCAGAGGCTGCCCATGGTTTAGCACACTTAAGCTCTGAAGGGGGGTAACTTTAGTAAAATCCTATATTCTTTAAAAAACAAAACTAAACTGAAAAAAAAAAAAACCAAATGAAACAAACAAACAAAAACCCCTAGGGTAAAGGACCACACTTGGTGTTGCACTGGCTGCTGGGCGTTTTGATGAGAGAGTGAGAGTAGAGGTCTCAAGAACTGAAAAACTCTCCTGGGCCAAATAATGATTGTTTTGAAATCTGCGTTTCTAAAGACAAGGTAATACTTTTCCTCCCCAAGAGAGCAGGTTGCCCCTTCAAAGGATTAAGAGCTAGGTTCCACATGATGCTAAAGTAATCACTTCGTCGATACGTACAGTATTTTGGATGTGATTTAGTCATTGCATTGACTTCAATACATATGTGTGTATGTATGCATTTGTGTACGTGTACAGATATTTTTCTGTGTGTGTTCATTCAGGTGACAGCTCTCAATTGAAAGTTCATAAGGGATGAAATTGAAATTTATTTTGCAAGCTGCACAAATTATATGGGACACATCTAGTAGAAAATTAACAAGCTAGAAACTGAAAACTGATTTAGAAAGTTCTTATGTCTTTGTAGGACACTCGCAAAAGCTGAACAATAGATTTTCAGAGTAAGCATTGTCACCATCTTCCCCAGTTCTTGCCACAATCTTCCCCAGTTCTCTCTTCCTCTGTGTGTGGCACTATTGAAAATATGGGCACCCTACAGTGGGTGGTGCAGAAGCAGTTCAGCAGCAGTGCCTGTCTGGTTCTGACAAGAACCCATATGGTAACTCTCAGAGAACTTAAGTTGTGTCTGCTAGGGTACTTTAAGAGTGGTTGCTGCACTGTTTAACTGAGAAAAATCATATTTTTAGGGCAAATTATTTTTATTTACTAGATAGTTTATATCTTTACCTCTTATAAATGAAAGTAGCCCAGAGAAGTTAGATTTCCTTACCAGATCCTTGCACAGACACTCTACTATCATGTCTGGACATCTTCCAGGTTTTTAAAAGATAAAAGATAATTATTTACTTTCTCTCAATTTTTTTTTTTTTTTTTCCCAACATCTATATGTGATCTATCTGATTTTGATGGAAAAAGCTGCTGACATGAAGCAAACTTCAGGTGGGGACTGTGTTCTGGTATGGGCTGGCTTCAACTCCCAAGCTCCTCTGTGTGTGAGAGCTGCAGCCCACCTTTCCCCCAGTGCAGGTGGCTACCAGACACTTGTACCTGCCCAGTGCTTTCATCTTGCACATTTACAAGGTTACACTTAAGATCAGTAACCCTATCCGGGGGGCACATTCCCTGTGGATAACTCAGTGTTGATATTTCCTCTAAGGTTATGAAGCTTTAGGATTTAGAGGTGCAGGTCAAGTGTCATCTCTATGCCTCAAAGCCTTCTTAGTAGCTAAAGCTTGTGTGCTGAACATTAACAGCAACTTCACACAGAAGCTTCCTGGGAACACACATATTTTGCCTGTAGACTAATGCATGGGTAATCTGAAGCAAAACAATAAAAGCCTATATGCAAAGCCTCCTGCATTTCCTTGGCTGTGCTGAAAATGTGCTGCACTCTAGGTAAGGATATTATGACTCTGTTTCTATTTCTGTCCCTTTGCACAGCCTTTTCTTCTGTTCCTGTCTGGTTTCTTCTGCTATCAGTGATCTTCTTTATTGCATTATTTCTTCCTGTCTTTTCTGTAAGATTTTTCCATTTTCCATTTATGAGTTGTGATTTTCAATATCCACCCACTCTACGTGGCCCTGCCTGCCATGGCTGCTGATTTTTTGTATTTGGTACCATGGTTAGGAACCATTAGCAAGACAGTAATCTTTGGCCAGAAGTCATCATTGCCAAGGATCACTAATTACTTTCTCTGGACAGAGACAGAGTTATTTCAACTCTCTTCTTGAGAACAGAGGCATGGAATTAAAGTTAAAAGCAATTCAGAGAGCTGCTGGAGAGACACTGGAATTTGTAAGATGATGCAGTCAGATTATCCAAATTTACCAGATGCCACAGTTTGTTCCCAGTTCTAGTGTTGTTCTGGAGAGTCTGAAGGTCTTCAGAAATGGTGATGGTTGTGGGCAAAGCAGTCAGCTGTCCAGGGAAACTATGAAGAATGTGTGCCAGGTCAGAAGTCCACAAAGGATAGATGGACCACATTTTCAATCTGAAATAGGTGCTGTCTCTGTAACTGCACATATCATCAGTTGGACTGAAGGAGGAGTCTTTCTTAATTTCACTGTGATGCTGTTTTTGAAGCGAAAGTGTTGCCTCTGTTGACTGAAGAAAATGGACACAGGAACCTTGTTGCTAGGATTAATTAGAGGTAAGAAAGTGTTTCAAAGTGTGGAATACAGTAGTAGAATTAAGCCATGGGCACTGGCTTTGGAGGCTTTAGACAAACTGTGTGTCCTTCTTCTTTCTTCAGTTAAATGCTTGTCATCCTCCTCAGCTTTGCTGTGATTGTTCTGTAGGATGTTACTGAATGCATGCTAAGGACGTTCTCTCCTGAATGGAACCTAATAGGGCTTTGAAATATTGATGAATAAGAGGTTAATTTTTAATTCCCCATCAGTTTGAACTATTTGTAATTCAATGTGCTTTTGTCCAAGAGACTTTCTGACATTATGTGGTTTCATGTGCCTGCACATATAAATAAGCATGGAGCTACAGGATTTTGCTTTCCTGGAGGTCTGCTTTCCAGCGTGTTAGGTTTAACAGAAGAAATTAGTTTTGTGTGCTTCTATTTATAGTTTTGCCAATGTCCCGAATTCTGGTCTTGCATATTTTTTGACTGTCATCACATAATGATGCTGTGGTGAACTGACCCACATATTACGAATTTCTGCCTTATTAAAACAGTGAGCAAAGAACCACAACTCCCATAAATCATTGCGANGCCACCGCCATGAGCCAAAACTGAAAGAATCCAGAAAAAAAGCTGCAAGCTGCAGCAAGAAGAAATTGCGACAAGAAGCCGCCGGAAGCTGCGTCGCAGAAAGCCGCATCGCCAGAAAAACCACGCCAGAAAAGCCGCTCCAAGCTGGGAGCACTGCATCAAAGAAATTGTGACAAGAAGCTGCCGAAAGCTGCGCCACAGAAAGCTGCACCACAGAAAACCGCGTCACCACAAAAGCACGCCAAAGAAGCTACACCAGAAAAACCGCACCAGAAAAGCTGCGCCAAAGAATCTGTGGCGAAAGGCTGCAAGTTGTCACTGTCATCGAAACCGCCCAAGTCTACCGGTCGGGCGCCGTCGCCATTCCACGGGGACCATCGCCGAACGCCGAAAGGGCAGATGACGACACATGCACGCACACACACGCACCATCCACACATACAGGTCATATTTTGACATAATTAGGTTCTTATTTGCCCGTATCTCTTGGTGGGTGAGAGGGGGAGTAAGTGGGTGGACGTGGCGTTCTTTGATATCGTAATATTTCCGTAAAGTAAATACACTTTTATTTGAATATATTTAGCGTTACATCTCTGTAATTGCCTACGAGCCTGGTGCGGAAATATTCCACTTTGCCCTCAATCTCTCTCCCTTCAGGAGGCGGGTTGGACGTCTGCGCGCCAACCACGACAGATGCTAATTAGCTCACACAGTGAGCTAATCCAGCTGAAAGGTCTTCAAGACCTTCTACTCTAGGATCCGGCTTTAACAAGAGGTTGGACTAGATGACCTTCAGAGATCCCTTCCAACCCCTACCGCTCTGTGATTCTCTGAAAAGCTCATGCCACAGATTATATTTTAAGAAATTAATATTGAGCCCATCTGAACAATTATGTCCTGTAAGCATAGACATAAAACCTATCAGTGTGTATTTATGCATTTCATCCTTGTGCTTCTGGATCACTGACCTGCTATGGCTTCAGCCTGGGATGACTGCATTTGTCCTTGTGACTTGGAAGACCTGAACCATCTAGAGTGATGGATGTCTCACTCCTGTCCTCATTTGTGCTCTGATTGTCTGATGGTTTCATCTAATTAAAATTTGTGAATGTTTATTATGCCCATATTTGAAAATATGGAATGATGGTCACAAATACAGATTTTCATTAGCTGGATAGAAATTAACAGACTTGATGATCTTGGAGGTCTATTCCAGCCTCAATAATTCTGTGATTCTGTGATATTACAGTGGAAAATAAATGTTAATCCCCGTTTTTCATAGTCAAATATTTCATTTGAAGTGGATTAAATACAGCTAACATGTTATAGCCTCTTTATGCTGCCACTGATAAAGGAGCTTAATAACACTACCAGAAATAGGGGCAAAGAATGAAAGAAGATGTGGAAATGCTTCCTTCTGCCCCAGGAAAGTACATTATTCAGTGACTAACACTGTGATATCTGCCTGACTGAGCCAAAACCCAATGTAGGTGGTGCTCAAATTGCATTTTCTGTTTGAGTGAGCACGGACTATGTTTGCGTAAGCAACAGCCACTCAGTAGGTACGACCACAAGGAGAAGCAGCTAATGGTAGGTCACCAGTATATCTGCTTCACTGGTGGCTGCCCAGAAGATGGGTTCCATTTGTGTATTTGCAATCAAAGCACTTACGTGAGGCCATCTCTGGCATTATGAGTTTATCCACTCCACTGCCAGAGAAGATAAACTTGGACTCTTTTGCTCTTGCTTCCTTAACACTTTTTTCCAGCAAAACTGGGGAGATGATTGCTGGTATATGCATGGTAATAAAGCTTGTCAGACACAGCCAGCCAGAATTCTTCTGAATTCACATTTAATTTATTCACAGAACAGCATGCAGCAGAGCTGATGGCTGCAAGTTAATGTGCTGCACTTCAATGAGATAACTGTTTGCCTCCCAGGTTTTGAGGTTTATGCTAGTTTTATTTGTCAACCTGGCCAAAGCCAGAGCCATAAGGAATCACAGCTCTACACTGAAATATTTTGTTTACTTAGGTGATGCTTTTGCCAGAAGAGAAACTGGTGAAGTAATTAAATAGTGCTGCTTCTATTTTAGAATAGACGTAGTTTTTTGGAGCCTGCTGCTTACAATATGTCCTTGTCAGTGTTCTGGCTTACAAGTATTACCTAGATAAAAATATTCTATTCACAATTTCTCTGTACTTTTGGAATTAAATTTCCACCTGTCTTTGAAAATTGATCCTCTCTTCTCATTTCCTTTTGAGGTGTCTGTTACTGGGGAGGAGAGGCAGGGGAAGAAATGTAGGAACTCTAATATCAAATGCAGAAATTTCAGTGTGACAGAGAGAGTTACAAAGTCTCCCACTAAACAATAGATTGTATGGCTCCACTCAGGTTTTGAAACCCAGTTCATGCCGCTCGAGTCTTTACATTACAACTTAAGTCTTTTAACAGTGGCAGTTCTTCCTCATTAGCTAAATGCAGCATCCATAATGAAAAGAAGATGAACCCTAGTCAAGAAAAATGAGGTTATGATGTATCATTAACGAGACCATTTCTGTCATGCAGTGGGAACACGTAAGGGTCTGGAGGCACCTGGGAGCATCACCCTTGCACATGGCTGTCAATTGCCAGCCCTTGCAGGTCTACTGTCTGAGCCAGCCCCAGACTCAGGGTGGGCAGAGAGAAGCACAGTGTATGGACACGACGGCTCTTACAGCAGTCTTGCAGTCTGAGCTGATTAAATAGATGTAAGTATCCTGCGAGAGGCTTATATAGATTTATCTAAAGCCAGTTAAAATATAGTTTTAAGTCTCACCTGTATTTATGCCGCTCAGTGGTAGACTTCACAGTGTTAGGTTAACAGTTGGACTCAATGATCTTAAAGGTCTTTTCCAACCTAAAAAAATTCTGTGATTCTATGCAGAAACATTGTTTCTGTACACTAAAGAGTGTTTGGAAAGGAGCCTTTGACATGGACTCAGAGCTTTTGTGTGTGTGTTAACCTTTAATGTCTAAAACTCGTCAAAGTGAAGGTCACATTGACCTTTCACTTCACCATGGTACCCTTGCACTATTATTTTCTGTGAAACCAAAGCCTGTTAGACTTGCCACTTTTTGCAGAGGGAATACAGCTTGTAGTTCTCTGTCAGTTTTGTGTACCATTTGTGAACATAAGCTGTTGTCTGTTTGGATACAAATACATACATAACTAATCATTAGGAAATAACTGATAGATTTATAGGAAAATGCTATAATAGGCTTCATTTTAATAGTGCCTGATGTTAGTTACAATCTCTTGTTTCTTTGCTGCTAACAGAAGGTTGAGGGAGTGGAGAGGGATGGCAAGGGAGGGGATGTACCGTGGAACATAAGTGATTTTAGGAGCAGGGACAACCAGATTTGTGACTAGCCCTTTGCTAAGAGACTTCAGAAAAAGACATATAGGGGCTATATTTGGAAATACTAAACTGTGTTTGTCAATCAAGTCAGATAATGTAACCCACAGAAAGCAGAAGATGGAGCCAACCTACTACGCTTTTTTCAACCGAATTTTAAAAATGTTAATTTTTAATACTGTGCAGGTGGAAAAAAAGCACATAGACAAAATATCAGCACATTTGCCTATGTGTAATGCTTTTTAGTTAAAGGCATCTTTCCTTTCTCTTGGACCACGAGCTGCCTGTTAACAGGTGTGTCTTCCCCCGATGTCAATAGTGTCTCAAAAGGTAAAGTGTACACCTACAGGGAGAGGTTATGGAAGTGGCTTAGGAAGGAGTGGTCTTTGTGTTTCGGCAAGTGACACCTCAGTAGCAAGACAGTTCACACAGCTTCTGGGGTTTCTTTCTCATCTGAAGTGATGGAGCCTTAGATATTACAGCACTGAGATTAATAGTCATTTACTTGGCAGAGGAAAAGGTAAATTACTGCAATGGATTGCCAAGTGCCATTTCCTTATTGTTAAGTGCTGACAGCTGAGTTTGTTGCCTGTTGATCCAGAGTTAATGGGATTATCTTAATGAAGAAATTTAGGATGCACAAAAATATTAAAGTTTAAGAGGTTTGGGTCTTTGTTAGCCTCCTACTGTTCAAGAAGGACTTTGCTTCAAATTTGTGACCAAGGGTGTCCAATCTGATGTTATTGTTACTTTTCTTGATGCTTTCATAAGGTTTCTAGGTCAATTTGTTGCTGGTAGTGGGTTTTTTAATCATGTTAACGAGATTTCTCTTTTTTTTCTTTTTTTTTTTTTTTTTTTTTTTTTTTTTTTTTTAAATTNTTTTTTTTTTTTTTCCTGTTATCAAATTATTTTGCCAGCATTGTAGGGTTTTCTGTATAGTGCTTGTTTTTTTGGTTCAGTGCTTGTTTTTTTACTCTGTTGGAGATATTTCCTGTTTAAATTATTTCCTGTGGAATTGAGTGGCTGAGTGAATGAGATAATTTCTCAGGATTGAAATTGTCTAACTCATAGATGGTAGTTAAAAATGAGCAATAGTTAGAGGCTTGGGTGCAGAGGACTTCTGGGTATGGTGTGTAAATCTGAGAAGTAAATGGTATCTTCCCATATTGCGGTAGTTTGCTTATGGCTGTGATAGTCCCAGGCATGTAAAAAAGATATTATTTTTTGAGGACTGGCAGATATAATTGGAAAATTTGGATAAACTTTAGGTATAGAAACCTTTCTCCAGTCCTGAAATGGAAGCAGCAGACTTCAAGCCAAGTACAAAAATACAACCTGACACTAACGCTGGTGCCGTCTAAGAATAAAAACAGTCTGACTAGCTCAATCTGTAAAACATGAAAGTGTTAGTGTCTCGATAGCAAATGGAGTCTAGCCTGGGCTGTGCTGAGCACATCCCAAAAGAAGCTTTCCCTTGAACTGCCAAGGACTGACCATCTGGGTCGTATTGTGGGGAGAGAAATAGTGACATGGCTTGTGTAATTTTAGTTACCCTAACACAAGTGCTATAGGGTGATATGCTGATTCTCCCTGTAGGATGTCTGTCTCATAGCTTACAGAGAGTGCCCAGGTAGAGTTTGTGGTGGTTCTTTCTGGGCTGTGTGTAGCTATGTACCTTCCTCTCTACACCACTGGTGTGGAGCAAATGCACAAAGAGAACAGTGCATTTCTCCATGGGTGTTATGTAGGACTCTTAACAACAACTCTGGTATTGCAGCTCTCCTTCCTTTTGTTCTTGTCCACATCTCCCTGCCCATCACATCAAACACAGGGTGCTTATCCCTGGTTTCAGAGCCCAGATTTCCTTAGCCCAACCTATGAGTCCTGGGAGCCATGGAGGGCTGGTTCTTGCTTGCATTCCCATAGTAATAGCCACCTCTCTTGAACCTGAGTCAGCATTTCCTGCCAGCACCACCACCTTTTCTCTTATGCTTTTTTCTGTATTTCTGTGGAAGAAAAACACTGTCTTACTCCAGTCGTTCCCTAAAATTGAGCTCTACTTTGATGTAAAAGCATGAAGCACTTGGCAAGCAATTGAGCTGTGATTTTTTTAATGCTGTTACTTATTACCTTAGTGTTTCTTTCAGCTGTCAGCTTTTGATTTTTATTTCTATTTCATGCATTTCTTTTTATCCTTAGATGGTTAGATTCCTGCAGAGGTATAGGCCGTCTGTGATGTGTCTCTGTAGGACTTTCTCCAACTTGTATCTTGAGTAAGGCAGCCATGTGCCTTGGTGGGGACTTCTTCGAGCTATCCCAATACAGGTGTCACTGCCATAATTGTACCTCAGCAAGGTAGAAAAGAAGTGGAGATATTGCTGAATGTGGGAGAGTACATTTAAAAATTTAAAAAAGCCAAAACAAAACAAACTGAACTTTTCTAGTGCTCAGTTTAAAATATTGTGGGCCTGAATTTTGCAGACTTCCTCCACTTTCAACTGTTTTCACCCTTCTGCAACAACACACCCCTCATGCCTTAACCATACTCCTTCATTTGGACCATGTGGCCTGTTGTCTGGAGTTACGGAGCACCTTCAAGTCTTTCTGATGTTCTCTTGTGTGTGCTCACAGTTTAGTTCCCAAATAGGGATTTAGAGCAAGGGCACTTTAAGTTGGTGCATCCAGACAGCGATTATATGCCCTTTGGGTGCTGAGCTGCTTACCCACGAGACAGACTCATTTCTGGGCAGCTCTCATTGCTTGGGAAATGCTGTGGTAAGAAGTAAGACTTTCTACTCTTCGGCTGTCTGCCATAGAGGAATTTTCAGGGTCATAGTTTTAGACTTTAAACTTCTAAATTCTGTGTAGATGGACTTTAAATTCTTTTTTTCAGCCTCTCAAGACCCTAACTAGCCCTATAATATTTCCCTCCCTTTAAAGATGCATTCTTTAATAGCAGAGGTATGTATGCTGGGATTCATCTCATCTAATTTTAGCTGCCTGAAGTGAGCTGTTTGTCTCATTGAAAGAGTAGAGAAAAAGAATCACCTCCACTGATGAATTATCATAGCTTATATTAAACAACAAGAAGTTAAGTACACACCAAAGGTCCCTCTCTTTTTCTGTGATCTCTGCAGGAATTTAGATGACAAGTACCAGTTTAGATGAGAGGCTTAATTTTAAGCAGCTACAATTGGATGAGGTGGTTGGGGTGATAAATATGAACCAGCTAAGTGGATATTCATCTGTGTGATGAAATTAAATACCCAATGCAGTGCTGCTCCTGCAAACAGCACATGTTCAGCTGGCAACACTTTTACTCTAGAATTTTTTAGAGATTTCCCACAATTTTAATGCTGAGGATTCAAATCCACCCATACTGTGACCCTTGAAATCTCCATGTCTAAATAATCATTGTACAGTTGCAGGAGTGAAAGCATAAAAACATTTATTTCCTTTGGCTTGGTTTCAAATAGAGTGACATCATTTTTATCAAACTGCCTCTATTAGTGCTTTAATTCAGCAAACAGAGATGGCTAAGGCTCCTTTTCCAGCCAAAACGTCAATCAGAACTGCATGCCACAGAGAGTACTGTACAAGTTAACATTTTAACATCACTGTTGTAGTAATTATTCTGAGCATCTTTCTTTTATGATGCTCACAAGAAAAGGGAGGACTCGTCACTGCATTTCCAGACTTTAATTTTCTCTCTACATAAGTGTGCTCTGCTGACATCTGTTTTCCCTCTGGCTGTTCAGTGTTTCTCTGCTGCTCACATGCAGCTGGGAGCTCCCTGTCTTAGTTATTGAGCTGCCACAATAGAGGGCAGGAAGGTTCCAAACAGCCTTTGTGAACAGGTAATTTGAATGTTCAGAGGATCCAATGAATAGGGAGATGATTTGATGGCAAACAAAAGGTCACATACCAGCAAAACTGTTAACTGGTGATATGAGGGTGGTGACTGCTGTTCTGCTCACTATTCATTTTCCTCCTACACCGAGGGGCAGATTCTGCCTCCATTGCAGCTGCTCTTGCTGCAATGAGCAAGCTTTTTGGGTGATGTGCCTGTGTGCAACCACTAAATAGAGCATGCAGTGGTCAGGGATGGGTTCCACCACAGATGGTTGCCATACGTCTCCTATTCCTCTTTATGGGCCATTTATGAGTGGCTTCATACACAACCCCATGCCTGGCACCTGCATTCCCACTTGCATTGTCATCCTTGAACGCTTCATTTACGGTCCAGAGTGCGGTGCCCTTGTGTACCTCTTTGTTGCTGCTTGACTAGTGAAAATCAATCAGTGCCATTAAATCTGGTTTTCTGTATGCAAATAATTCAACCATCTTGTTTTTGGAGTTCTTCAGAGAAGGCTGACTTGTATAAGAAGGAAATAATTGGTGTTCAGTGTGGATTTGTACCTCTGCAGGGAAAGAGTACTTAGTGAAGTAAGGCAAAGGGCAGAATATATATATTTTGCTTGGGGATCAGGTGCAATTCTGGCAACTTTTTTTTTTCTTTTTTTTTCTTTTTTTCTGGGGGGGGGGGGGGGGGGGACGACACAGGTAAGCACTTGGAATGAGAAGTACCTGTGCTTGAAGTACATTACAGCAAATAAAGAAGTCATCGTGCCTGACTAATCTAGTGG
>VZZY01006889.1:0-19184 GCA_013400335.1 Eurystomus gularis | reverse complement strand
AGTCACTGCAGGGGGCTGGACTAGTTTTCCTTTAAAAGCACCTTCCAACCTAAACCATTCTATTATTCCAGGAGCCTCCTGGATTAACTACAATTTACTGTGCTACTTTTCCACTAGAGGTCAGGGTAGTTAAAATCCCCCAGCAGGACAAGGGCTTGCAAGAGTGAAGCCCCCTGTGACTGGAGTAAGAAGGTTTCATCAATAGGATCCACTTGATGGTGCATCCTGTAGTAGACACCAACCACAAGGTTGTTGATTTGGTCTCTAATTCTTACCTATAAGCTTTCAACCCACTCACGGCTATTCTTCAGAGACAGCTCTTCACACTCTACACATCTATTGACATAGAGGGCAATGCCTCTGTCCCTCCTTCTTTGCCTGTTGTTTCTGAACAGTCTGTTGCCATTTATAGCCAAGCTCCAGCCATTGGATTCACCCCACTCAACTTTCAGCAATGGCAATTATGTCATAACTTTCTAGAAGCATGACAGTTTCCAGCTCCTCTGGTTTGTTCGAAAATTATAATGGGGAGGTGATTCATCTCTCTGGACATGGTCTCCACGTGCCAAGGAGAATTCCATTGGGACCAAGTGAGATGGAAGAACCCAAGTCAGTGAGTGATACCTTCCACAACAGCTGGAGAGGGTGGTCCAACACTTTTTATCTTCCTATTCTCAGAGATCTTGCAGGATTTTGGTGAGGGCCATGGCCCACGTTCATCTTTCCAAGCTTACTGCTCCCTTTCAGGTCAGTGATGGTAAGAAAGGAAATGGTGTCTTTGGTGTGTAACAAGACCCCTCTCCCTTCCCCTCTGGCCAGGAGGAGCACAGAGGACAGCCCGTCTCTAGAAGACCTGCAGTTTTGCCTGGAGGCAGCATGAAAAATCCTCTCAGACACCAGCTCCCCCAGGTTTTGCTCAGGGCAGTGTTGACAGCAGATCTAGGGTGAGGAGAAATTTCCCTGGGTCACTTTGGAAGGGAGCGTAAAAACAGCAACATGGTGTGGCTAAGATGTTGAAGTGTGTTTTGCCCCGGAGGGAGCAGGTACACAGTACCTGTGGTAGATAGTCTCTCCTGATTCTACACAAGGCTCACCCACCCTACAGTATCTTGAGGACTGAAATACCTTATTCCTGCTACAATCTTCCATTCTGAAATAGGGCACATGGACAAAGGTTCACAGGGTGGGTATGGCATGGAGGTGCTCTTAAAGGTTCCTTCCAGTTCTCATATTGATGGCATCCCTCTCTGACTCTTTGGATGCTATGGGTAATTTAAACCTTAAGGTACCCAAGAAAACAAGAAAATGAGGGATACTAGTGGATTAAAAGCTTTTGGGGGGCTTGTTTGAATTGGTATTCTCACAACAAACAGTAGGAAAGAATAACTCAATTCAGTATTTAGTTACATTCCTGGAAAACAGAAACCACTTAGCTATTTTACAGGGCTGTTCTTCCACTTTTTGCAGAAGTTTAGCTCTAATACCTAGTGCACTCATGGCTAATGCTGCCTCATGAACAAACCTATGAGCTCCAAGAGAAGAGAACAAAAACACATTGTCTTCTAAAACAATCAAGGAAAGCAAGAATCTCATATTTGCTTGAATAGAGGCAAACACTTCCCTTTATTTAACATAGATCTAGTCTTACAGTTGAGAATGCCTTCCTGTAGAACACTACATGCTATTCAGGACAACAGAGATCCTTAGAAGTTTAACAAAAAGCTTTTTCATGGATTTTTTTTTTTCTTTGATTGAAAGCTCCCTGCTGGGGGACATAAAGGTTTTAGGAGTGGATAATATGCTCAGTGCAAAAGAAAATGCTCACCAAGTGAGAGCAAAGGATAGAAAATTTACCAGTTTGTCTCACAAAATTCCCAACATGTTGCCCATTTAACCTCCAAAATACTTGTGGGGATTTGCCTTTTCACAGTCCCCATGCTTTTCTGCAGCCCTTTTCTGGTTGGCTCTGATTTAACTTGTGAGTTTAAATACTGACCTCCTCCCTACACGCACAAACACAATCCTCGAATAAAGAATAAACTTCTTCAAGGGTAAAGCAAGACATGGTTGGATGCACTGACATACTACAACTAACAGTACAAGCTGCACCTTCCTCCAGCCTAGGACTTTGTTGCATCTGGCAATAACCTAGGTAAATTTAATGTCATAGCAGAAATATACTCTACCAAAACCAGCCAGAGGTTTCCTGCTCCGTGAGTTGGATTGATGCATGGGAGGATGTTCAGAAAGTGCTAGGTCTGTACAGGTTACAGTGAGGCTTGGGGAGGACAAGGCAGGAAAGATATTCCACCCTTTCTAGGACAAAGCAGTTGCTTAGGCTGTCTTTCTGGTAGAACTGCACTGTCCCCGTGTGGATACAGCTGTAAGTAGCTTTGTGTTGTACACTGCAGTAACTTATTTTTCTCATTATCCATAGGAACATGTCTGCTAGCACTAGGTATCTTCACAGAACTGTAGCTGAATCCAGCAGAAAACATATATAACACACAAACTGTGCTCTTAAAATCATGAAAATGCAGCCTGTGTGTGAACAAGCCTTTACTTGCTTGGATTAGCAAGTTGCAAAGAGAAAGTGATTATTATAATTGCACAATAATTCCTAAATGTGTCACTGAAAATGAACACCAAAGCTCTTTTGAAGACTGCTTTGAGGCTGTCTGAGAGGCTCTCTACACTTACTACCTTGTACATTCAGCTGTGCCAAAGCTAACTGCATGAATGCAGGACCTGTAGTGAAACCTCTAAAGAAAACACACACACGTCTTGCTGATGACATTAGGAGGAATGATTCATTGTATGTGTCCTTGCCTTCTCTTCTGGTGATGATGCTACTTTCCTTTTTTTTTAACTGTTTATTTTTTCCTCTCCTTTGTTTAAAAGCTGCCATACTTTGTTTAGATGCTTGTAAATACAGTACACAGAATTGAATTCTGGCACAAGTTTTTTGTTTCAGGAGCCCCAAAATGCACATCTTTAATGCCAAAAATGTCCAAAACTCAGTTACTTTTTGTTCTGTTGCACTTAATAGAGTGTCCGTCTCTGCCTTGCACAAAATCCATGAAGCAGTCCTGCCCAGCAGAGGCAATGAAAAACCAGACAGCCCTGTTCTGAGTCAACACAATCTGTCATGAGGTATTATTTTAATTTCTATATCTGGAACATTAAAGAGGAAGAAGGCAGAAATGTGCGTTTCTTTTGGCTTTGTTAATTCAAATACTCCATGCTATACCATCTCAAGATTTGCTTGTTTCTGGTACGCTGACATTTCACCACCTATAGTGAGCAGGAAATCACCAAGAATTATTCCATTTACTTTTAGATGTAGAACACACATTGCTCATAATTGAATGGTAGCATCATAAAAACATGTGGTAGTTTCGAAGTGTAACTGCACTATGTGAAAATTGACCTCGATCTTTTAAGTTCCAGATATCTGCTACCAATTGCATGTAACTCGTCTGGCTTTGTGCTCTTAGCAAAGCATTTAGCCAGGATGTCATAAAATGGCTGGGAGCAGGAGGAGGAAAATGCAGAGAATCACATTTCAAAGCAGGACTGGTAACTGTGTCTCTTGAGATAAAATACAGCTCAAAAGTGATGCATTTTGAGGTGCAGAATGAAAGTGAAGAAATAAAGAACAAAGCACCCCAAATACTGAGTAATTAACGTAGAATATGTATATGATGTGAAGACTGACTCTTGCATTGTAAAGTTTCTGTGTTAATCCTCCTGCTAGCTGGATAGCCATTACTCAGAAAACTGATAGTAGCTGGTATTACAAGGGTCTGTTTCCTTTGCTCTTCTAAATGAAGCACAGCTGAAGATGGAATGACATGCAACTTTGTCTTTGTATTCCAGAGGATGTGGCTGCTTTGTATCTTCCCTCATTGTGCAGAAGAAATCCACATCTGAGAAGTCATTCTGGAGATTCATAATTGCATCCAAATGATCACAAGTTGGGGTCTGATCTCTCCTGTTTTCATAATACATAGTGCTTTAGTTGTCACCTAGGATTAAACTTCTGACATTCACAGCCAAGAGCCCAGGCATCTACAATCTGAATTAAGATTCAAGAGTAGAGCTGCAGAAGTAGGAAATTAATTTTCAGCAGCAAGCATGAAAATGTCAGATGTGGGTTCAAAACAATCTTTCATCTCTGCTTGGGATTTTCAGTCATAAATCTAGAGTTGGACACCAGTGTCCAGTTGTCTGGCTTCCTACCCAAGATGATAGATCTACTAGATGATGAACCCTAGTGAATAAAACACTTGTTTCAAGTTCCTATTTCAAATCAAGTGCAACAAGGATTTTAATGCAAGCTGTGTGTAACCAGTTTGAGTGCACCATCTATGAAAAGACCAACATATCTTCACCTGTATTCTTGGCTGCACCAATCTCAGATACCAGATGCTGCCTGGAAGCTCAGGATCTAGGTGCCATGGGCATGGGAACACTGACTTTTGGAATCCTGCACCAGAGCCTTCATCTTCTTCTGGCACTGTGAGCAGATACTTCAAGGGGGTGGGGGGGTCACATCTTGCTAAGTCAGCCCACTGGCAGAAAAATTAACATCTATAAAATTAAGGAGGAGTTAATAGTGTCGTTTCTGAGAAATATTGGACTTTTATATTCTGTTACTGAATCCTCTGTCTCAGGCAGGAAAGAGGATGCACAGAGTATGGATTCTGAATAAGGGCACTGCACTTCTGTTGAAATAGGGTTAAGAAATTCTCACTAAAACCTAGCACTGCTCTCTCACAACAGGACATCCTGATTTAGGTGCTGCACTGACCCTGCTAAGTCATGGCAACGCAGTGCTGCAGAGTCACCCTTTTTTTTAATAAGGGGAAGGTTGCATTCCTTTGAAACCTACTGAAGAGACATCTGATACAGTATGGGTTGCTTTTCCTTCTCTCCGTTACTTCCAGTTGAATGACAGCAAAATTCTGACTCAGAAGAAGAGCTCAACACTGCTGATACAGGTGATAACTTAGAATCCATGAGGTGGTTTATTTCACCACCTTTTGCTAGTGACTGTTTATGTGATCCCAGGTGACTTCCACTAACCTCCCTTTCCTACAGCAACTTTTTTCATAAACTCAGATATTGCCTTTTACCTGTATATACTGATGACTGCTCACTCTTCACCCTTCCTTGAACACACATACACACGCAGGTAAGCACTCAAATACTACTATAGTGGAGGCTATTGGGGAGTTTAGATAAAACCAGTGTCAGCAAGGGAAAAGAGATTATCCCTTCTGTCCTTCACATACTGCATGTTCCTGCAGGACTGTGGAAACCACTGGCAGAGAAAGTATTACTTTGATTTAGATTCTTTAACTACTTTAAATATATGCAACCTGAGGATAATTAGCTGCTGATGGAACTATTTTTAATTGGTGTGATGGTGGCAATATTGGACTATTAAGTGTCAGGACTAGCTATTTTTCATGTACATAATCAGAAGATAGACCTCACAAGAATCTATGATTTAAGACTAATGATACACACAGTTGTTCAAGTATCGTTGTCTTTCTGAAGTGCAAACTAATAAGAATTCATTAAAATAATGTATTTAAACTAGATTTGCAGTGGAAAAAAAAAAAAAAAAAGAACAAAAACCAAAAACAACCCCACTTCTATATACGGCTGCTTGTTGATTGAATTCCCTGGGAACTTGGACCTCATAGCTGAAAGGTTTCAAAAGAAATAAGTGTAGGAGTAATTAAAGAAAAATACTTTTTTATTTCTTCCAAAGAACCTTTATTCCAAAAATCGAATGGGAAGGTGTCCAAAATCAATTACCTAGATGGGCAGAGTGGAGCCAACAAGAGAGAATAAAAGGGGCTTGGTGAGGTTACAAGCCCAAATCTGAAGTGGCACAGTCTCTGCAACAAGCAACAGCAGGAAGCCTGAGGCTCCTCCGGCAGCCAACACACCCAGGGGCCACTGAGGTGCTGGGGGATACCAGCGGCCCTCTGCTGCTGGATTAAATGGAGTCATGTAAAGCCACAGCAGAGCTCATTTACTGAGAGAGTCCCCCTCTCCAGGATGGATTCACATGAGCATCTTTCCTACTGGGATATCACTGAGGAGCAGGCATCGGAATAGATGATCTGTTCCCCATATTTAAAGAGCTGCCTCAGCCCTTTCCCTGCTTCTTTGTTTCATCTCTTCCTTCTTTAGGCATGTCCCATATGTGAAATGCAGTTAGTGTTATGAAGAAACCTGTAACTGCCAAAGAATTTGTGTCTGTCCTTCTACCCTCCTCCAAACAGATCACATTGGAAACTCTGTCCTGGAGGGAAATTGAGTCTGTGGCAGTTTTCTTCTCATCTTCACAACTGACTTTGACTCGAAGATTTTAGTTAAAGAAGAAAAAAATGCTATACCCTGCTGACATAAGCAGAGGAAATAAAAATAAGAACAGAACAGGCAAGGGACCATTTTCGTTATACAAGCACACAGGCTGAAGCATAGCCAGGAGAATAAATGTGCAGACAGGACAAAGAATGGGAAGGTTAAAGCAAAATAATGAAACTATGTGAAAGTCATTTAAGAATTCTGGAGGCTGTTTGCCAAAAGAAGAAGGATAAGAAGAAAGATCCTAGTAAGGACACCATGAGCCATTAACTTATTTCTGAGAAATACGTTGTGTTGGAAAGTCACCTCTTCTTTGCCTTTAAATTCAGCCTTCATGTTGTTTCTGTAGCACATAATATTAATTAAAACAAAAGAGCATGTGACAGAAGAACACAGGGGGAAAAGGAAGAAAAATTTTGAATGCAAATGTTTGAGTACTTCTCAGAACTTAATTCCCTTCACTTGCATCAATATCAATCTTGGAGGAGAAATCACTGTGTTTGCTTCATCTCTAAGTCCTAACTACTGTAAAAGAATTGTAAAAGGTGTCCTTTTGAAGCGTGCGTTTACACTTTGGAAACGAATATCTGCTGTACATAGCCTTAATAAAACAGCTAATCTCGTAAGCAGTTAGTCACATAAACCGTTCAATTTCTTGGCAACACCTAGGAGCCCCAGTAACCAAAACGCATGAAACTGTGCTCCTGTGAGACAAGTAGAGAGCCTGAAAACAGCCTCTCCTCCTTACAACTTTTGTATGCATAGTAGGCATTGCGCAGTATGTTTCTTTCTATTTTTCCAAGCACCTGGAAGAAAAGGTTAAACTGAGGATGCCGGAACCTGTGTCATTTGTCAGTGCCTTCCCTCAGAGCAGGGGGCTCTGGCTGTCCAGAACATTCAGCGTGTCTGATCTTTGCCTCTTGGCCAAGCATTACAGTGCTATTTTGAGCTCTCCTGTATTACTTTCATGCAAGATAAGACAATACATCCAGGGTGCAGTGCAACAGTCCCTGTGCTGTCAGATATGCCAGTCCCCAGGAGGCTGGATTTCACTGCCTGCACAATGAGGAAGTGAGAAGAGTAAAACTGGTCTGCAAGACAGATCATTCTCCTCCCAAAGGGCTTTTCCTCTCTAATCACATTTTGTCTTCTCTGTTTCTTTCTTCTTCTGCAGAAGAGCTATACAGAAGTATGTTTTCCACATGCTGCTGAATTCATTTATGCAATCAGTTTTCTGGTCTCTGCACTTCTGTTTTGGTCACTGCTAGAAGTAGAAAGGCCAAAATGCCATGAGAAAAATTACTTTCACAACATTGCAAGCATTGCTAAAACAAATATATATTTACATTTTGGAAAATGGTTGCCCTTTTAAGAGCTCTAGTCCAGTTTTGGAGGCCTAAGTTATGTGACTCCATTAGGGATATTTTTGTCTATTCTCCTCTCTTAATATTAACATGGGGCACAACTCTCTTTTGCTGCATGCCATATTTATCTAGTCTATACAGGTACAAAGTTGAGCAAAACTGAATGAGAATGACTGCATTTTCTACTGGTTTCAAATTGGTCTCAAAGCAAGCCATCTGCTGAAAGACAATAAGAAGCCAGATACATTGGGATCTGTTCACTGTCTATAATGTCTCTGTGCCATGTTTAAACTTGAAGGTCCAAATATAAAAGGTAGATACTTCTACTTAAAAAAATCTTTTACAAATAAACTTTTATACTTATAGATAAAATATAAAAGGTGAATTAAGCAAGGGAGACTGTCACAGAGAGATGAGAAAATAAGACTTCTGGCCACAGTTCTGCTCTGACCAAATGCAAATCTAATCCTTTCCTATAAAATGTGCTAAAGGTGCTGTCAGAGAGCAGCATGTTACTCATTAGTTACTCTGTGACCTCCTGCCATGTCCCTTCAACAGAAAGCTTTCAGCAAAGGATCTTTTTAATTTTCTAAAGCTGTTTACTTTTGTTACACTCCTTGAAATGAAGCATGTTGTATTAGGCACATTGGTGAAAAGCCTGGATCTGCTTATTAGACTGAAATGAGACATTTCAAGTCTCACAAATATAACTATTTCAAGATTTGGCAATGACTTTAAGTGAATAGGAAAGGGTTTCCTAACCACAAAAAAATGTACAAGTAGTTACTTTAATCTTCTATAAAGTCAGAAGCAGTTAGTGCATTGTAAGAAAAGCCACCGCTGCCAGATGAACAATTGTTTAGGTTACTCGGCTGTAGTTACCAGCATGATTCAAGCATAATGTGACCACGTCTAAAACCCCCAAATGTGGTAACCAAAAATCTTTCTGAAAGACCACATTTACTCAGTTTTAAAGCCTTCAAGTTTCTGTGACAGAAAAATCCTTGAAAGTTCTTAGGTGAGGTAGAGATACGGATAGATTAGGCACCCTAGCATGCAGCCCATTGCCTGTGCCACTGAGGTGACACATGTGGGCTTCCCAGGGACACAACCACCCCAGCACTAACCAGCCTCACCAGATGCCTGGTCTGTTGCAGGAAGGAGCATCTGGGGCTGTACATGGAGACTTCCTGAGAGGAAATGGGGACCAGATGAGTGGTGCAGAAGAAACAAGGAAGCTCTTTGAATTATGAAGATAATCACAGTGATGATGACCACACAGGCCACTCACACCTTGGGTGCACTTCAGCAGCAGGTAGAAGCCAAGAAGAAGGGGCTGGGGGAGACTGTCCTCCATCACTGGTGACAGCTTTCCAGGTCTGCCCTGAAGGCAAAAAAGGAGCCACATAACAGACAAGTCTGGATCCTGATTGTAGGAGTTGGGACACCTCTAAAGTGTCTCTGAGGAGAGGCTGAGGAAGTGGGAAGATATTTAATGTCTAGACTAAGATAGAAATTGCAGTTTACATTTTATTTTACCTGTTTTCAATCCTATAAATAATGCCTGACTTGAAATCTCACTGAAAAACAATTTTTGGTTTATTTTACTCTCAAGCACTCTCTTGGTGCTGCAGGTAAATCAGGATCAATCCAACAGTGGACTGTCTCCATAGGGAGCAGATGGAGGACACAGGAAGGGAACACAGACTACTTGTAGGGAGCTGTATGCAGGAGATGCATTGTGGGTGACTTAGAGCCAGGGGAAGCTTACCTGCCAGCCTGCTATAGACCACCACGCTGCAGTGCATGTACTGCAAGGTGCTGAATTACTCCCTGCAAGGAGTAATTGGCCAAGAGAGACCCTAGGAATGTTAGAGAGCCCCAGTGCCACAGCCGCCCTCATGTCCTCTCGTCAAAGAGAGGTATGAGCCCGGTGGACTTAGCTCTGAACATGTAGTAGGGAAATCTGAGCCCATACACATGTACATGCCTCTCCAGACACACTGGCTATTGTATTGAGTTTCGAAGAGGGGAAAGCTTATAGCTATCAGTGAGGAAGGGAAAGCTAGGGTAAAAGGGAGGAGGTGATCCAGGAAATCCTCCAGCTCAGAATGTGCTCAGGTTTTCTCTTGACTACATGAAAACGGTTACATTAATCATTGTAATCTAGTAAGAAGAAGCCAATATATATGTAATTGCATATTTTGGTAAAAGTAGGGAATATGGTTTCAGAAGAGCTATTTCTCCTAATGTCCACATAATGGTATCTCAGGTGTTACCTCATCACTTCCTAAAGGCAAGTGGCAGTACACCCGTCACAGTGCAGCCATCAGTCAGCCTGTCTTTAGCATTCAGCACAGAGAGACCTTGACAAACAGGAGCAAGCCCAGCAGAGAGCCACCAGGATGCTCCACGCCCTGCAAGGAGAGGCTGTCCAGCCTGGAGAAAGTAAGGCGTCAGGGGGACCTTATTGCTGTCAACAGCCACCTAATGGAGGGTGTAGAGATGGTGGAGTAAGACTCTTCTCATATGTACTCAGTGGAAGGCCAAGAGGCAACAGATACAAGCTGGAACATGGGAAACTCCAACTTAATAGAAGGGAAAAAAATGGCACCCTGAGAATGGTCAAAAGCTCAAACAGATGTTGTAAATCTCCATTTGTTGAGATATTCAAAACCCAAAAAGGGTTCATTCTGTTGGTAGACTACCTTCCATCATCTTTTGTCTGGCCTTTAAGGTCTTTAGAATAACAGAAATGAGGCATTATACCGCATTTCCTAGGAATTTTAAATTTATCTCCTCTATGATATTGTGTAATGTTGTTCATCCCAGTACTCTGTATATCTTTCCTCTCTTATTTGCAGGATCTTTAGTTTTCAAGTTCATCAGACAGCTATCTCCACTCCCAGCTGCAGGGTAGCCTTAAAATGACACACACATTTATATGCACCAGTAAAGAAACAGAAAATCGGCTCCCGTGGATAGGAAGAGTGGTAAGTGTTGGTCTCAGGTTTTATTGTTGCATACAATGGACTTGGAATAAAGCACTTTGGGTGGGAGTGGGTTTTCTTCTTTTTTTAACTGCACTGTATTGTATTTAGGGGATGCTTTCAGTTTACAGTTACCAGGCTTCATGGGACACTGTGTTCAATTGAGTAAAACTCCATTCTGCTAAAACTCAGCTAAGAATGATGAATGTCTGAGGACTGGAGCTCCATAGTTATGGTATTATTCAGGTTCAAAAATGGTGATCTAATTGCTCTGAACTTTCTTTCCTCTTTACACATTCTCCATTTTCCCCGTCTCAATCTTCCTGACGATTTGTAACACTAACCCCCTGTACATGTAAAAAAAAATTGTTCGTTGCTGATTTGGGACCTGTAGAGCTTACTTGTTTTTTGTCCAGCCACTTTGAAACAATAAAGTTTTCTCATTTCTATATTTTTGCATCAGTTCTTCATTTCTATAGCTTTACACCTGTTCTTTTGGTCAGACAAAAAACTCTGAAAACCTCACTCTGCCAATGTAAAACAAGAAACATTTTTGCTCTTTTTATTGAGCAAAATATATTTTATGTCTCTACATTTTCTGTCTTTACTCAAATCCCCTCTCCTTCAGCAACAATTTCTAGCCACTTTCCATTGACTGGATTTGCCTGCTGTGCAAAGTGAACTTCACTAATCTGCTACTTAGTGGGTAATTGTTAAAACAATTTGTCTATATTCATCAGTGGTATAACTTCATCGATTTCACTTGGAGTCACACCAGGAATTAATGTGGCTATTAATTTTGCAGAAAGCTTTTCATATGCAAGTAGGTGTGTTGTGCAATTGCCAAGAGTGTTGATGACTGCTTCAGCTCCTAGGGCAGATACCAGTTGTTGTCAGGAGCTCCGCAGTGAATTGTCATAAGAAGATTTAATTCCCTCTGGATGAAAACTTTTGGAAGCTATTTTTAGTCCAGTGGGCTTATTTGCTTTACTTGCTGACTGTATTTAAAATTAATTTTCAATTTTCATAGAAAAGTGTGTCAGCCCATGATACTTCTAACTACAATACTTCTAACAATATAAGATATCACTGTTGGCCCAATGTTTGGGAAAAGGATGCATCAAGCTTGTCTATGTAATGAACCTAAGTTTCCTTTCACAACAGATCATCAAACCCTTTTTAATAAAGGGCTTGTGTGCAATGCCCCAAGACTGGCCTAAAGGCTGCAGCAACCAGATTTCCAAGCTACATTTTTTCTCACAGGTGGTTAGTGGCCTTCTCATGTAAGTGAAAATGAGGATACTTCGCTCTGAATAAAATATAATGTGAATGACTGTCTGAAGAATAAAAGACCTAAGGTCTTTTAATTTGCTAGAAAAATTAATTTTGTGTTATGCTCATTGGTCTTTATTATCTTAAGTGTCTGGAAGATTGTTAATGGGTAAGTCTTGAACACTGGTGCTGTAGAAATTGAGAAAGAAGACTTGAAATGAGGACAAGGCTAGCAGACAGGTAGGAGATATTTCAAATTTCTGTCATCTAGCAAGATCCATGGGGGGATCACAGACTATTCATAGTGAGTGGATATTTTAATGAAAATTAATATGACTGTTATTTTTAATCAATTACATGACTTCTATGTTAGTTTTAAGTTTTAATGAAAATATATTGTTGCATGATCAAATGCAGATACATGGTCAAACCTCCTGTAGGCATTGTTTTGTAACTGTATTGCATGTTGATAGGTCATGTTGCTTTCACAACCCAAAAGGCTACAAAGACAAATTGTCTGAAAATCCTGGCAAAGCTGTGGCTCAGAGGAGGTCATGAAGCAGAGTATAATGATATTGATGGGGGACATGTGTAACTACTGCAAGATTTAACAAAAGCCTTCTGAACTCTGCATGCATTTATCACACCAACCCGACCAGATACAAGGAATAGAGAAATTTGTGGCTGCAAATTACAATTTGTCCTTCTGGAACACCAGCTCTGTTAAAAAAAAGACTTCTGAATGACCAGTCTGCATACTCAAAGGATAAGGTCATGTTTTCATCCCACTGTGTCCTAGCTTTTTACAAAAAGAGCAAGGGACAGAAATGCTAAGAACTCTAGTTCTATAAATAACCCAAGAGCAAGATTTCTCAGCAAAGTGTGGCTGATCTAGCTATGAAGACTAGCCTTTGCTATATATAGCTAAAGAACGAGTATTTTTAAAAGATCGGAGAAAAAATAAATATAAGCCAAGTACATCCAGGCATATTTTTAAAATGCAGTTTTGAAGTTCAGCACTAACTGAATCCATGAACAACAGGAGATACTATCTCCTGTACTGTAGAGGAAATCCCTGCTGAGGAACAAGCCTCCACAGAGCCAGGTCCAGGCAATAGTGGCTGAGGCAACTGTTGAGAGCAGCAGACTGCATGGTCAGCAAGAAGCCATGAGTGAGCCTTGGTCTTGCTCTCCACATCATCTGCACCAGGTAAGACAGCATACCTTAAAGAGGAGACTGAGGTTCTCCAATCCCACCTCAGGACCAGTGGCAAGGTACAGACATATTGCTTCTCTTGTTACAGATCTACAAATGAAAGAGTAATCCAAGCCCATCAACACGAGTGGGATTTTTAGTAGTAGATTTTTTACACGGTGACTTGAATAAGTCCTGGTGCAACCACAGCTGAGGGCTTACCTTCATAAGTCTCAGAAGCAAGTCACAAAAGCAGTTTTGATATCATCACCAAGGAGGTCCTGCCCTACCTGCGAATTTAACCCTCTCCTAAAGAGCTGCTCAGGGGAAAGCCCATCGATGACCTCAGTAGAGCCATGGGAACCAGTGTGTGGCCAAGGCACCCTCAGATGGTGGGACATGATGGTAGGGCTTTCAAACAGCACTATACGGCACCAACACCACCCATGTAAAATGGGAGTAGAAAGGAAGAGGGAAAAAAGTTTCAACAGATCCAGTTCACATGATAATTAGAAAGTAGAAAAATAGCATTAAAAAGGACATTTTTAAATATAAAAAATAAAAAAAAATCATGGGAAGAGAAGAAATATTTTCAATCAGATCTCTTCAGAATAAGGTGTATATTAGATGGATGGTTTTATTAAAGCCAGCTTTCTGAGCCAGCATTCAGAGAGTTCTGCAGCATGTGTCTGAAATAAAAATCAGGCGCATACCAGAAGCACACAGATGAAACTTGGCCAAACCTCCAGGGAGATTAACAAGTTCCCAAGTGTGTTTTTACGTGAAGTATCATCATTCTTGCTTTATATACACCAATTAATCTTGCATGAAGTGTAGCACTGAGGAAGTACATTCTAGTGTAAAATCAACAAGAGATCAAACTGGGGGGGCTGGGGGGGGTGTGGAATAAATCATTTTTTTATTATAGCTTCTCACTTCTTGTAGAGGTTATACAGGTGAGAAGCCCAGATCTTTGACCAGAATAGTCCCACATGCTGGAGCTGTACCGTAGAGTACAGCGAGTCAAAAAGGCAGTACGAAGAACTTTCCTCCAGTGATGTTTAATGGCTGACGCTTTGGGGACAGGGAAGAATTGAGCATAATCTCATGTCGTCTCCATGGGGTAATGGTTAAGGTCTATTCACAGCACCAGCCGGAACTTCAGCAGTGGGAAACATGTGGGAAAGGGGCGTGGAGAGATATGGAGGAGAAGGAAGTGGCTGCAACACTCACCAGCAGCTGTGCTAGGTACATAGGAGCCGGAAGTCAAGCAATCATTTAGATTAATCAGCTATTCCAGTGCTCATGTTTATGGTATTAACCTCCCACTACACATCTTTATCCTTTCCTCTGAGACTTCAAGTGTGCAGCAGTGCTGTAGGTACCCTCACTGAAAAGCTAATAAGCTATGTAGACCTTACTCTTTGGTGTGCCGGGATGCCACAGAAGCTCATCAGGATCAGATGAAACTGCTGGCAGGCACACAGGGTGCCATGCCATCACATCTGAGCCAGCAGAGACCCTGCTACAGCACTCTCCGGGTACCTTCCACCTCCGCTTCTTTCTCTCCTGACTTTTTTTTTTTCTGCTTTTCAGCACATCCTGATATCACATCATGTCGCAATATTTCCGTGGGCACCACCCAGCCTATGAAGACCGACTGGATGAAACCAATGCCATGTGCATAGCAGAACTAGGCATCAGAACCTGAATGTCTGACTGTGGTGGGCAACCCAATCCACCTGCCTGGCAGTGCTGGCATGAGCAAGCAGCACCTCCCACCCTGGAAGCACCAGGAGAGTGAAATTTCTCCTTGTTCACACTTCTCTCCCTTCTGTCAAAAGCAGGAGCAAGGACTGCAGCATGTAGTGGTCCTGACAGCAGGACTGACACCTTCTCTCCCACTCTGAAAGACCAGCAGACCTGCCACACGCTGCATGCAGCAGCCCTGCCTCAGGGAGGCACATTCATGGGTCCTGATTAAGCAGCTTTGGGCACCACCTGGTTCCCATTTTAGCATGCTGTATTTTTCACTTTTCACTCCTTTTTTCCTCTGTAAACTAATCAACATATTTCAAAAGGTTGTCATGAATTTTGAAGTGACTTGCCACAGCAGACCAAAACCCCCAGGCCTTTGTATTCAAAACCCCAAGCTGTGCTCCCTGTTTCTTACAGCGACAGGAAGAGTCACACCTCTAAACTCCATAGACCCAGTTAGTCCACCAAAAATCAACACAAGAGCATCAAGCAGCACTGTTTTTTTTCTAGTAGTGGTAGAATCCAACAGCAGCCCATTGGGACAACACTGCAGGAAAGGAGAGGACAGACATGCCCATGAGCTAGTTGGGTCCCACAACAACCGCTGCCAAGCGCTGCAGGGTTACGAGGAATGGGTTTGGTTCTGTAAAACCCAGCCAGTCCAGCTGGAGGCAAGTGAGGGTTAGGCAGGGCACAGAAATTTTAACAAAGGGACCTCCGTAGCCACAGTGAGCTCACACAGCAGCATATGGTTATGTTTTCCTTTTCAGCCATTTGATCTGCTGAAAAGCCTTTCTGTTCTCTGGGAGGTTCTTGAATTCATTTGCAGCTCAAAGGCCACCTTCCCGGTGGCAGGAAGCAGGGTATGAGCCTTCAGAGCATTAGGTCCTGAGTGGGCTGCAGGGGACACCAGGGCAGGAGTGCACAGCCATGAAATGCAGGACAGCCCAGAGACCTGAGAGCTGCAGAGAGGCTGGAGGAGAGGCAGCTGCAGGTTGGGCCGTCAGCAGAGGCTAATTTTACAAATTGAAACAACAACAATAATGGTATAGGCGTGACAAGCCTCATTGCAGCTGGTTTGGGATTCAGCCGGCTTTATGTTGTTTTGATTAGCCTGATGTTTGGCTGGTGGGATGCTTGTATGGGCACATGTGTGGGCGGGAGGATAAACACAGCTGGGCAAATCTGGTCCCTCATCTTGCTTTTGCACAAGCAACTGGGCTTATCCTCAGCTAGGATGAGAGCTGTAGCCATCCTCCCTCCCACATCCAAAAAGGTGCAGCTGTATTTAATGGCAATGTATCACGGGAGCATTTGTAGCAATTTTGCTGATGTTTATTGCTACAGACAAAGTGCAAATGCTTTTAATGCTGTAGTGAGCTGTTGAAACACAGACAGCTGTAAAGAAGAAAAAAAGAGTATTGAATCACTTGCGGGGAGATGAAGGGAAAAGTAGTAACATCCTGACAGAGAAAATATGACAGTTTAAATAGGACTCTTCCCTGACAGGCAAAGATACCTCTCCAGAAAGTCTACTTTCAACCAGCTCTTTACTGCAGAAAGTAGACAGACTTTGTTCAAAGCTTATATTTTTCTTCCTATAGTGTGTTAATGGCAAGAAGTTGTAAACGCAAACTGTATATGAATGTAGAGCTGGCTCTAGGGGATTAGGAAAGGGAAGGAGAGGGAAAATGTTAAGTCATTAGAAGTGGGAAAAGGAAATGTATGGATGGGTTGAGAGAGTAAAAACTCCATCAGCCTGCCGAGGTAAACTATTTTGGGATTCTCCAGCCTCTTCAGATACACTCTTTACCTGCTATTCCTGCCTCTATTTTGAATAGAAGGTTTGATTTTCTCCAATTCCATAACCTCTTAAAAAAGACAACGTATCTTTCCTGTAACTTATATGGAAAGATAATGGAAAATTATCTTGAACTGACAGCTATATAAACTATGTCTTCTGTCTTCCCCTATAGCTTCTGAGAATTTGAATTTTTTCATGATGGATGGTAATACAAATTATAGTAGCCACAAGCCTTTCCAGGTGTTAAAAAATGAACACAGATGGTTGAAAAAGCACAGCCCAGACTTTGTGCCTCATGGAGGACCCAAGGTTGTAAACTCAGCTCTACAGTTTGCTAATCTCCTCCAAGAGCACCTCAATGTCCTGTGAAATCTTCATTACCACTGAATTTCTCCTTAGAGCACCCAACATGTCAGAGGTGTTGAGGGGTAGTAACCTCCAGATTATCACTACCCTCTTTGCCTGAAATTTCTCCTCCTCTCCCATTTCTGCAGTCTAAGAGTGTGTGTGTAAATACTCCCTGTCACCTCACTTTGCATCTGCCATGGGACTTCAAATCACATCAGCCACCTAGATTGATTTGATGGACAAGTAACAACTCCACCAGGACAAAACCAACAAGCCTTTCACCAGCACAACAGTCTCAAGAATATTCATCAATTTATTCACATCATCACTCAGAGTTTGACACAAAAACGTACTTCATATCCAGTTCTGCTATCTGTCCCCCTGCCAGCAATATCGTTATTAATTAGAATGCAATGAGTATAACATACTTAAGCAATAGCAAAGCAGGAGGTGGAAAGCCAAGATGCTTTGTGCCCATCTGTGACTGGGAAGAGAACCAAGATATTTTAAAAGCAGGCATAAAAAAAAAGGGATATAGATGTTTAAAAGGAAGAGGGAACTCATTTGTCTAACACCATTTGCCTTAAGCTTGCCTGATTAAGAAAAATCCTCCATACTCATGCAAACAGGAGGTGAGTGGAGCCTATTGATATCTATTTACTTAAGTAAAGGGTATAATATATCCAGAAATATTTATCATGCTTTTTGACACTGCTATGCTGCATAAGGTGTGTGTTACATACCACCATGCAAACAATGAAGTTTTTTTCATTTATTATTAGGCATTTGGTAGAAGCAACTAATTAAATAAAGTGTTCCCAGAGTATTCCTCAGACATTTGGAAATGAGCTTGTAATAAGAATCCCCACTTTTTACCTATTTTTTAAGTAAAATATAACAAAAGTCTTTGAAGACATGATTTGTGATTCAGCCAGCATCGAAAATAGGTTCTGATCCATCAACAAAATAGTTTGTATGTATTAACTCACAGAAAACTGTATTTAAAGTGAGCTAAAATTTATAAAATTCACACAACAAATAACTGTTTTAAAAATTGTTTTAACTTGTTATAACCTGCCTCAGTCTTATTCCTGATATTCCAGCAACAGAGAGCCTTCTATTTGTTGCATAAGGAGCTTTTTCTGCATGGAGTGGGATTTCCTCTGTCTAACTACTTTTAGGTGCTACATCAACGCTGCATGTACACCTCATTATGAGGCAGGGTCAGACCACGGGTCCTTGTGGGCTGCAGGTTCTGACCAGCACAATATGCAACCCAGAATGTCTCTTGAATCGCTGCTCTCATGATAGAATCATAGAATGCTTGGGCTTTGAAAAGACCTTTAAAGGTCGTCTAGTCCACCCCCCTGCATTGACCAAGAACATCTTTAGTGAGATCAAGATGCTCAGAGCCCCATCCAACATGGCCTTAAATGTTTCCAGGGATGGGGCATCCACCACCTCCCTAGGAAACCTGTTTCACCATCCTCTACGCAAAAAACCTCTTCTTTATATCTAGTCTGAATCTACCCTCCTTTAGTTTAAAACCGCCAACCTTTGTTCTATTCCTACAGGTTCTATTAAAAAGTCTGTCCACATCTTTCTTACAAGTGCCCTTTAAGTACTGAAAGGCCACAATTATATCTCCCTGGAGCCTTCTCTCCTGCAGGCTGAACAACCCCAACCCTCTCAGCTTGTCTTCATAGCAGAGGTGCTCCACCCCTCTGACCATTTTATGGCCATCCTCTGGACCTGCTCCAACAGGTTCGTGTCCTTCTTGTGCTGAGGACTCCAAAGCTGGACATAGTACTCTAGGTGAGTTCTTACCAGAGCAGAGTAGAAGGGAGGAATCACCTCCCTTGACGTGTTGGACATGCTCCTTGGGATGCAGATCAGGATATGGTTGGCCTTCTGGTCTGCGAGCACACATTACTGGCTCATGTGCAGTTTTTCATCCACCAAAACCCCCAAGACCTTTTCCTCAGACCTGTTCTCAATCCCTTCATCAGTCAGCCAGTGTTGATATCAGGGATTGCTCCAATGTAGGTGCAGGACCTTGTACTTGG
>VZZY01006887.1:0-10307 GCA_013400335.1 Eurystomus gularis | reverse complement strand
GAGATGTTAGGCTGAAGGTTGGATTTGATTATCATGGTGGTCCTTTCCAACCATAATGGTTCTATGATAAGTTCATGTTGGCCTCTTCCTCCAGCCTGTCTAGAACCCTCTGGATGCCCTTGGGTGGTGCTCTTTCCCCACTTTGCTGTTATCCCCAAACTCCATTAGAGTGCTCTCCCTCACCTTCTTCTGTAGGCCATTGATAGAGATGTCAAACCAAACAGGTCCTAGATAGACCCTTACAAGAGATACCACAGACCTCCAGGTAGAGTTAACAATTAAAAATTAAACAATTAACAACCACTCTCAGAGCCTGACCACTCAACCTGTTATTTAGCCATCTAGTCTTCTACTCGCCCAGAACACAAAGTCCCAACTTGGATACAAAAATATTTGGGAAAAAAAGTTGCTCTTCAGCTATTCCTGGGTGGAGACCATTTCTTGCTATTTACCTTGACTTTAGTAAGGCTTTCAATGTGATTTCACGCTCTGAGCTTCAGGAATTTTGGAGTTAACTAATAAGAAATTCAACTTTCTTTAAACAACACTCCTTAGTCTCTTTGAAAACAAAACTTCAAAGGAAGCTTGTACTGTATCTATTTCAGTGGCACCTCAGCTTAGGAGTAAAGATCTCATCAGAGATTTCAAGATACTTGTTTAATATGTAACAATGAGTAAGAACATTATTTGTAGCAGTTACTAACTTTTCTACGATTTATTAGTTTAAAACACTCAAAGTTTAGTGACTTTAAATTAAAAAACCTTATTCTCTCTTTTTGTCTATACATTATAACGCAATTTTTAAGAGTGGGTCAGAGATCATTTTTTTCCATAGGTAGCTTCCCTACTTCATTTAGAAAGCTTGTGTTTGTCACAAGCTGTTTGATACTACTTCGCATAGATCAGTATGTGGCCTTAGATCTACTTGCTAATCAACTATGCTGGAGGAAATCTCCATGTCTTTCTCTCTGATGTTCATCACGACAGTTAAATAAGGGCTTTTTGAACAAAAATAAATCAATTTTTTGTGACTCCACTCAGATTAGTCATTTTACAAACAAACAACTAAAAGACTAAGGCCAAATGAAGTCTTTCGTTTGAGACACCCACCCCATCTGCGGTGCTCACATCTAGCTTTTCAGGGCAGGTAGCACCGTACAATATTTTATATATTCTTACTGAATTTAGCTGCTGTTCAAAGAGTTCTGCTTTTTTACATGCCAGATCTTAAGCACAGCAGCTAGAGAAAAAAAGGTGCCCTGCAGTTCCTAAAACATTTAGATTTAAATCACTGGTGCAGCCTAATGTGTAATCTACACTGCACAGTTGACAAAAAAGGGATTTTTTTTTAATGGTAATTTCTATTTACCTGTTCTCTGAGACAGTTTTCTTTTTCCTCTCATCTTTAACCTCTTTTAACATATATCTTACATATTAAAAACGTGTTAAAAAGTGATCACATGAGAAAGGTTAATTTGTGTAGTAGCATCAGACAGGAACCGTCTGATGTCTGTCTGGTTTTAGTCTAATCTGTTCAGCAATTTCATTTCTCCTCTCCTGCTACATAGCCTCATCACATTTGTCTCACAAACTCCTCTTCCTCTTATTATTGTTTTCTTTGGCTTATCTTGTCGGGAGAAAGCGGCCAGAGTAACAATGTATTCCAATGTGGATAGAATCGTCCTCGTTTTATTGTTCAAATAGTGTGTATTTATAGCACAAAAGCGAAAGCATGTGCTTAGCCCTTACACATAATTGGTTATATTCCCATAATCATGCAACCCACCCCCTAACATAGTTGGTTCAGGCTCCTTGTTCACATGTTCTTACGTTGCTCAGTCCAACCTCCTTTGCAGATAGAACTTTCCTGGGAAAGTTCTGTTTTCTTGCAAACTGCTGTATTCTTCTTCTTATCTCTCCTTCAAGGACGCTTCAGAGTCGTCAACTAAGCCTCGAAGTCTGGATTGTTCACTGTAATTAAGCCATGTCCTCTCTCACTCAAAAATTCCTCCACATTATCTGATGTTTTCACCCAGGCAGCTTGTGTTATTCCACACTGAGTTAACATTTGGGCCCTACATTTCTTCCTTCCTCATTCCCTTTTTCAGTTACAGTCCTGGTTTACCTTAAACTTTGATGGACAGTTACAGTGCTTCCTTCTCTTTCTCACAAACCTCCAGTAACATCATCTATTTTTCTCTCCTCCGTCTCTTTACTGCAATGTAGCACAATTTTCTCTGTACTCTTCTGAGATTGGTCTTTTTCCTTCATTTGCTTTAGTGGTGGTTCATTCAGCCACAGGAAATAACAGTTCTCCTGCCATCACTGACAGCCTACATCCCAGCAGACAGAGAAAACTGAGACATATGTGCTAAGGAGAACAGATATGTCTGTTGAAAGGAGCGGTTGTGGTTCTACCTAAGATATATCTCCTCCACCTCCTAAAGAGAATATTACAACTTTGAAGGAAGAAAGTGATCTGAGAAACCATAGACAGCTGACCACCAGAAGACCATGCTATTTGTTAAATTACTAAGGCAGGACATGTCCATTATGTTTTAGAAATGCTTTCTTATCTGTATTAGTTTTGCAGGAGAATCCATGTAACTACACTGACAACATTTACCCAAGATAAAAATCTCCTTTCTAAGGAGAAATGTCTGCATGTCTATATTAGTATGAGGTTATGTTGCTCTTAACCCTGGGAAGACATGGCATAATCAAACCTTCCTTTGTGTCTTATGCTTCGAGAAGATTTATTCAGAAGACATGAATCAACTTAAATATTTTACATTATGACATACTGATAGCAACATATGCCACTGTGACTTGAAAGCTTGTTTATTAAGATGTCTTTTTCACTGAAGTAGTAGCAAGACTCATCTGCTGCTTGCAGCTTGTTCAGGATACAGTATCATGATTGCCTATGAGCTTGAAACATTGCAATAATATCCTCCCCAACCTTGAAGCAAGTAGTTTTATTAATATTTAAATGAATGCATTAAATTTATGTCTTGAAGTTAATTGACTTTACTGTCTGAGTTGTAAGCCCTGGTTTATGCGTTTCCTGCCACTGAGGTGAGCAGAAACATTCATTCTAACAGATATTAAAAATATTCATAAAAATTGGAAAATTGTGTTCTAAAATTCCCTTTTTGAATCTCTAGCTATGCCAGGTGCAATGTCTCTCTACTTAATTTCCTCAGGGATTCACATACCTGAAACTTATTTGCTTCAAAGGTCTGATAGGGTGTTGCACTTGTTTTGAGGGTAACACTGTGACACTAATGCATGAAATATTTCAAGTTTTCCTAAATATTTATGCTTATAACTTCTTTCCTCCTGACTTGAATTAATGGTAATAAGAATATCACAATTTTAGAACCTCAAGAAAACAAACAAACAAAATTACCTCTTTGTTTGGTTGGTTGGTTGGTTGGTTTTGTTTGTTTGTTATGTGGGATCTGTGTACTGGGCCTGGTTGGGATGGAAGTAACTTTCTTCATAGCAAACTGCATGGTCCTGTGTTTTGGGTCTGTGAGTAAAACAGCATTGATAAAACCCCTGTGTTTCAGTTATTGCTAAACAGTGTTTGCTTTGAATCAAAGTCTTCTCTGTTTCCCACTCTGCCCCCTCAGTGAGTAGTCTGGGGGTGAGCAAGAGTTTAGGAGGGGACACAACTTAGTCAATGGACCCAAACTGACCAAAGGGATATACCATACAATATGGTATCATGGTTACTAAAAAAACGTGGAGCCATTGCTCGAATATTAGCTGAGCATCAGTCTGCCAGTGAGAGGTGGTGTGTGACTACCTTTCATCACTTCTTGGGTTTTGGTTTGGTGGTTGTTTTTTGCTTTGTTTCCTTCACTTATGAAGCTGGATTTATCTCAACCCACGCATTTTTCTTACATTTGCACTTCCAATATTCTTGCCCATCCTGCTGGGACTGAGCAAGTGGCTGGTGGGTTCTCAGTTGATGACAGGAGCATATCTGTCATACTCTGGGACTGAACAATTTCTGTTTCTGTAAGATGAGATGTATATGTAAAACAGATGTTATCATTCCACACACAAATATTTTTATGATGCAGCTAGCTTGACATATTCTGGATAATTTTGATTGTTGCTTCATTTTTCACACATAATCTATTTTTTTTCCATAGTCATGGAGAATATTTTTTTGTGTTTTGTAAAGTATCTATGTATTAGTTTCAGTCACCTATGTAGTCAGAAAAATTGTAACCTTGATCTCACAAGTACCATAGCAATTCCTGTAAATGAGTTACAATTCAATATCTTGTAGATGTTTTGAAAATTACTCCAACTATATAGAAAATGAGTCAATATATCCAAGTCTCAATTATGAACTTCTTTCAACTTCTCTAGAATGGAATTAACATTTAGAGATAAGACTACACTTGAAGCCAGAGATGTTTTATAGTAATTTGAATTGAAAATGAGAAATATTTATTTTCTAGCTTGGAAGGGGAATCTCATAGGGGTGTGTGCATTTATAACTGCTCTTAACTTTATATCATGAAAGTAATGGCCTCTGTAAGCTTTCCACTGGTAGAGAAATTAAGCCTTACGATATCTACTGACATGGGATCTAGCTGTCAGGCAGGGTTGAAGTTAGGTAAGAACAATTGTCCACATCTAAATCTTAATCTTGCTTTTTATTTCCTCTGAAGTTTCACATCTCTGACCACAATGACATGACTTAAATGACCCCCTGGGCTCAAAAGACTATACCAGAAGTCTTCACCTCACCTGCTAGCAGGTGTTATTGTGGATTTCAGAGAGGACTGTGCCTTCTGAAAATAGCCAGGAAAGTGCCTGAAAATAATCCTTACTGCCATCTAGAATTCAAAAGGTAAAACTGTGAAGCAGTAACAAGATGGAATATGGGGAAGTTCCTATCAATGAAAAGAAATGCATACTGCAGCAGAGCAATGCTATTTGTCAAGGTAGTGCAGAATTTGTAAGACAATAGAGGCCAGAAGGTAGTTCACAGGAGGTCTTATTAATCAAGATAGGAATAGTACCCTACCGAAGAGAATTATAGCTTTCATGTTTTACAGAAAACCATTGTAATATTTCTGAAAAGTCCAGAAAAATAAATAAATAAGAAAACCTAGATGCAAACTCTATGTGTGAACGGAACAGAATACTTTTGATTTTTTGTCAAGACAATTTAGAGACATAAAGATATCATCACAAGCGTGAACCAAATAAAGACTAAAGTTTTGAGACCTTTCATCTTCTCCATACGGAAGGAAATCATGTTAGTCTTCTCCCAGGTTGGAGAAAAGATATTGGATTATATGACCTTTTGGGCTGTTCATAGGTTCTTATTCTAGGAACTAAAATCCCTGGAGTTTTAACTTTCTAACAGGTTTGCTATAGTTCACCAAGTCTATTGATGTTGGTTTCCTCTGCACAAAAACTATCTTGGATTTCTGTTCACTGTTTATAATTGTTTATGTCATGTTACTGTACACATTAATGTCACAGTTCTGAATCAGCATCAAAGGAGGCAGTTCTGCATTGGTATAAAGTAACTAAAAATTTGTGTACCACATAACTCTGTTATAAAACAAAAAGCATGAGATAAATAAGACAAACATTGTGTATATGTATTGCCCTGGCAGCCAGTGATTTTGAAACATTAACAGCCTAAATATTGTCAAATTTCCTGTAGAAATTTTTGACAAATGAAAAAAAGGATTTTGTCAAATAAAAAAGCAATATCTGGACTCATACTTAGGTTAGAGGACAAACATTATAAAGAATTGTGAACATGTTTACTTCAGTGTTTATTAAAATAGCAATGTGGGCTAATGTTTGGGTCTGGGCAACTACAGACCTGCCAGTTTGACCTTGATGGCCTGGAACATTATGGAGTAAATCATCTTGAGTCCCTTTACACACTATATACAGGACAATCAGACGATCAGGCCCAGTCAGCATGGGCACGTCCTGCTTGATGAACCTGATCTCTGTTTGTGACAAGAGGACCTGCCTAGGGGATGAGAGAAAGGCTCTAGGTGTTGGCTACCTGGACTTCGACATTGTTTCCCACAGCAATCATGGAAAAAATGGCTGCTTATGGCTTGGATGGGCATATGCTCTGCTGGGTAAAACACTGGCTGGATGGCCAGACCCAAAGAATGATGGTGAATGGATTTAAATCCAATTGGCGGACAGTCACAAGTGCTGTTCCCAGGGCTCGGTATTAAGGCCATTCCTGTTTAATATCTTTATCAATGACCTTAACAAGAAGATAGAGTATGCCCTCAGTAAATCTGCAGATGACACCAAGTTGGGCAGAAGTGTTGATCTGCTTCAGGTTAGAAAGGCTCTACAGGGGGACCTGGACAAGCTGGATCAATGAATTGAGGTCAGTGGTATGAGGTTCAACAAGGCCAAGTGCTGGGTCCTGCACTTGGGTCACAACAACCCCATGCAATGCTACAGGCTTTGGGAAGAGTGGCTGGAAAGCTGCTTGGCAGAAAAGGACCTGGCAGTGTTGGTCAATAGCCAGCTGAATATGAGCCAGCAGTGTGCCCAGGTGGTCAAGAAGGTCAGTACCATTCCTGGCTTGCATCTAATATAGTGTAGCTAGCAGGACTAGGAAAGTGATTGTCCCACTGTACTCAGCTATGGTGAGGCTGCACCTAGAGTACTGTGTTCAGTTTTGGGTCCCCCACTACATGAAAGACATTGAGGTGCTGGAGCAGGTCCAGAGAAGGGCAATGAAGCTGATGAAGGGCCTAGAGGATAAGTCTTATGAGCACTGACTGAGGGAACTGGAACTATTTAATCTGAAGAAAAGGTGTCTGAGGGGAGACCTTATCGCTCCCTACAACTACCTGAAAGGATTTTATAGAGAGGTGGGTGCTGGTCACTTCTCACAAGTAACAAGTGATAAGACAAGAGAGAATGGTCTCAAGTTTCACCAGGGGAGGTCTAGGTTGGATATTAGGAAGAATTTCTTCCCTGAAAGAGTTATTATTCAATGGAACAGGCTGCCCAGGGCAGTGGTTGACTCACCATCCCTAGACATGTTTAAAAGTCATGTAGATATGGTGCTTAGGAACATGATTCAGATGCAGCCTTTCAGCCTCACCTCTATGCCTGGGAAGATCATTGAACAGATCCTCCTGGTAGATATGCAAAGGCACATGGAGGACAGGGAGATGATTCAAGACAGTCAGCACGGCTTTAGTAGGGGCAAGTCCCACCTGACCAACTTAGTGGCTTTCTACAATGAGGTGACTGCAGCATTGGACAAGGGAAGAGATATGAATGTCATCTGTCTGGACTTCTCCAAGGCCTTTGACACAGTCCCCCACAAGATCCTCTCTAAGTTGCAGAAATACGGGTTTGATGGGTGGACTGTTCAGTGGGTAAGAAATTGGCTGGATGGTTGCTTCCAGAGAGTAGTGGTCAACAGCTTGATGTCCAGATGGAAAAAGGTGACAGGTGGTGTCCCTCAGGAGTGCATACTGGGACCAGTATTGTTTATTATCTTCATTAATGACATTGACAGTGGCATTGAGTGCACCCTCAGCAAGTTTGTTGATGACACTAAACTTGGTGTAGCAGTTGACATGCCAGAGGGATGGGATGCCATCCAGAGGGATCTGGTCAGGCTGGAGAGGTAGGCCCATGTGAACCTCATGAGGTTCAACAAGGCCAAGTGCAGGGTCCTGGACCTGGGCTGGGGCAACCAGCGGTATCAATGTAGGCTGGGAGAGGACATGTTAGAGAGCAGCCTTGTGGAAAAAGACCTGGGGGTACTAATTCCTAGACAAGGCTTACTTCAGCTTTCACTGTAGTCAAAAGAAAGCTTGCTACTGATTATAGTGGAATTGGACCAAAGGTACATGACAAGATGAAGACTGTGAGAGTTATTTGTCCTCCACTCTTTTTAATAGAGAAGTTAAAAAAATCATAATTTTTCTTTGAAGGATATGTGAAGGTTTTGACTTATTTCATTTAGTTTAAAAAGCAAAAAATAAAAATAAAATGAAAATGATTTGGTTTTCTTCCTTCTACTTTGTCAGTTTTTTCCTTCTTGTTTTTTCCACTAGACTAGAAAAAACACAAAACAATTTAGAAGAGTCTTCAGCAGAGTGATACTTAAATGCCCTTTCTAAAAAGTGTTTCACATTCCCCTTTATATTTCTCTCCCTCCAGTGAATATTTTTCTGGTCTATTGCCTGCTAGGAAGTTGGTTTAAATTGTTGCAGTACCTTCCCTGCATGTGAAAAATGAGGGATGCTGTGACCTCACTGCCTTCCTTGTTGAGATAAGGAAAAGGTCCTTTATTCTTTGCCAATTACAATTTCCTGAAATGTTCAGTTTCTGTACATAATTAGACATAAATGAGAGCAACCTTTTCAATAAACAAATACTAATCAGAAAATTAACAGTTACATGCCAATGTCAGAGAACTGGTGGCCAGAAAGGATGCTATTTAGATAGATATACTCCCTATTCAGCTGTATTAATCTCACAAGATCACAAGCCAGTCATATACATCAAGGAACCGTTGATTTAAATACAGTTACAGAGAGATGAAATTTAAAGGCTGACACCATAATTGGTATGTGTGAAGAAACCACAGCTCTGCTACAAGGCCTACACATACTTCTAAGGAAATAATTACAAAAAAAAATATCGAGTATTTATCAAATAAAACTTTTTTTTCAGTAATACACATTTGTTTTTTTCCACAATTATAATTTTGTCAAAAAACCCCTGAACTCTAGATTTTACTGAGTTTATGAGTCACAAGTTTGTTGATAATCATATCTGTACAGCATTCAGCTGTCACTTTCTTGTAACATTCCAAAATTTATTTAACATAATCCTTGAACTTATTCCCATAGAACTTGTACTTATCGAGTTGAACAGAGTCTTCTGAAAATACCTCCACTGTCAGCAGAGGATAAAGTAAGAATCACAGAGTTATCTGAAAGAGAAATGGTCTGAAGAAATTACCACGCATAATCATTGGTAATATAAGGCATAGGTAAACATTAACACACAGGAAGGTGACCTTCTTTCCAGAAATCTAGCAGCACATTAGATGACAACAGTTTTTAATAGTTTGATAAATAGTCATAACAGCATAAGAAAGCACTTACAGTGTGTCACAAAAAAAACTAAATACAGAGACAGAGAGGGGGATCACCTCAGACCTTTTTCAATCCTGTCCAGCCTGCAAATATTTATTAATTTTCCCAGGAAAGGGAGAAAGAGAAAGAGACAGGACCCTTGAGCTCCATCAGCCTGCCACACTCCGGTTAAGGAAGAGGGAGATCGCCTCAGATGTTGTGCTGGTGTAGTAAAGCTGTGGTGGTTCAGTGCCAGCTGGGACCCGAGCCACGTGGCCTCTGCCTCTTCTCTCCCACCTCCTGGACAGAGGGTTTTAAAATGCCTTTTTGGGTTGAGATAAGGAGAATTTAATACAATAACACACAAGAAACAATCACAGTAATAACAGCAATGACAACAGTGAGAAAAACAATGTACAAAATAAGCAATACCATGCAGGAAAATGGACAGAGACAGGCAGGGCCGAGATGCCTGGACGCTCGCGTGTGAGTTGCACCGTGGAACTGGAACTGGCCCTTGGGGCATGATGTCAGCATGGTATGGAATCGCCTGGCTGCACAAAATTAACCCTGCCCTGGCTGAACCAGGACATTATCCACCCCTTATTCTATATCACCTACGTCATGCCCCGCAGACATTTAACAATCAAAAATAAATACAATACAGTTCACTGGCCATTCTCCCCCAAAATTAAGTCCCCCTGAGGCACACACCAGACTTCTCCATCCTCTTGCATCACCCACTAGGTGTATCCAGGTCCCTGGGCAAAGGCAATCCCATGGATGGGTTTGCCTTAGGCAGGACTAACACAGACCCTTTTTCCCAAAACATTCCACATGTGTATCACAAGGACTTTATCCTTGTCTACCGTATGTGGAAATTTTGACTGGACAGGGCCAGCTCAATTGGCAGATCCTCTTGTGTTGACCAGCCAGGTGGCCTTTGTCAGATGTACGTCCCAGTGTTTGAAGGTTCCACCCCTCGTTGCCTTCAGTGTAGTTTTTAACAGTCCATTGTACCTTTCAATTNCAGTGTAGTTTTTAACAGTCCATTGTACCTTTCAATTTTTTCAGAGGCTGGTGCATGGTAGGGGATGTGATAGATCCACTCGATGCTGGGCTCTTCTGTCCAGGTTTCTATGAGGTTGTTTTCGATTTGAGTCCTGTTGTCTGACTCAA
>VZZY01006885.1:15365-25766 GCA_013400335.1 Eurystomus gularis | reverse complement strand
AGCGCATCATTAGAACGGCTGGTAGCAGCTGAACACGACGAGCCTGGTGCCCGTCGTTGCTCTTCACGCCGCGTGCTCTCCCGGCACGGTTCGGTTTTCTTCCCGAGTCCTGTCCGCTGAAACGCTGTGTTGTGGTTGGCTCGATTAGTCGGAAGTGATGCTGTTTTGGACAAGAAAAAGCAATACTTTTGTTAAGTGACACTGACTCCAGAGGAAGAGTATCAAGGGGAGTCCCAGGCTGGCCAAATTACACTATACACTGTAAAACACTTCAATTTTAAACCAAAATTATTTATTTTAAGGGAATTAACTACTTTTTTTTTTTTTTTCCTTTTTAATGTTCTGTTCTGTTAGGCTTCTTTCATACGATTTTTATCGAAGGAAGCTTAGATCTCCTGAGCCTGCAGCCTAGTCCATGGGCACAGCCATCCAGTACAGAGCTAGTATCAACATGCAAAACTGTGTATTTTTACAGGATTGGACTGCAGTAGTGTGGAGTATGTCGAGGCAGTCCACTTAGAGGAACTATGACTGCTTTTTTTTTTTTTTTTCATCCCTCTGTTGAGCATTAAGCGATAAACTGACAAATAAGGAAGTTTGAATGTTCTTTATATTCTGACAGTTATCCTGTGGGGGAGAAAGATTATAGTGTGGTGAAAGCAAAATAATTTGAACTAAAGTGTTTTGAATCTGTTACGATGCTCAGAAAAGGCTGAAGTGGGTAAAAGTAAATAATTGCTTCAGTTTTCACATTCACTTGAAATAACTGCAAAATCCCAGGGAAATACAGTTGAATGGTTCTGATTTTGCTTCTGTTAAAAAATATTAACACTGTCAAAGCACAGCTCTCCCATGTGCACAGCGTTGTGATTCTGATAGAAGAGCAGAATTTGATCTGAAGTCACAGGAAGACAAAACCTGAAATTTATTTTTAGAAGCAGCTAGTGGGTTACACTGAGCGCAAAATAACAGTTTAGAAGACTGGTGGTAAAATTATAAAGTGGACTTAAGCACCTTTGAAGATACTGATGACCAAAAAAAATTTATGTAAGGACATTTCCTTAGTCTCTTATTCTTTCTTTTGGATCTGTTATGCTAGAGACAGTGGAAGTGGGAGAAGTCACTTCTGAAACGTATGTTGTGTTCAGAGGTCATGGTCTCACAATTACAATTATTTTTCACAAATTACATTTCTTTTTTCCTTCCTAATGGTTTTTCAATGTGCAGTATTTAGCAGAAAGCTATGAGTGGTGTCATTACTGGTTTGAGTATCCTGACTGTAAGGAGCTGTGTTTGTGTCTGAATCTACTGAAGATACTAGGTAGTACCATCCTTTTTTCCAGCTATGTAGTCTTTTGGATCAGTGCCTTGAGATCTGTTGTGTGCACAGTCGGCAGTCTATGCTAGAATCTGCTTTCAGTTACATGTGTTTAGTTCCAGAGTAACACAGCTGAAAAGGGGAACATATTTGGTTTTATATCATAATTACAAGGTATACACCACTTATCTTTGAATGTGAATGTCAGTTCCAGAAAGATTGTTCCAATGATCTATTTAAAATTACTTCTTTTTTACTTAAACACATGCTTAAGGGAGTTACTGTGCTAGGGTGAGAGTACTTGTACCACTCAAGGTTGCTGTTTAAGAGCCGAAGATGATCTTGCAGGCATTTGTGAGCATGAGTACATAGGAAAAAAAAGCATGAGTGCGTAAGAAAGACAACTTCTCACCCTGCAAGGATTTGCGGGATCAGCTTCTTAATTTCTAATTTAAGAAAAAAGAGAGCATTTTGTTGCAGAGAAAGAGTTTTATAATCCAGTTGAACAGTGGTTTCACTTGCATTTGGCAAAAGAAGATAATCTTAGGGGCAGAGGTGAGATTAGCTCAGTTTATGTCTCAGCTGGCACTTCTAGAAACACTTTTACAGAGAAACATTCCTAATAATTGCACCAATTTACAGAGGAGCATTATTAATTTCTGCAGTTTAATTTAAGCCGCTTTATCACTCTTTGAGAAAAAGAAGCCCTGAGCTTTGCAGGATCATCCCTTATTCTTGTATGCAGTACAGGATAGCACCATACACAATTATTTATAGTTATTTTGGGCATACTAAAAATAATTTCACCACAGAGTTGTCAGTTAGTATTTGCATTTTCTTCCTTTAATCTAAAGCTTTAGCAGCAAGGTTACATGGACAAAGTTGTCTAGTTTTTAACTTCATGACACAGGGTGGTGTGGACGCATACAGTTAAGCAGAAGGAAAACTTTTGCTGTTGACTTCTGGATTGCCTGTTGGGGTGAGGGGAAAACATCAGCACTGCAAGTGCAAGGCGTGTGAAGGAGCCTGTATGCTGCTGCATCAAAAGGAACGATTCCAGGATTTGCTGTAGAAAAGAATTTTTAATAAATATTGATGTTTGACACGAAATATCACCTGCCTCAAAGAAATTAATTTTTACATTCCAAAGTTAAAATTTGCTCATAAATTCCTGTCCCTGTACATACAATGATTAAATGGTCACTCCTTTAAACATGGTTGTTGTAAAAAAGAAAGAAAGGGGGAAGGTATTTTTGAGACTCATGGGGATCCTAATGTTCTAATGAGACTTTAGTATAAGCAAAAAAGCTTTTGTAAAGAAGTAGGACATGTGGCACTGTAATATGTAAATCCAACCATGTAAATCCATGAGGCAACTTCTAGGATGGAGGTGGAGTTGAAATTGGCAGGAATCACAATTGTGGTTGGAGGTAGCTCTAAAATACACAGGCAGGAAGTATTAGAGTATGTACTAAGGAAATGGGCATACAATCACTAAATATTTTAACATCATGAAGTCAAAACAAAAATGGAGTTTAATTGGTTTTCTTAAATACTTTAAATACTTTAAACACTTTAAAATCCCTGTCTTTAGCAACAAGTTCAGTAAAATGAGTAAAAGCACCAGGCATGATTATCAAATACATCAGCCACAACCTACCCCTACCCTACTGGATAGTCTTTTCTAACTTTTTTCCCCGTTTGGATACAATAATGAAGTAAGTGAGAAAGAACCCACAAAACTTACGAGTCGACAGCCTCTAGAACATGCAGAAGCCAGTGTACTGTGTCTTAGCTAAAGCCAGTGTTACTGAGAGCATCTGTGGGAGACTACATTTAAAATGCTAAAACGTGTGCCACTGCTGACCATTTAGTGTGTAGTTCTGTTTTTAAACATCCTAGTGCCAATTTTAAAATTGGCTCTACCAATTTCAGAGGAATTAAGCTCAGTTTCAAACAATGTCTTAATGTTTTTTAGAAACTAGTTTTCTTGATATTTTTATATGGTTGCCTGAAAAGTTGATTTCTTAGTCTACACTCAAAGACTGAGGTTAGAAACCTGCCATAAAGAATTGCCTTCCCTTCCCCCCTACCCCCCAAAGTCTTTTAAAATGTGTTACAGAAAAACTTAAACTGAAAAATCCTTTTTGTCATTTTTTCATCATTATGTTTGGAGAGGACCAGTACACTCTATGCAAAAAAACCAAAACTGAGATTTTGGCAAGGTGAAAATCTCCAATATCTGAGATACGGGGAATGTAACTAAAAGAAGCAGTATTAATGTAGCCATCTTTGACATGAGATGTTAGATTTTACTTGTGCATCTCAAAGAATGCTTGTGAATTCCACAGTATTCTGCTCAAAAGTTAGTAAATCAAGCAGGATGTTTAAGTGTGTATTATTTTTGTAAGTCAGATAATGGGATTCACTATCTTTTGAATCAGTGGACCATCTTGCAAGTTTCTGAGAATGATGACTTACTTAAAACAAGTATCAAGAGGAAGAGGGCTGCTCTGAACTGTTCCGGTCATGCATGCAGCAAAACACCCCAGAGTTGAAGTAGACATCAGGGAGGCTTAGAGTAACTATTCTGTCCTCAGTTATCGTGTGCAGTTGGTAAGAAATCTCATGCTGCCTCATGTGAGCTGAATGATTGTGTGACAGTCTTCATCCAGTAGATGTAACAAAGATCTGGTCCACAGGTACTCTGATGCACAGAAGTGCAAGAAAAAATCCAGTAACGGAAGACTGAACTCAAACCCGCTGGAGCCTGCTTTCTGTGAAGGATGCAGAACTGTGTTCACTTGGAAGCAGTGGTGTGTTGAGGGAGTGATACTGCTAGCATGAAATAGTGGCCTCTGACTCCCAATAGACAAGTTTCATCAAATGGAGGCAGCTTTTTGGTATCCTGGTGTAGTAACTATCTGTAGCGGCAATTACCAATGGACCGTTTAGCAATGTAACCATTGATGCTGTGCACAAAAGGGCATAACATGAGAAAAGAAGGCCGACTAGGAGCTGATTTTTTCCTGCCTGGCAGTTTGTCATGCAAGAGCTAGGGAGATACTGCCTGTTGGCTCAGAACATGATGAGGGCAGGTGCATCCTCTCTCTGCCCAGAGCGATAAATATGCCTTGTCAAAAGTATTTCACTGGTCCAGGTGTTGCAAATAGGCTTCCTCCATGGGAGGGGAGAAGGCTCATGCCTATCTTAGCATAATGTTTCTGGAACATTCTCATGTTTCCTGTGAGAGGTGAAGTTACAGTTAATCTAAGTGGTCATTTCCTGGCTAAAAGTGATTCCTGCCTACTGAGAGACTGTTTGATCCACTCCTAAGAGCAACAAGAAGTAAGCTTTAGCTGCGCTTCTTGTTCTGATGATATGGGGTGGTATGGGGAGACGATGCAGACTTTTCTGGACCACTAATTCAGTTATGCGCTAGTTGATATGAGGAGTCTTTTTTTGCTATGCTATCTATTTTTCTGATGTACGTGTTCTGACAAAAGCTAGTCAGGAAGAGCTGGCTCCATTGCTGGAGGATACTGTTTTTGGAGAGAAGCCTTCCTTTGATCTGACTCCTAATTAAAGAGCTATTACATAGATTTTAAGAAACTGATGCTTGATGTTGGCTGGCAGTCTGGTTATGTGAGCTGGTACCACATCTTCCTTTAAAAAAAAAAAAAAAAGAAAATACTTGTCCTTTTTTCCATGTGGGTGTGAACTCTCTGAGTGTAAATGCCAGCAAGAGATGTGCCATGGTCAGTTACGGTGCTTCTGTAGCAGAACATTAACCTTGCTATATCCTCCTAACAGGAGCTTTTTCAAAGAATAAAGTAATGTGGCACAGGTTTTATAGACTCTACAAAGTGGCGCTGAGAAGTCTTGATCAGTTTTGTAGAAACTTGCCTATTCTAGGAGTATAAAAAGCAAACTCTTTTCATTCCTGCAATAATTTCTCTACTTTATATAAAGCAGGATACTGCAGACTGTTTCAGATAGTAGGTAACCTTGGTCTGAAAAAAGGAACCTGCCTAATTTTGCCACTCTAACTCACAATGATGCCAGTCCATTGAGGTATCCATTCAGCAACAGGTTTTAGCATCCTAGAGATAGAGCAATACATTTCAGAGAAATGAATGAGCAGGATCCAAATGTCCTTGGTTTGTTGTTCACTTAACAATACACAATTGCCAATATTCATGGCTGAGAAACTGAGATTGTTATCTGTAATTGTCACCTCTAGACTGGGAAATAAGTAGAGACAAACAAAGCTGTACAAAGAAGGGGAGTTCATACCCTCTTGATAGCTTTGGATATGTCAGCCTGTGACAACTAAACAACTAGTTAAAAAAAGTTAAATGAAGATACTTATTGGAGCCAAAAAGCAAACATATCTTTTGGGTCTGCCTACTAGTAAAAGCAGAGCACTGTGTATCCCAAATTATGAATGCAATGTGCAGCATTTTGTTTTAGTCCTGTGGTGGCTTTCAGACTTCAAGTCTGCTGTAATAATGTTAAATTTCTGCAGGGATATCTTTTATTTTCATGATGGAGTTATTACCTTTCTTCCATTTTCTATTTGATGTTGGTGACAGCCTTCTGGAACTGATGATGCTTTAGTTCTGAGAGATGTCTTATTTTCAGCAAAATCTCTGGTAAACGGAGATACCACAAGGAATGAAAAACAAAGTTATGGATTATGCTTCTATTCACGATAGTACTGAATTTCTCAGTTCTTATGGTAATAAAAATCCACAGTATCACAGCTCTGTGCTCAGAGCTGCAGTTTTCTCTTTGTGTGTTTGGAAATTGAGCAGATATTCCAGGTTTTGCAGTCCTGGAAAATGAGGAAAATTTTGATTCAGCATTGTTGCTACAACATTCTGCTAGACCTGCTGCTTCTGGCAACTTCTGAGTTTTGAAAAACAGTTGGCAGTAGTGAACCTTGAAAAAAACACTTCGGAGTAATTTTTTTTGAAAGTTTACTGATAGTTTGATGTGTCTTCGTTCTACTGTTCTATCTTATCCATAGCAGTTTGGTCAGAGCTGTCTCTGTAAAAATAAGAATATATTCCACCTGAAAACAGGCTATGCTGACATGCTTAATGTCACTATATCTTTGAACCTAAAAATATCCAGGCCATTGGGTAGGCAGTTCTATCTGTTTTCAGTGACTCTCCCTGCAAGTAGGCTGGTAGTATTTTTGTTTTGCTCTTCACATATTTTCACTGAATTTGTAAATTCATTTCACAGCTCGCTCTGTGCAACCGTAGTAGTCTCTGTGGTACATGGAGGAATTTTACTTTTTTGCTGTATTTCTGGAAAGGTGCTAAACTTGGAACAAAACCAGAGAGAAACTATGTATATAATGTAACTCAGCTCAGTAGTATTCAGAGGTAGTTTGGGGCTTCCTGAGAAAGACTTCTGTAACAGTACACTAGCCCAGTTTTGTCAGCATTGGCAAGGAACAGTTTTCTCTATACTCTTCTGCAGTCACTGCAGAGCCCACAGCTGGTGTTTGTGAAGATCTGTCTGTGCCCAGTTCACAACTTCACAGTGGGAAAACAGATTACAGAAGGGTCTGCCTGGAGTATCTTGAACGCATTCCTTGGGTGTTAGTTAATCTCCAATGGTTCTGCTTTCTGTATGATGGTTTCGTGGGTACCAATCATGGTTACGTACTTTTCCCAAAAGGGAACAGGCTTCTATACAAATGATGCCATATTTTTTAAGGCAGAAATGCTTGCTTTGACAGGAGATAACTTTAACCAGAGGCAGTGGTTGCATTTGTGACAGTGTAAGAGTTCTCTGGAATAGGAGTCAAGGGAATGACTAGCAGAGCATGGTGAGGATGTGGAAGAAAATGTTGGTATTCTTGTGTTGGTGGGGGTCTTTTTTCTTTTTCTAAAGGGAGAGAAAATCCCCAGCCTTCTCTCCTTTCTCTTTTCCCTTCCCTTCCCTCTTTTCTTGTCTCTCTGTCTCTCTTTCCTTCTTTCTTTTCTTTCCGTTTTTCTTATATATATCTGTGAAAATTGTAGGACTTCTACTGCCAGAGAAAGAATCACTCTAATCCATAAATGCCTGGCTTTTTTTTATTTTCCTTTTTTCCCAGTATCATTCTGAGCTTTTTAAAAGATCAAAATAGAAAAACCTTTTTAGAAGAAAATTATAGCATGTGAAAAGGTTACCAAAGACAGGAGAGTCCCAAAAGGAAGATGTTATGCAATAGAGACAAGAGATTCTTAGCATCAATGAAGAATCATTTTTTAGTGATCAATGCCGCTCCATGACCTCAATACAGAAGCTTATATAGGAAACCCCTGAATAACATACAAATGCTGTGATGCTTTTTCTGAGCATCTGTTTGCCTTTTAATACAACAGTAATTGTGTTGCCAAGTCAAGTAGTGTTTCCTCAGGAAATATTTCAATAGCTAAAATGCCTGGAGTAGTCTGATGATAGCAGAATGTCAGATGCAATTTAGAATAAATGAGGGCATTTCTAACATGTTTCAGTGGAGATAAAAGCATCTATTTAGCTAAAAATTAATCTGAAGAGGAAATCCAAAGAAAAATATAAAATCACAAGTTTTTGAAGCTAATAATAATTTTAGATGTAAATGGGATTTTTTTTTTTTTCCAGTTCTTTGGAGGAGTAGCTATTTGATATGAGAGGGAAGATAAAGGGTGTTTTCCCTAAAATTAGTAGGTGAAGTGCCAATGCCACCTGTCCAGCAGGCAGAGTTTTGTTCTGATGTGGCCAGAATGCTGGGGATTTACATGAACAAGGGCAAATACTGTTTTCTCTTAAGCTGAGAAAGGTGGTAGCAAGGCCACTAACTTTCAGAATCGTGAAAACACACAAAAACTGCCAGAGATTGGACAATCCCACAGTTCACTGATGGTGTCATTAGATCCAGGCTATGAAGTCCCCAGCAGAAAAGTCTTCTGATGCCAAAGCTACCACATTCCCTGTTTGTTCCCAGACAGACTTTAATTAAGCTACAGTTCTGTTAAAGAATACATCTCAGTGTTTAAAAACCCCAGCAGAAACACTGTAGTTATCCTAAAAGCATCAAGATATCAGAAGTATCTGAAAGAAAAAAATGTTTCTCAAACTGAACTGCTACAAAGTAAAATACGAAACTTGGCACCCAAGGAAGGGGTATCTGGTAGAAGTGCTAAGGAGAGAGATCAATGTTGAAGTAATTATAAAAGTGAATTTGCTTAAAATCTAACATATGCTTTGTGTTTCCATCAGCAGTGCCCAGGAGTATGTGTGGAACAACAGGAAAGTGTTTGGAGATGAAGGCAGGTGTGTTCTAGAGTCGGAAGTGCAGGGGAAAAAACAGTGCAGCATAGTGCTTAGATCATCAGTAGAAGGATGCAGAGATAATCACTGGAATGGGCTGCCCAGAGAGGTGGTAGAGGCCCCGTCGCTGGAGTCATTCAAGCTCAGGCTCGATGAGACTCTGAGCAACCTGACCTGGGTAGAGATGCCCTTACTTGTTTAGGGAGGTTGGACTAGATGACCTCTAGAGGTTCCTTCCAGCCTAAACATTCTATGATAAGAAAGCTCATATAATTGCATGAGGAAAACTTCACATTGAGAAGTCGGAGCAAACACATGGAGAAGGACACCCAAGCATGAGTGATGGGAAGGTTGCTGTAAGCTGGTTAGAGATGCAGTAGATGGAGGCTGAGACATACTGCTAGGCATCACCACACAGTCAGGGCACTTCCTTGAGAAAGATCAGCATACTGGAACATCTTGGTGATCCCACGTGTGTCAGTCTTCCCTTTGAGACAGTACTACACACATTGTTTTAAGTATAATGAATGGGACACTGTTTGGAAATGTCACTGTCTAAAAAAGTTCTAAAAATCATCAGCATTGCCGGTTGAATTAGGTAAAATTTCAGGGTTTTTTCAGTAGGTCAGAAAGTTCTTCCTAGAGTCCTAATCAAACTCTGGTTTGTTTGGATGACTTTAGAAAACTATATTCTCCTGAGTTTCTTTCCCTAATGACTTGCTTTTAAACATTTACTGTGTTCTTCCTCTATTTCTGCATAATTTTCTAGTAAAAATTACACTCCTAAAGTCTGCACAGAACTTAAATCTTCATGTTTATGCAGGAAGTTCAAGAAGACATTTAAAGGTATCTGATAAATCAAATCAAGACCACCATTCAGCTACCGAGACAGCTTGGAAGGTGATTTTAAAGATAGAGAAATGAGAATAAATGAACTGTTTAAATCAATTTTATTTGTTAAAACACCATAAAAATGTAAATATCTCCTTTAAATATGAGGCAATAACAATGGATTGATAATACCTTGATAGTAATTATGTCATAATTTACATCAGTGTGGAGTATACCATTAAGATAATACTAAACCCTGAAAGTACCAAAATATTTAATGTACTACATGGAGTCACTATCAAATGTGTATTTCTAATTTGATGCATGTTTAATTCTTTTCAGCTTTTAGGTGTGCTATATAAAGTGGAAACATAGAAAAGAATCTTAGAAAAAAAACTTATACGATTGTGGAATTGAAAAATTCACATCTTAATTTCAAGAATCCCAACTAAACAGGAATTTTAGAGAAAAATGGATATTCATATTGTTACGGTATTCTAGAACTTTTTTCTGTCTATAGCCAGAGCACTGTTGAAGTTGTAAGCTGGGTACTTAAAATATCACCCTGTGCTTCATCAATGACCTCGATGAAGTGACAGAGTGTCTTCTCAGCAAGTTTGCTGATGATATGAAACTGAGAGGTTTGGCTGATACACGTGAAGGCTGTGCAGCCATTCAGCAGGATTTGGACAGACTGGAGAGCTGGGCAAAGAGGAACCTCATGAGGTTCAACAAGAAGAAGTGCAGAGTCCTGCACCTGGCAAGGAGTAACAAAATGCACCAGTACAGACTGGGAGGCGATCTGCTAGAGAGCAGCTCCATGGAGAAGGACCTTGGAGTCCTGGTGGACGGCAAGTTATCCATGGGACAGCAATGTGCCCTTGTGGCCAAGCAAGCCAATGGTATCCTGGGGTGCATTAAGAAGAGTGTGTCCAGCAGAT
>VZZY01006885.1:0-15017 GCA_013400335.1 Eurystomus gularis | reverse complement strand
TTCAAGACCCATCTGGATGCGTTCCTGTGTAACCTGCCCTAGATTCTGTGGTCCTGCTTGGCAGGGGAGTTGGACTTGATGATCTCCAGAGGTCCCTTCCAACCCCTAACATTCTATGTTTCTATGCTAGAAAAATTTTTTTCAGTCAGCGTATTTTAATAATTCTGCACTGTCTAGTGAGCTTTTCTCATGTCTTTTTCATGCAAAAGATACTTTCTTTACACTTTACTACTTTACTTTCATACATTGCTCACAGAATACTACTTCAAAAAAACAAAGGAAGAGAAAAAAACCCGTCTGTTCAAATAAAGAGCTTATTTGGAACATCATTTCACTGCTACATGGGTTTTGATCTTTTGTCACACTTGAGTCCTTTTATTCACTAAATAGTTGGATGAGTAAACTAGTTAATCAGCTGGCCCTTAATCTCCTTCCATGTTCCTGTTTGGTCTTTGTAGAAAGATTAATATTCCTGCTTAAAATTTTCTGTTAAGAGTGGAGATTGGTAACTCAGTAACACTATGCTCACTGCTATGCAGACCTTTAAATAAAACAATTACTCTACCTTTATCCTTATCTAAATAAAAGAGATGAAAGAGAGACAAGCTAAGGGTAGCTGTATGGTCAGCACAGATTTTTTCTAATGCTTTCCAGGTCAGTTTTCCTGAGTTTTATTCCTCTGTTTTGTAAGAATGTTCCACTCTCCTGCATGCATGGAATGTGTGAGAGAGACTGAACTCTTGTGTTATGTCTGGAGTCCCCACTGTCTGCAATATTGATGAGGAAGCTACCTGAGGGGAAGTGAGTACCTAATTTTCCTATGTATTTGCATAATATTTTCTTTCTTTCACGTAAGATAACCGTGACATTTGCTTGAATTTGTAGGTTCCTTAAAAGTCAAATTCAATGGCTATGGGGAGAGCTGCACTTTAGACCCTCTTTTACTGTTATGCTCAAGTGCCTTTCTTAGGTAACCAGCTGCACTTCCTTCAGCCCTCTCAAGGGTAAAGCCTAACATTCAGCACTTTGGGGACTTAATCTCCATCCTACAGCCTCTCATTTGTAGCTGTGCTGACTTGAAAAGCTCAACATTATTTGTCCCCTGGAGGAATTTGGAGGAGGAAAAAAATATGACTCCAAATACATTTTCTTCTACTCTATTACTGATCCTAGAAGGCTATTAAACTCCCAAAGGAAGGAAAGATTTTGAAACGCCATCCAAAGAGAACAGCCATTGCAAACTCAGAAATTATTCCAAAATACTTAAGAAGTTTTTAACCATTATCAAGTGTTTTGTGTGTGTATTTGGCTCCTCACACGTCCGTGGGTCACTACATCAGCCCAGACATTTCCTAACATTGTTACACACTGAATTTTCTTAATATACTGGACACAGTGGAGAAGCCTTGCCTGAAATCCGTCAATATTAACCTGTTCTGCAAAAGAAAAGCAGACCTTTGTTGTGTGAAACAGTTATAAATAAATTGCTTGTGAAATTTGAGAGATCATAAGGGTCCTGCTGTTATTTGTTCTGTGATAATTGAGAAATCTCTGTATTTTACAAACTTTTTATAGCAGGCCTTGTTATTTATCTGAGCCCTGAACTTCTTCACTTTATGTTCTGAAGAATTAAGAGATAGTACCTCCTCACTGCCAATGCCATTTCATCTAAATTGCGACCAGTGGATTTTTTTCCTCTCTGTTTTAGAAACTGGTAACAAGGAGCATTTTTAAATGTACCCATCACAGAAAGGCATTATGTGTAGTGTAGAAACATCTTCTTAAAAAGTAAAGAAAATAAAGTTTTTTTCCTTGACCTTTAGCCAACATCTTGACTAAAAGCTCATAGGATTATGAGAAAATAAAGTAAGATGTGTAAGTTGTTCAGACTGATCTGCAAAAAGCAGATTTCTGTAGAAGCAAATTTTCATAAACTGGGGCTACTGAATTTGACCTATTCCGGGTAAAACTTTAAGTTGAAGTAACAGAGTGAGAACAATCCATAGCTGAAATCATGCAGTGCTTACCCAGCTAGAGCAAACCAATATTGAGCACTGGCAATGGAAGTTTTTAGTATTCTTCCCAAAATATTGCCTTGATATTTTACATAATTTATTTACAAACTTTTAATTGATATTTTACAGGAGCAGCATATGGTAATTTAATATATAGCAAGTAATGACATATTTTCATTAAGGAGGTCGCCGTATTTTCATTAAGGAGGTCGCTGATTGGCTGTAGCCTTGCCTTTTTGTGAGAAGTGATAATACTCAGGAAAGAACTTGTAGTTTTTTCTATATCTGTTCTTTAGTTTTATACATAAATATTTGCTCTCTGTGGAAGGCTGTATGGTTTTGGTTTAACTTTTGTAGGGAGTGGAAGGATTAAGTCACCTGTGTAAGAGCTGGCTCGTGTTCATGGACTTTCTGATCTGTATGAACTCAAACTCCAAATGAGTCTTCAACAAATGCCAGTGAAACAGAGCAGTTTTGTAGTGAACACTACATCTCAATATTCTCATAAAAGAAAAGCTTCTTACTGATTATTTTTAAGACAATACAACATTTGACTGTCCTTTCGATCTTGGAAATAGACATGCAGCACACCTAAGAAAGACCTTCTGTCCTCTTGGGTATCATCAGATAGATGCCTGAAGCTACCAGGTGAAGGGAGGAATCCAGAGATAGCACTTACATTGTTCTCATTAATGGTACAGTGTGAATAACTCTGGTTTAGGGCATGGGCAACATGACTAAACATACAGAGTGTTACTTTTTCTCCCACATTTTGGCCCAAGTGAGAAGAACATAGAACATGCCAATAGGCTTCTAGGAGCTGGAGTGACTGTACTGCTATTTTATTCTTGTTGTCTTCTGGAGGGTCATTTTGTAGGTAGGATAAGCAAAGTCAAAGAAAACAATCTTGCGCCTGGATCAGCCCTTTTTACAGCTCTTTCCTTCAGAATGTTGGGCATAGCTTCTGTCAGGAAAACTTCAATCTTCTTATAGAGGCATCTGTTATGCCAAAAGTGCATTATTGCCCACAGCCTTCATCTCAGAATTATAAGTCTTTGTGATGCTGTTAGCTCAGAGCATCCAGCAACTAAAATAGATGTATTTTAATATTTTGCTGACTTCTTGAACAGATGTTCTGGGCAAATCTAGGGTATCACAGGCAATTTGGTCCTGCAGCTATGCAAATTGCTGCAGCCAAGTCATTATCTTTGCTTGAATGAAGTCTCTTCACAAACTGGAGATTGTGGAGCATATTGCCCATGACTGCAGCTAACAGAGGTCATAGTGTCAATTAGAAATCCAAGATGTCTAAATACAGATCTATCACAGCCACCTACTTTTTACCACTCAGAATCCACTGTGTCTACTGTTGCTCCAAAATGTTTTAATCTATCCATCTGTGCCATGGTTCTGCTGGGTGCCAGAGTCTATTTTGGCTTTTGTGGTATTTCCTGTACTTGCAAGAATTCTGAAATTGATGTGAAACGCTAGATCACATTTCAACTATTTTTTGCCTGGTTTTCTAAAGAAACTGGCTCATGCTGTCACCATCCTGTCAGGCTCTCCCTGATAGCTTTTTACTTTTGGCCTAATATCTCAGAGGGTCTCATGGATAGTCTGATCAATCATTTGTGGAAATAAATAAAGGTGCCCAGAGGAGAGCAAGCCAGCATAGTAACTCCATTGCGTGAAAGCATGATCTCAACATGTACCCATTTGTCTAAGCCTTCAAACAGTAAATGCATAGCTGCAGCATGTGTTTCTCTGCTATCCAGTAATTAATGGATGAGGAGGAAGATGAGGATACTTGAGTTGGTGCTTGTGAGAATTTTGGAAGATGGAGGAAGTGAGAGTCTAATAGAAGGAGCCAGGCTTGTTGTTTGAAGTCTCTACTGCATAAATTATTTGGAAATCAGGCTTTGTTCATAAAGCATTGTGCTGTTTCAAGGAGAGCTTTGCATGCCGTTCATTAGTTGGCGTTAGAGACTAAAAGGAAAAGAGGATTGAAAGGAAAACAGTTTTTTCTTTTTTTTGCCTTTTTCCCTTTCTAGACAGTGCCTGCCTCTAAAAATTGTGTCCAGTTGTGTCCAGTGTTAAGAATGGTTGAACCATTTGCCCAATGTCTCTACCCCTATGTTGATGTGGTGCTGAGTCACTCACTGTGCTTTCCACATTTGCGAACAGGGCTGATACTTTTTCAGGATGATGGAGTTTGGTTTTATGTCAAAGAGTATGAAGAGGAGGGCAGAAGCCAATCTATGTCTTTAAGTAACTGTACAGAATTCATCTCAATGGCTTCTACAGCAGCCTACATCTTTGGGGAATTTTAATTAAATCCATTTTTAAAATCTTTTATTTCTATTCCTTTGCACGTTTAAATACAAATTTGTAAAAAATAAGACAAAACTAGGTTGCTCAATAAGCAAACAGCCCTTAAAAGAAAGATCTTTAACAGTGCTAATGTGCTGTAGTGGTGGCATTTCTGAGTACCTCATTTTAGTTAAGAGTGAAGTTCTGACGCAAATCCACAAACTCTGATTGTGTTAACAAAGCTAACTATATAATCTAGGCATAATACCTTTAACCCTTCTACTTGCAAGGAATGTATAAAGACTCAATTTCTCAAAACCAGTACCATTTCACTTGCAGAGTTCAATCTGACTGTTCAGAATAATAGATTACCTCCTTTTAGCATAAAATGTGTCATAACAGGCTTTAAAGGAATTTGAAGAACTGTGTGTAGAAGTGCAGCCAGTGCACAGTAAGAGTCCAGGCCAAAGCCAGGGTATCTTAGAAGGCCAAATAGTTGAGGGTCACTAAAATTCAGAAAGAAGTAACAAGGACCAATTCCAGTCCCAGAGTCTGAATGATGAGTGTGCAGGTGAGGAGCCTCCAGGAACATGCTGTATCTCAGTTCTGACTGGGCAGATTCCAACTTCAACCTTACTGCCACCTGTCCACAGGTGACCCAAAAGTGTGGCTACACCTTTTGGAGTTATACTTGAAGTATTTTCAAATCTAATCACTTGGTAACAACAGCGCTGCCGGAACAGCAGCATGAAGCTCAGCACTGTCTGGTGTTTTGAGCATTTAGTCAAATTTCCAGGTCAACATTTAAAGCCCAAAGAATATCCTGATGTACCGCCTCCTTTACTTTCTGTATCTAGGATGAGTAGTTCAGTTTAACTTGGTATATCTATACATGCTCCCCCTTTTCAGAGTGGTTTGGAACATCTTTTAGGAAAACCAGAGAAATCTCATTCAGAGGTTGGTCCTATTGCTGTGCATACCTGTCACTTCTGCTTTGTGTGTGTGAGCCTAATCTGAGATCAAAGACTACTCTGAGGAGTAGCCTGATCTGAAACACATGAAAGTAAATGTGAATTTTAACTTCAGTAGCCATTGCATCAGAATCTTTTGTAGCCAGGGAATGTGAGTTTCCTCTCCCACCCACTTTTATTTTAGTACTTCTTAATTTCATTCTGAAGTTCTTTATCCTCTTTAGGGATGAAGGTTCTAACAATTTTTAAGTCGGAAACTAAAGGTACGAAGAAAAGGAACTTCCATGAAAATAAATTCCCACCAATCGCGTGGTGGCATTTCTCTGATTGAATTTTGTTTACTACAACATTACTGAGGTGTTTTGGACAGGTACTGCAGTGCAGTACTATTATTAGCATGAGAATTTTATGGGACTATTTTAGCCTTTTCTCCAAATCAGCTGTACATTGCTGGTGAAGATACAGTGTGGATCATTCTGTCTATCCATCTACCAATATGCCAATGAAACCTGCAGTCTCAGAATTACCACTTGGCAGCTGTGCTCTCTGTCTCAGCTGCCTCTGCTGTTGAGGACCACGGAGATTCACACAGAATAGAAATTAAAATGATTGTTCTTTTGTTTTAATTGTGGTGGTACATGATTTAAGCTCTTTCATTACCAAAAACCTAGCAGCAAATCTGTTTTTCTTCCACTCCTGAAAGTGAGATTGGAGACTTGGAGCCTGCCTTCAAAGACCACTTTGCCAGAGGTGGGATGATTCATCGCCTAAGCAGCAGTATCTATGGTGCAGAGTGGAGTAACCACAACATGTGATTTGTCCTGACTGTGTCCTATCTAGTCTCCTACAGTGTGTGAGCCTTGTTAATTTGACTTGTGTGTGCCTCCCCCACCTCCCCCTCCCTTCTTCATGTATTCACAAAGCAGCACAGGAATTACTCTACTCTACCCAAGCACAAGAGACAGCAAATCAGCTATAGCACACTGATGGGCCATTTCTGAACCAAGCAGCAGGCACACCACAGCTCTGCCTGCTGCAGAGCTGCCAAGGAAAGTGTCAGCCTGAAGTACCATGTGCCAAAAGGCCCTACATTACAGTGCCCATTCTTCAGTTGCAGCTTTGCACTATGGACCCTTCCTTCGCACATGGTCTTCCATAAAGTCCTCTCCACCCGTGCTCTCGTAACTCAGTTGCACACTTTGGCCAGCAGCAAGCTGAGAGGTCTGTTAACCCCATTCACATGCATCCCAAGTTATCTAATATGGATTCCACAGACTGCTGCATGGCTTCCCGTGGTTTAACTGTGAAGGGAATTTGTTTTTACTGTGTATCTTGCACAGCAATAGAAAGAAGAACTGAACATCTTATCCTTTCGTCCTCTCCTAGCCAAGTTAATGGAAGATGGAAGATACTTAGATTTAGATTTTATTCAGATATTTATCTGACTAAAACACAGATAACAGTATTTTGTAGGTTAACGTGTATGGGTTTCACATTCGGTATATATACATTTTACTTAATATATATATATGTTGGAAGAAAATAATGCAAGATGTGATCCTGTAAGTACAAAGAAACAACGTTTTTCCTTTGATATACTTGTGGTGTTGCCTAGTTAGCTTAGAATCTGCAGATTACGCTTAAAGATAGCAGAGGATGTTACCTATTTTGTATACCTGAGAGTATTTCAAGTTGTTACAACTGAACTCAAAAGACAAGAAAATAAAAATGCTGGCAGTGAAGTTGTGAAGTACTTCCAAATGAAAAGTTTAATCTAACACACACAAATAGTACACACATAAGCACATACTGCTGGTTTTCTTCAGCATTTCATGTGTTCTCTGAAAGTAATTTTTCAGCTGATTAAGTCATTTCACAGGTGTGCAGGCAATAATAGTGGGATTTTTCTTCTGTTTCTAGACTGAAATAATGTTGAAGTGTTCCTAAATGGAGTTATTTTATTCTTTTGCCATAAGAACTGTAGATGTAACAGTCTGTGGCCAGTCCTGGTTAAACAGTGATTGGACTGGGGAAGCATTTGGAGGAGAAAGTATATGAAAAAATCATAATGTTGCAGGAAACACTGACTTGACTGGTGAACTTGTGATTATATAAGTAATTGCAGTTGTGGACTACTTCATCTGACAAAAAAGACCTTGCAAATACTCTTGTAAAAATACAGGTCTTGAATATGGTGTCAAAATGTTCACTTCCTATCCACTTAAATGTTATCAGCACGTATCTGGGGTATTCTTCCCAGTATCCATTAGACAGTCATTTAAATGCCATGAATATGAATAATAAACCAAATTCAGCATTTACGTTCTGATCTCTCCTCTTCAATAACCTGACGGAGACAAAAGTAATTCCAGGACAATACTTAGCTGTCCAGGCAGTGTAAATCTGCTACAGGGTTTAATAAAAATAAGTTTCTCTGCTGGTAGTGTAGGTTAGAGTCTGGGACAACTCAGAGAACACAGGACACAAGAAGAACAGTATTCCTGAGCTAAAGTGCTGTAGAGTCCTTGAGCATATTTTTAAAAAATAAATCATATATTAGTAAATATAATAATATCTCTTATATTAAGATGTATTATATAAGGTACTATTTTTATTGTTAAGAATAAAATAATTGAAGCCATTTATGTTATATTCACTATCATTCTTCAGAGATGCTGAACTTGATTCTCTTCTGTGCTTTTTGTTGGTCCTGTACCTTCATATTATTCCAATAAAAGCTGCTTGAAATGAAAACTGTTCAAAAAGACACTATCACTTTTTTTCCCATTAAAAAAAGTCAGTAAATCTCTGTGGAGGGGCATGTTAACTATTTTAATACAGTACTTTTGTCTGTACTCAGCCCACGTACTAGCATAAGCCACTCTTGCAAGCAAAATTATAATGGCACAAAACTGGAGTGAAAAATTGTTCTCACTGACTCTTTCTTACCTGGTTATTTCCTTTTATTGGGAAACACCTCAAGGCCAGTACAAAAGGGTGGATAGAGGCACTCAGGCACATGAAAATGTCAGGGCCTCTGTATGGCTAGGCAAAGGAGCAGAGTGGGAAAGAGATAAAGGAAACTTGCGCAGCTATAGGAAACCTTTATATTAATGTAGAATAACAAAAAAACTTTGTGCTGGGGTTTAGAAAGACAGCTTCTAACAAGGTAAAAGCAAAAATGTGACCTTCATCCCAGAATCATTTTTAGAATGTATTACTAACATATCACATGTGAATTGCCATGTAACTGGTTTATCCTCATTTTTTTAAACTGTCTTTGTCTTTGTCTCTGTCTCTGTCTTTGTTTTTCAGATACAGATATAAGTTTGGAAAAGAAAAAACATGGCTTCCAACATGGCGAACCCTGCTAACCATTTGCCATACTTCTTTGGCAATATTACACGTGAAGAAGCTGAGGAGTATCTGATGCAAGGAGGAGTGAGTGATGGGCTATACTTGCTCCGCCAAAGCCGGAATTACCTGGGGGGCTTTGCCTTGTCCTTGGCCCACGGAAGGAAGGTTCATCATTATACAATTGAGAGGGAGCTGAGTGGCTCATATGCTATTGCAGGAGGCAAGTCGCATGCCAGTCCTGCTGAACTCATTAACTATCACTCAGAGGAAGCGGATGGCCTTATCTGTCTACTGAGGAAACCTTTCAACCGACCACCAGGTGTTGAACCCAAAACAGGACCCTTTGAAGATTTAAAAGAGAACCTTATCAGAGAGTATGTCAAACAAACTTGGAACTTGCAGGTAAATCCAGGCTGATTTTGAGATAAAGTGGTCTTTGAGTTAGGAGATAAAAGAGATTGCAGTGTTTGTTTCCAGCTGTTGCTGCTGCTATGTAGAATTTTTTCATAATAGATCACGGTTGTTTGAGTTTTGAACAGTGGGGTTTTTTGCCCCCCAGTACATCCAGTAACTTGGCTGTAAGTGTAGTTTTCCTGAAATGTTACAAAACTTAGGACTTTTATGATGTCTTCGGCTAGTATAGCCTTATCTATCACTGTACTAACCTGCATCATCAGATTTCTACATGCAGCAAAAATTAATAGATGTACTGAACAAGATACAGAAATGGTGTGTGTGATTGCTTTTGATTCTGAATTTTTATGTGCAGGCAGGCATGGAAACATAGTGACTTGTTTTATATCCTTTCCTCTTCACTGGCCTTGTTTCTGTGATGCTTATTTAGATTATATCCAAAACAACTTGGTTCTTAACTGCAGAGCACAGCCTGTAAATCTTCAGTACTGCGTATGTAAAGCACGGATGTTCCATATTGACAAAGACAGGTGGATTTGTTCTTCAGGATGGCTTTGAAGAAGGTAGTCCTAACATGTAAACACTAGTGTAGGAGGCTGCAACAGGAGTATTAGTTCACCTTGGGATGCCATGAGTTACTATTATGAACTGATTGAGTTACACTAGGTTTTTCATCTCTTGATACTAGCAAGTAAGACTGTGTGTTCTGCTCTGTAAAATACGTGGAGCAATGTCCAGACTGGAAAAGCTGGAAACTCATACTACGTTTACTGCAAGTGCTGAAAAGGCTTTGCTGTTTATTTCTGATGAGTCTGGGCACGATCTGTATGGAAGTTGATGAATACAAATTCAAAACTAATAAAACTAGGGGATTTTACTCTCAGATTCTGGGCCAAACTTAGAAGTGATAGGTTGTAAACGGGTTTAGAAGCGTCTAGGCTGTACCTAAAATATTAACATTGTTCACTCTAAAAGCAGGACTGTCCTGGTGGCTTTTGGGAAATTTGCATTGATGTCTTCAGCATAGACATGCTGTGACAATGCAAAGCATTTTCAGTTTATTTCAGTAAACTGTCATAGGATGTGTAATATGGAGATATGTTATGGCATCTAAGAGTGACAGGAGGTATATTTAGCTATGTCTCATTGCCATAAAAATATGATGTAATTTGCAGTTGAAATACTGAAATTGCTGAGGTTTTTTCCTTCTGTTTTTCAGAGGTAAAGGAAGAATCCTAGCTTTGTGATAGTTAGATTACCATATGCTACTTTCTGTTTTAATATCTTTATAGCAACCAGCTCTTTTCTTCACATACAAGTACATGCAGATTTTGTATGTCCCAGAAACAGTCTAATACTGGGAGCCTGTCATGTTTTTATTGCAGAAGATAGTTTGACTGTCCCACTGTGTTTTTACCACTCTCTAGGGGCATGCTCTCGAACAAGCCATCATTAGTCAAAAGCCTCAGCTGGAAAAGCTGATTGCCACTACAGCCCATGAGAAGATGCCATGGTTCCATGGGAGGATCTCTCGAGAGGAATCTGAACACCGTATCCTCATTGGGTCAAGAAACAATGGAAAATTTCTGTGAGTGCATTTTTTTTCTGTGGTACTGCTGTTTGCCACCAGTGTTACTACATAGTTCCCTTGAATGAATCTCAAATGAGAGCACGCCCTAAAAGTTGGCTCCTTCACAATGAGCAAGCTGAATTCACCAGGATATATGTGGCGTAATCATTCCTGTACTAAGCAAGTGTCTTCAAGATTAGATTTCCACTTAACTAAAGATGAGAAACTGTTTTGATCAAATCCTAGGTTTAATCCTAAAGGGATCATCAGAGAAACTCAACACCAAGAAAACTTCATTGAACTTTGATTTAGAACTGATAAACAGTACTAATTGACTATGGTAGGTTAACCTTGGCCCACTGAGCTGCCGTCACACTCCTTCTCCTCAACAGAACAGGAGGAGAAAACAGAATGGAAAAGCTTGTGGGTCAAGATGAAGACAGGGAAGTCATGTACCACTAACTTCCACAGTCAAAACCGACTCCACCTGGGGAAAAGTAATTTAATTTATAGTCACTTAAAATTGAGTTGGACAGCAAGAAATAAAGACAAAAACATAAAAAAACACCTTCCCCTCACACACTCACACCCTTAATTTTCACAGGTTCAACTTCGCTCCTTCACACCCAACTCCTTTCCCCACCAAGCGCTCAGGGGGTGGATGGGTGGGGGACAGGGGCTGCAGTGAGTCTGTAATAGCTTCTCTCTGCCGCTCCTTCCTCTTCATGCTGTTCCCTGCTGCAACGTGGGCTTTCCACAGGAAATATCCCTCAGGAAATACCTACCTGCATGGAGGGCTGCAGTGTGGACATCTGCTCCACTGTGGCCTCTTCCATGGGCTGTGGGGGACCCTCTGCTCCGATGCCTCGAACTCCTTCTCCCCACGTCCTCTGCCCTTGGTATTTGTGCTGCTGCTTCTGGTTTGTGTTTGTTTTTTTCTCGTAGCCGCTGCCTACCAGGCATTTTTTTGCCCTTTCTTAAGGATGTTTTCATAGAGGCAGAGGCACCACATATGTGGCCAAAGGGACAGTGCCCTGCAGGGGGGTCCATTGAGGCCAGCTGGAGCCAGTGGTGATGGGCCCAGCACAGCCCCTGGCCTCTTTGCACAGCCCCTGCAGCCATGCTGCCAGAGCCTGGCCACCTTGCACCCAATATACTGACTTACCAAAGTGGTAAAAAGGCAAACAAACTGACTGTGTTAACAACTGCTGGGATCCATAGCTGTCAGTTTTCCCAGGGGCAGGGGTGGCGCTTTGTTGTGTAGTTAGGCAACAGAAGGAATTGCTTTTACCTTGGTAATACCATTTTGTGTCTGATGCTATCTGCTCTTACTCAACCTCATGATCTTTTGTTTTTTGAGTGCAAATCACTATCATTTAGGGTAGTGATTAATAGCCATCATCTCATGAGGATTAGAGCCAGTCAGATAGAGCCAGTCAAAATCTTCAAACAAAAAAGTTCTTCTTTTGGAAAATCATCATTTGAAGAAAATCATTGCTTTTGCTGAGCCATTTTTCATCCTGTCCCGCAAATACAAGTATTTATATAATAATAGAAAATGAAGAGTAAAGGTCATGGCCAAAGAAGGATCTCTTAGAGCTAATTCCTGAGAGAAATTTCGTCACCTACCTGGGTAGTCCCCTTCAACACTCAACTGTCTTTGACTTTTTTAAAGCAAGTTCAAGGTAAAACCCCAAGAGTAAGTGCAGGTGGATATGCTTCTTCAGTACCAACTCTTTCACTTTACTGATTTTCCATAATTGTGCCACACTAATTGCTAATGTAGAGGCAACCTTCATATATTTCCATGTTTCAATCTTAATTGTCAGAAACCAGTAACTGCTGTAAATATTTCCAGTAGAGTTAATTCCCATAAGGTCTTACCTATTAATAGTTCAAGCATACTGACATTTAATTTCTTGAAATCTCTTTTCTTCCCTCAGCCTTTGAATTTTTTCCCTTTCAGTCATTCTCACCTAAGCTGACAAGCATCTTCTCATTTTCAGCCTCATACTCCCTGTTTCTTGGGATCACATCTAGAGGGTCATTTATCTGGTTGCTTTTGTTGCCATTTGAAGTGAAGAATTCTTACAAAAGTTTATGGCTCCAACAGTGTTGCTCACAGCAAATAATGAAAGAACTGTCTAATTCGGAGAGGTTTGCAGCTTTCTGCAGTGGTTTCCCTAATGCGGGCTTGTTCAGCAAGTGTTGAGAAATAAACCACTCAATTGTTAGCTAACTGAAACAGTAGCAGCAAAATTGTTGAGTGATAGAGAGGTGCATTGTTCGACACTGCAGACACCGGCATCGCATACTTTTTCCTTACCCAGCAGCAGCAGATGTCAGAATCTTCCATATGTCTGTGAACTGAAGACTGAATTTGTGCCTGTGAATGTAGCTGCTCAGGGACAGTTTTTCTCATATTGGTTGAGACACTCAAGCCTGGTAGCTGACTGAAAGGTAAAATTTAGAAACATTCAATGTCTAGAAGTTCACTTGTAGTAATTGGAGCCAGGGAACGTAGAGGGAAGCTAGATTTTCCATTAGATGAGGTACTCTGAGGCTATTCAACAAGTAGGTGCTGGTATATGAAAAAAACAATCTTGTTTATTATGGAAAAAAAAAATTTTAGAAGGCTGGGATATTTCTGTATATTCTTTTACAAGACTCTCTAGAACTTCATAACACTAGAAATTGCTAACTGTCTGACCTACCTACCTTGAAACAAAATCCAGTGCAGCGGTCTCTGTGAGAACACGTCTAACGCTTAGATTTCTTTAGTGCTGCTTTGTTTATTTATATGATAAATATGGAAATAGTAGAAAAGCTTCCTAACAGCAGTTCAAAATGTCATGAATAGCATGATAAATCTAACACTGGGACTCAGCCAAACTGTTGGGAAAGTTCTAGATGTTTTACTGGGGAATTTTCAAAAGTCTTTTAAAATTTTTGTCATAATTGAAGTCAGTGAAATAAGTATGTATGTGGGTGCTATGGAGTTTGCTTTGAAAGCCAAATATAGAACAAAGTCATGAAATGACATGAAATAGTAAGCAGTGCCCACGCCTTCCAGAAAGAATGCGCATGAAAGATTGCCAGTCCAGCTGTATTATTAATATGATTAATACTGGCATCAATATTGTAATCGTATTTATATTAGTAATAGATAATAATAACAGTATTGTTAATGTTGTCTGTGTGAGTGCATACATGAATGGACCAGTTGAAAAATAAATTTAAAATTAACAGCGTTATAAGAAATGTTAATTTTCAGTGCTGTTTCACATAGGAAGAAATTCTAGTAAGTGTGTGGTAGCTCTTGACACATCTTGGTTTCTCATTGATAGTGACCACTTCAGTTACATGACCATATGGTCTTGCATATGCGTTAAGAACCAGAAATTCTAAAGCTGAAGTGAAATAAACAATACACAGAAATGCTGTTAAACTTAATTCAGCATTAAGAAATTGTTAGTGAAGGCATTGCATAATTAGCAGTTTAGTCTCTAGGAACCTTTTATATGGGTTCATAGCCATATGTAATGCACATAAAATGTGAACAGTTGTGTAAAAAGGAAAGTAAAAAATAATTTTAGTATCAAGAACGTCTTCAATATGTGATGACATCTAGATTAGAAACTAGACTATCAGAGTGACTCACCGTAGTACTCATCATGTCATCTCATGACATCTAGAGACTAAACTGTCTCTTATATGTTACAACAGTTAACACTATTAAGCCATTTAAAAGTAACAAGTTTTGAAGTGCAGTTGTCCACAAGTGTTTTTTTGTCTTTTGTTGAACTAAAAATTTGTGTTTCTGATACATGTAGCGGTCTACATTTACATTAATCTTACTGACTAGGTGGTTTTACTGACTAGGTGGTTTATCTGACCTTGTAGAGTATTCTTTAAATAAATCTGTCAGTGTTATGTTTGTATCCATAAATAGAACTGGACATTGCTGACCTCAGACAAGGTGAAAACAATACTACTAAACATGACCTTATTTCAAGGATCATAGAATCATAGAATGTATTGGGTTGGAAGGGACCTCTAAAGGCCATCTAGTCCAACCCCCCTACAACAAGCAGGCACATCTCCAACTAGGTCAGGTTGCTCAGAGCCCCATCAAGCCTGACCTTGAATGACTCCAGGGATGGGTCCTTCACCACCTCTCCGGGCAACCTGTTCCAGTGTTCGACCACCCTCATGTTAAAGAACTTCTTCCTAATGGCTAACCTAAATCTACCCTTTTCTAGCTTAAAACCATTACCCCTTGTCCTGTCGCTACAGACCCTGGAGAACAGATCTCCTCCTGCCTTCTTATAGTCCTCTTTCAAGTATTGGAAAGTCTCTATAAGGTCCACCTGGAGCCTT
>VZZY01006884.1:298-20084 GCA_013400335.1 Eurystomus gularis | reverse complement strand
AACAGAAAATGTGACTGTAAGATATTACTGAAAGGATATAGTTATCAGGGCAATGATAGGACTGTGGGAGATCATCATCCACCTTGGCATTCTTTTCAGAAGATGACCAAATAGGGGAAAAAGGTTGATGGAACTAAGACTTCAATTGTTGTTTTTTTTTCTGTCACAGATTAAGCCTGTGAGTTTTCATGCATGATCTACTATTCCTTTTAATGTCTACTTTAAGAAAAACAATTATGGGAGGACATCAAGCTTTCATCCTGTCTTAGTTAGACATGTGTCTTGGTTTTGACCGTGGTGTAATTCATAGAACTACTAGATTTGCTATTGGTTTTTTTTCTCTAACAGATAGGAAAAAAAAAAATTCCTTGAAAATACACTGAGAGAGAACTGCTGAAGCTTTGTCAATTGTTACTTTAAAAAGAAATGCAACCCTGAAGACCTGTGCTTGGGACCATTGCTGTGAGAAATGAATAAACATCTTTTCACTCCTTCCCACTGACATCAAGCAGAAATGAGAAAGGGGAGTCGACAGAGGTCACACACTAACATGAAGAGCTCTGTAGAAATGTTTCTAGATTCTAATCCAGACTGACAGCTATCCTATTCTTCACCAGTGTTACTTATAATGGACACAACTCTTGCTTCAAAGTCAGAATAACCCTCTAACTCTTTAAAGACAGAATTACTAGGCCTTATTTCAGCCACCTGAACTAAACTACACATGAATCAACTATTTAATTGGGCATGTGTTTGTTCAAGATAATATACTAAAAAATATAGCAAAAAAATCTTGAAGTACATTGTATTATTTATGCAGTTCTAAGAGAATTAGCACATCTATTATCTGTATGACCTTAAGGAAATTATGAATATTAACTTTAACGTATTCAGGTTTGCGAGACATTGTAATTTGTGGATCACAAAAAAAATGGAAGGCAACCTTCCACCAAGTAGAAAATTGCTTTCTATAGATGTTTCATTGGCATGCATATTTAATTTAACTGTAGTGGATACAATCACCAATTTACTTCCACAGTATCAATTAGATGTGTATTTATCTGTTTCTAAATCTGATTTTTTCACTACATTTCAGTTGTAAAATTTCACAAATATTAATTCTATTTATCTATATACTTCCCCAGTTGAGCATAGATGTCAGATCTCAAGATTAATTCTTCCAGCAGAAATTCACACCTAATTTTTTAATCTGGTATTATTCTTCTGTATTAGTTCTTGGAGAAGACCATTGCCACCAATCCAGACAGTAAAAGGCAAGGTTTTTAAAACACCATCTAGGTAACCCTCACACAATGCTGCAGAGCCCTTATGATAAACAGGAAAATATTGTGTTCTCTTGGGTCTCAGAAAAATATAGGTCTCAATACCCTTCCTCACTACTGCTGGGGAAATTGGTTGACAAAAATGGTTCTTCTGGAGGAACGAGAGAGGCATCATCACAAAAGCAACATTTCTAGGGACCTCCAAGCTTTCTTTTGGTGGTATACTTCTTGTGTAATGGGAAGAAAGATAACAGGTAATAGATGAAACATGGGATAATTCACATTTGAGAAATATCTTCAAAACATTTTGAATTCCCATGGAGTCTCTTTTCAACAGCTACTGAACATTCTCAGAACAATGCATCCAAAGACAGTATGTTCTTGCTAACAGTATGCTGTTGTTGCAGACAAAGCTATTAGAAATAAAAACACAAATAGCAGGGATTGCCCAGGGACAACAATACTTCAGAGGCTCACACACTGGACAGCTCATACCTTAAAGGCTCACAGGTTTTACCTCTTGAGTTTTCAGAATTTCACTCATATATGCAGAGCACTCTCATGTCATCCAACTCACCTATGTAACTTACAGCTTGAATTTCTAGTCTAGAGATCTTCCTAGCCATGGTAACATCCCCAAGACTCTCAGAGAAGATCAGATCTCAGATAGAGATTTCTTCAAAATAAGCTACTTAATGCTGTTGTGTCAGTTCAGCTATCATCACCCCATGCTGCCATCAGTTGCCTGATCACACAGGCCAACACTGAACTCAGCGATGTCCCCTCAGAAATCTTTCAAACAATCGTGCCATAGGTTCCTGTAGGCCCAGCTCTTCCACTTTCCACTATGGTGGTGTCCTCCTGGACACAATAGACAGAGATGGCTCCTTCAGTGGCCCTTCACATAGAAGGATGCCACCAAGAGAGCTCAGCAAGACACAACCAACCCCAACAAAAGCAACACTCAACAGGAAGCTCCTCTGAATGATCGGCTACTGGTTGATATAATCCCGGCCTCGCCCCAACCCCAGTGACGACCACCTGGGTGAGGGCAAAGCCACAAAAACACAGGTGGGCCAGGTTCTGCCTCTGGAACACGAAGCCAATAGGAAAAACAAAACATTCTGCTAGGTTGTGACTCATTCACAGGTCAGCTCCAATTTGGGGCCCACAACTTAGGCCCCGGCACTTCACATGCCCAACACAGTACATATTCTTGAACTACATCTCAGTTAGTGTTTGCTTTTCAGGTAAATGTGAAGGAATTAAAAACAAAAAACCAACCAACCAATCAAACAAGCAAGCAAACAAAACCCAACAGCAACAACAAAAACCACAAAACTAAAAAACCCACCACCAGCAAACAGCCTTGAATAGTTTGGGCTGAAGACATCCCATTTATTCTCTACAGTTTCTGTGTTATACATTTTTCTCAGTTGCAGGTTTATCTGCCATATACCCTCCCTGACAATTTTTAATCCTACTAATTCCTAATCTCTCTAGTGGAGACTGAAACTGATTTAAAGCAAGTGTAGAGAATAGACTGTTCCTATCCAAAGACTGAAAAGAGTAAAAATCACTTCCTGGAGCAGCAGGACTCATAATAACCTTGCTATTGTTAATTAAATGCTGATAGCTGCTTCTACAGTGATACAATGATAACAACAGAGTAATAACTCTATATTGCAGGATTTTGACTTTGCCAAGTCTGAGTTCCATTAACCATGGGCCATCTGACTAGCTACATGATACAGTTGTAATTTATTTAACAACATTTTACAGAATGAGAATGTAGCTTTTTCATTATGTGGCACTCCAAAAGACAAAACTATTTAGGTAAGCACATTCATGCACTTATTGGGAATATCATAGAATGAATCATGTGGCTAGAAGAGTAGAAGACTTAGTCTCTGTGTTGAATTTGCATCTGGAGAGCTTTTGGTAGTGTGGGAGGGGGCTAGGGGATGGCTTCTCTGAGAAGCTTCTAGAAGCAACCCCAGTGCTGAGTCGGACCTGCCTCTGGCCAAGTCTGAGGCCAATCAGTGTCTCTGCAATAAACACATTAAAGAGGGGCAAAAGCTGCTGGGCAACTTTTTTTGCTTTAGAGAGGAGTGGGATGTGAAAGGAACAACTATGAGGACAGCAAGGTCAGTGAGGAAGGAGGGGAGGGAGGTGCACTGGAGCAGAGACTCCCATGCACTCCATGATGAGATGGCAGACTGACCTTCTACAGCCCATGGAGGTTAATGGTGGAGCAGATGCCTGCCTGCAGCCCATGGGGGACCCCACACTGGAGCAGGTGTCTATACCCAAAGAAGGAGGAAGTGTGAGGTGGAGCAGTCCATTGCTGGGAGGACTGAACCCCATGGAGGTGACCCATGCTGGAGTAATTAATGAAGAGCTGTAATCCCTGTGAAGGACTCACTTTATAGAAGTTCATGGAGGATTGTATCTTGTGGAGGGATGCCACGTTGGAGCAGGGGAAGACTGCAAGAAGTCCTACACCTGAGAAGGAAGAAGCACTAAAACTGACCACAATCTCCCATTCCCAGCTCCCCTGCACCAGTCACAATGAGGAGGTGGAAAAAATCAGGGGGAGAGCTTAGTCCAGGAAGAAGGGAGGAGTGAGGGGAAGGTGTTTTTAAGATCTGGTTGTAGTTCTCATTATCCTACTGATTTGATAGATAAATAGATGGTGGTGTTGTTTTAAATGAAATTGATGGGTTTTTCCCCAAAGTCGACTCTGTTATTTTGCCTGTGACCATAATTGGTGAGTGACCCCTTCCTGTCTTTGTCTCAGCCCTTAAGTCTTTTGCTATATTTTCTCCTCCACATTCCACTGGAAAGGAGTAGGAGAGAGCAAGCAGCTGCATGCTGCTTTGTTGCGAGCTGGCTGACCGCAACCGTCTCTCTTCCCTACTTCTATTTATAAATCAGAAGTAACTTAAAGTTTAATGGACTGAATTTCTATAAGAACTATTAGGCATCCAAACTCAAAACACTGTTACAAATTAGCATTAAGTGAATACAAGGGGTTGTCCACGAGCAAAATCAGTGTCTTAAATCAGAACCAACCTGCATGCTTTAATGTGTGTCTAAAACATGCTTGTTCACCTCACTCAAACAACTATAATAAATAGATAGGTTTTATCATAAAAAGTTTGGTTCCTTGCAATGAAGTGTTTCTGTCATTCACAGCATATAACTGAAACTATAAAGCATGTGCCATAGAACAACAATGAATATTCTGTATTTTCTCTCTTCCCCATAAGCAGTAGAGGGCCTTAAGTCATTAATGTCAACTGGGCATTAGACATCCATTAATTCTGATGTATCAAGATGTTGTTGCATGGGAAATTAGCAAGGTAAACTGAAAATTTGTTCCATAGTCTGAAAATGCTAATCCTTATTATGGTAAATATTGTTCTTTCTCTGAAAGGAATTCTTTTCATAAGTCCAAAATCTCAAACAAAACACTGGAAAAATACCCATAAAGGCATTTCTGAAAACAAGCATTTTTCCCTCAGCAGTTACCACAAACTCTAGAATTCCTGCTTAATGCAGTACAGAAGAGGAAAAAAAAAAAAAAGAAGACTAGCCAAAATTTTTAACATAAATTGTGCGAGGAACTTAACCTACTTAACCTATAAAATATACTAGATTAACCATATAGTCCTTGGTATATCAAAGCTGTTAAACTATTTGGGCACAGTGTATTCAGAATTCAACACGCCTTGTAATTGCTGCCAGGAGTTACTGGAAAATTTACATTCATACGCACTTTAATCCCGTTATCTTAGAAAGTTATTAGATGCAATGAATAGCTTGAAAAAAAGTAGTTATTTTCTTTGCAAGTATTTTATGCCAGAATAGACATTGTAACAGAAAGTAAAGTCATGGCTTTGACAAAATCCTGAAAGATAGGATTCCGATATCCTAGTCATGTCAACTAGATTTTCAACTCATATCAGCTCTACAGCATATATGCACAGAAAGCTAAAATATTAACAAGCCTCAAATTTAAGACTTGAAAAGCATCAGACTTTTCCGGTTGCGTAATCCCATTTGTGCATACCCATCCACACAGGTTGCATTACTGCAAGGTAAGAGAACCAGCACAATAGCCAGTAGAAGTTGTTCCAACCCAAGACTATCTGCACTGTTAAAGTTCTGCCTAGTCAAATATTGGTGTGGAAAACATTTTCAACTTTCAGCACTTGAGTCTACCACATTTTGTTGACTAGATGAAGTAGCCTTCCAGTTTCAATTTTTTGTTTATCATATCATTCTTTAATATATGACCATCTCAGAACCTCTTCTTTTTAGCTAAATGATGCACCACATTCTCTGAGCGTTTCGTTATAACCACTGATTTTATATTTTGCTTCAGATCCCTGAAAAAAACAAACTGTTTATAATCAAACTTTTCAGGGTCTCACTTATTACACAGTCACCTATTCCTCCTTTAGCATTAATTTGGGAACCATCAGCCACCTTCTATTCTAAAGTGTACCATTTTTAACTTGTATCACATCTATTTTTAATCAAAATGTCAAGCACAAAAAAAAAAAAGAAAAAAAAGGACATTGATTTCCAGCATCTCCTTCTGGGTTTAGATACATTAATTTTGTCGAGCAAGATCCACTTTTCATTAACCCCACCTGACAGCATTAATTATACTACATTCCTTCAGTTTCTTATTAACCAAGTCTCATAAGAAGCATTTAAACTCTAGCCCAGGACCAGCATCATACTGATAAGAATAAAAATACTTATTTCTTTCATCCCATCCTTTTCCAATATTGGAACTGTTCTGCCAGTTTTCAGGAGCTAGTATTTCTGGTTTGTGTTTGGTTTGTTGTTTTTTTTTCTTAGGAAACCTAACCAAGCTAGTTCTTAAAACTAAAAGATTTTTGAGGACTGTTCTTATCTCTAAGAGAGAAATTATAAAAGGCACATAAGTAGGATGCGTGTTTTGACAGTTAGGAGGGTCTCTAAGCATTACATCTTCCAAGCATGGAGAATAACACTAGAATCACAGAATGAATCCATAAAAGCTGAAATTTATTAATAGGGCTTGAAAAAAGCCCATCTTTTACTGAGACTACTCAAACATCAACTAAAAGACACATTTTTTCCAGCATATGAAATAGTTTGAAGGCATAATGATGAGCTTTCAGAGATACCAGACTACATAAAATATAGCATAATCTGTGACACCAACCATGCTGCCAAGTAAAATTTACAAACTCTTAGAATCTACTCCAGCATTCAGAAGTTGTACTCATTATCAGTTCACTCAGTGCAATTACTCAGCTTTCCTGAAAACTTAAGTTCAGTATGTACAAATTAGCCTTCAATTATCAAGATATCTCACAGAATCACACAATGATAGCAGCTGGAAGGGACCTCTGGAGGTCATCTAGTGCAGCTCCTCTGCCAAAGCAGGTTCACCTAAAGGAGGTTACACAGGAATGCATCCAGGCAGGTTTTCAAAGGCTCCAGAGAAGGAGATTCCACAACCTCTCTGGGCATCCTCACAGTAATTAAGTTTCTCCTTATGTTTAAGTGAAACTTCCTGTGTTCTAGTTTGTAACCTTTGTCCCTTGTCCTGTCACTGGGCACCACTGAAAAGAGTCTGGCACTATCTTCTTGACACTCACCCTTTAGAGATTTATAAGAATTGATAAGGTGCCCTCTAAGTCTTTTCCAGGCTACACAGACCTAGGTCTCTCAACCTTTCCTCATAAGAGAGATGCTTCAGTCCCTGAATCATCTTTGTAGCCCTCCATTCATTCCTCTCCAGTACTTCGCTGTCTCTCTTGAACTGGGGAGCCCAGAACTGGACACAGTACTCCAGATTTGGCCTTGCTAGGACATGGTAAAGAGGGAGGAGAACCTCCCTCAACCTGCTGCTCACACTCTTAATGCAACCCAGGATACCATTGACGTTCTGGGCTACAAGAGAACACTGCTGGCTCGTGGTCAACTTGTTGTCCACTAGGACTTCCATGGAGCTGCTTTCCAGCAGGTCAACCCCTAACCTGTACTGGTGCATGGGGTCATTCCTCCCCAGGTGCAGGACTCTACACTTGCCCATGTGGAACTTCATTAGGCTCCCTCCTGCACAACTCTGCAGCCTGTCCATGTCTCACTGAATGGCAGCACAGCCTTCTGGTGTGTCAGTCACTCCTCCCAGTTTCATATCATAAGCAAACTTGTTGAGGCTACACTCTGTCCTTTCATACAGGTCACTGATGAAGATGTTGAGCAAGACTGGACCCAGTACTGACCCCTGGGGAACACCACTAGTTACAGGTATCCAACTAGACTGTGCCACTGGTCACAACACTCTGAGCTCTGTCCTTCATCCAGTTCTCTATTCCCCTCCCTGTCCACTCATCTAACCCACACTTCCTCAGCTTACCTATGAGGATATTATGGGAGACAGTGTCAAAAGCCTTGCTGAAGTCAATACAGACAACATCCACTGCTTTCCCCTCATCTACCCACCTATCATTGAAGGCTATCAGACTGGTCAAGCTTGATTTCCCCTTGGTGAATCCAGTATTATCTGCAATTAAACAATACAGACATTAGAGATAAATTCATTTTATAGATGATTGCTCTTATAAACCTGAGAGGCTTTGGGGGTTTGGAATTGAATATATATATTATCACATATTTCCACAAGTAAAATAACATAATAAACCACAGAGTAACAGAAAGTCCTCTTTCTGAAGGAGGTCTGACTTAATATTATGCAGCTGACACTGCCTCAAAGAGGAGAGATTGAAAGTAATACTACCATGAAGAAAATTAAATTTCTATCACTGATGCCACATATTTAACTCAGTAAGAATGCTGGGTGATGATATCTGAAAATTCAGATATTATGAATTGAAACACCATGGAAGTTCCATTTCTTGAAGTGTTACAGTTTTATTTTATCTTAATAAATTAGCATGTTATTAAGAGAGGCCATGTGATTATTATGCAGTGTTCTTCTAACTGAGCTCTTAATTAGGGTAATTTAGAAGACACAGGAAATAAAGGAGTTAATTTAGGCAGTTTGTACATGAAGAGAATTAAAAGTTAATGCTAATCATGCACCAAATAAAAGTGAAGCCAGATGGCATAACCTGTGAAAGAGACTCAAAATTTTCATTTTCATGAAACTGTAATGTGAGCAGCATCTTGTCTACTAATTAGCACAACTTGATAATCCCACTTTCAGTATATGTAACATATGTACATATGTAACATATGTACTTGAGCATATGTACAACTTTCTATAATAAATATTGATAGAGATACCATACTATTTATTTGATCTTTTTCCTTTAAGTCCTTATACAGCATTTCAAGAAGCGTACAATATTGTTAAAATCCTATTTAACCAGGAATGTTAATTACATGGAAACTGGAAATGAACCATGTTTTTCCAGTAATACTGTGGTACTGCCTAGAAATTCAGTGAAGTAACAGAGACCTGCAGTGCCATGCATTGAAAAGTGAAAAATCAGAGACATGGGCCATGCTGCAAAGAACTTTTATTTCAACTATTAAACTAAATTCTCTATCACAAGAAAATGTGAAACAGCAAGCCATTTATATATCCCATGAGACAGTCCCCAAAATAAAAGGCTAAGCAGGGGGTATAGGGGGGGCTTAAGTGCCAGAGTAGGGTAAGAAGAGCAGAAGGATCAGAAAAAAGTCTGGCGATCAGGAGCAGAGGTTTGATATTCATAATTTCAATATGATACTTAGCCACTTGGTGAGGTCTTGGATTTCAGAACACATAGGCACTGTAACACCAAGTTCAGTGCAAGACCAAACCTCAGTCATTTTTGTTACTTTATTTGCGTCTCTGTTTTCAAGCTAAATTACTGCACCTGATCATTTAAGAATTACTGCCTGTCCAAATTCTCACTTCTCATCTTCCACACCTTCTGTAAGCATGAAGTAAATTATCTGGATTTTAACACCTGCTGTGGTGTTAATTGGAGTTGTTACACCTCAAGCTATACCCATTTGTGACTTGGTGACTAGCTAGAGCAAAAATAACGCTGAAACTACAGGCTCACAATCCATAACTCCTTATATCTCTATACTAAGTAGAGCTATCTGAGGAATTTTCTCCTTGTAAATTATGGCAAGCATTATTTGTCACCTGAATAGATATATGTCATTCTATTGCCTCTCATAAGTAATATGGCCATAAAACTGAATGGTTATATTGATGTATGATAATTTGCACTAACAAGTTACAGCAAAAAAAATTCAACTGGAATTAAAAGAAAAAAAATAATAATAAAAAATCACACTCCAGTGATGAAGGTGGTTGGACCACATATGCGGTAATGAGAAATATTAGTTATAACTTTGTGTTAATGTTACGATGAAGACAAGCCCTTAGTGCTATGACAGAAAAATCTACAGAGATTCAAACATTTGGACATTTCATTCATGCTTCTACCCATAAAATTTCTGTAAGTTCCACCACAAGCCAAGTTTGCAAAAATATGTACTTTTCTGCAAAATGTATGATTAGCTTTCAACATCACCATTTCTAAAAGTCACGATTATGCAACAGTTCTCATGTGTTGAACACTCTCCTTCAGCAACTGCAAGTTTTCCCATATTTCTCAAACCCAGGAAGACCTACAACATTACAAAAGACAAAGAATTAAAAAAAAAATCTAGATATTTTTGTTGTGAAACCAAACGTCAGACTGAAAATAAATCCTTATGTTCAAGGTAGATGTCAGTGAATCACAGTGTAGGAGGCAGATGAATTCACACCATCTTTCCAATGACGATTTCTATATGACTTATTCTTTCTACAGGCTATTGCAAATTCTAACCTAAAGAGACTATAAAGCAAAGAATCAAGACAAACTATGTCTGCAATGTGAATTGTAGGTTTTTGCAGCTTGCTAATTCCTTTTTCATTTCATGCCTTTGGTAACCTTAAATATAAAACAAACAAACCCACACACCAAAACCAACTAAATGAACAACTTCTGCAAGAGTCAAAGAGAGCTGTAATACAAAACCAATGTTGTTATGGTTCCAACAACCCATCTGAAGCCTTAGTAGCTACAACATTTTTTTTTTTCGTTATTTTTGTAGCAAAGAATTATCCCTACTAATTCAGTGTGGGCTATTGTGTTAGCTCCATCAAAGATGATGAAGTTATCACTGAAGGATTAAAATTTTAGTTGGCGTAGAAAAACATATTATTAATTGTTTTCATCTGTTTTGCAATAGTGGTTGTATTTATGTTAATTGTTATTTTAATTCACTCGTTATTTGGATAGTTTATTACACTGTTCATGTAGTATAGCTTGTTTTACTGAATATCTGAAAATAGCATTTTATTGTTAACCTCCAATTAAATCAGATGCTTTAAGTGTCTATCTACTGATCCACTTCCCTTGCTACACTGGGAAATGCAATCAGCTCACATTCCAATCTCAATTATATCCATTATAGCCCCACATTCTGGAAGCCAAAAGAAGGAATTGCCTTTAATCCACAGTACCAGTCTCATAGTGTTTTAAAGATTACATCCCTAATGACTGCCATTTGCCAATCCAGAAATTAAATTATAACCTTAAATTACAATGTCAGTCTGAACTGCTACCTGGAATTATGACACCATTTATATATACAACTTGATTTATCTTCAGGTCTTCAGTTTCCAGCTAAAAGTTTCAGTTTCTCTGGAAAGTGATTGGCAGTTAACAAAACCCCTGATTCACTAGTACCAAGATCTTATTAATTATCTTTGCTAAGTACAAAACAAAATCTAACCTTGCCACCTACCACGCTATTGGATCAAGGATAATAGTGAAAAGATGTAATGGCTACGTTCTTATCCATGTTATTATACTAAGGTTATAAGCATATATGAGTGCATCAAGGACATCAACCCCTAGGACCCAAAACAATTCATTGTGTTACTGTAATTACGTGTAAGCTAAGACATCATAACAAGAAGAGAGGAAAACAGCTAACACATTAAAAATGGGAAGCAGAATAGTAATGGTTAGATGTAGCTAGAAAAATAGCATGGTTTAAAATAAAACCTTGAAAAATTTATATAATTACAACTCATGTAATTGGTTTTATTTATATTTTTATTATACACATACATACACAAATGTACATATATCATCCAGACAGGTGTGTACACAGCTAGTGTCAGTTCTTTTAATGGAAATATCACTTATAAAAGTAAGCCCAGTAATATAATAAAGAGCAAAGCAGTTCTTGGAACCAAAACACAGCTTTCAGAAAGCACTGAAAGAAATGAGTAAGAACAGAAGCATACCCTTCATGATTTTAATTTTCATTAAGATACTTTCTGCCAAAGAAAATAGCTGAATGGTTCCAGAAGCCAGAAATGTTTTCAAAGTCTATTAATAACTAGATGAATTTTATTCACCTAGCTAATGTTATTCAACTAAACTTCATTCAATCTGTCACCCAACTAAGTGTAAAAAGAAAAGAAAAAAAAAGTACAAGACAAAAGGAAGATTTTTTTTACCATGAGGGTGATGAAACACTGGAACAGGTTGCCCAGAGGGGTGGTAGATGCCCCATCCCTGGAAACATTCAAGGTCAGGTTGGTTTTGTGCTGGTTCAGTCATCACCATCCCATTTTACGCTGCCATCAGTTGCCTGATCACACAGGCCAACACTGAATTCAGCAACATCCCCTCAGAAGGCTTCTTTCAAGTGGGCACAGCTCCTCTGCTGCCCACTGTGGTGCTAGCATCACCTCCTAGACACAATAGACAGAGATGGCTCCTTCAGTGGCCCTTCACACAGGGGGACATCACTGAGAGAGCTCAGCAAGATGCAACCAACCCCAACAGAAACCACACCCAACAAGAAGCTCCTCCAATTGATCGGCTACTGGTTGATATGAGCCTGGCCTTGCCCACCACCCCAACCACAACCACCTGAGTGAGGGCAGAGCTACAAAGACACAGGTGGGCCAGGTTCTGCCTCTGAAACATGAAGCCAATAGGAAAAGCAAAACATTCTGCTAGGTTGTGAGTCATCCACAGGTCAACTCCAACTTGGGGCACATAACTCAAGCCCCAGCACTTCAGCTGGACAGTTCTCTGAGCAATGTGATCTAGTTCTGCTCGTTGCAGGAGGGCTGGACTAGATGACATTTAAAGGTTCCTTCCAACCCAAAACATTCTATGCTTCCATGAAAATTGCACACAATAATTATTCAGATACATGAATCCATGGCAAAGTATCCTATCTTACACAATAGTGTGCTTTAAGTGTTGATAATGCAGCTAGCATCTACCCTTTTTCTAAAAGCAAAGTGAATTACAATGCATTTCAGGATGCTCCATATAATAACACAAGGGGTTATATTTGTGGAAGAAACCTGTGATTTTTTCTGTGTGTTAGCATTGAACTAAGCCAGAGCAACATAGAACTACCAGACCACACATCCAGTGACACTTAAGATTTTAGATACTGCAGATCACTTTGGCTAGGGACAGTATTGAAAGACAGAGGTATTTTATTTCTTCAGATTACAATTTATGCTTTTATATCTAGCACATACTGTGCCAGCTGTCTCTGGATTGAACTTCTGTGACATTACGAGAGGCCCTATCTAGGTTTTAGGTCCAAGTGTAGGTACATATTCTTAGCTTGCCAGAATTGCACTTGAAATAAAAGTAATGCTGTTCTCAGGTCTTTAGAGATTGCTTAGTTTGCCCTTGAGCAATATGGCTGTGTGAACATACCTAGATACTTATCACAGCACCTTATCTGAGCAACAGAGCAGCAACTCATAATTTCTCCAGCTACAGTACTTACCTGTATCAATCTAGACTGGCTCTGCTCTCCTTCACCACCAGTCTTCTTCCCAAACTGGACACACAGCAAAAGAAAACAGGGGAATTTCACATTTGCAAAGTTAGATTTAGAAGAGATGCACAAAGGAACACTAGAAGACCAAAAAGGATTACTTATTGTCTTCTGGATTACAAAAACGGCCATGAAAAGTACTGTCTTGGGGAACATCCCCTATAACTAGAAAGTTCTCACCAACACTTACAATAAAGAAATTTAATGAAGTCAATAGGAGAAAAAAAGAAAAATCAAGTCAATGAAGAGTGCATTTGAATCTCCTAGTTTAATTAAATCTTTAAAATGCAAATCTCAGTCTCGCTCATCAAAAGACTGGACTGGCTTTAGCCCTGACTGTCATGCAAGGATTAAGGTCTAATCCTTATTTCACAGTTTGCCTAAGTAGTGGCTGCTTTAACTGCCTCTCTAACCAAAGCAGACAGAACCGACTGCAGACTAAGCGGGCAGGTATGTGATAAAATAAAAAGTCACCAGGAGAGAAATGGTGGCTGCACAACCCAGAATAGCTGACAAAGTGAATAAAATGAGGAGTGAGAAACACCCCAAAATAAGTCAAACATCCTCCCCTGAAACAGCTTGAGGCTGTAATGCCTGACAATCTCTTCTGCAATGCCCTCTTCAGTAAAAGAACTCCTCAAAGAAACGGGTTAAAAGAATAATGAATCAGAGAAGAAAATGAGAAGAGAAATAGTAGAACAACAGACTTGAAAGGAAACTTGGGAAAGACAGCTTTTATAAACTGAAATTTCCCATTCATATTGCTCTTCTAATACCAGGGGGAAATATGTCTGGTCTGATGCCTTTATTACATAACCAGATGTAGCTAGAATACCCATTCAGATTTTTTCACTTTGAGATCAGCTTACTTCATAAAAGTTTAAACAATTCCGGTTTCATTATAGCTAAAAGGGTTTTCATGTCACTTGTTTTATTATGCTACAGTAAAGTCCCTAAGGAACTGAAGCAGAAGGTTGGTATTCTGTTTATTGATATGATTCATACAATGGTCTTCAAAAAATACTGACTTTTAAAAAGTATGCATATATGTAACAGACAGTAGGTTGTTGGTTTATTCTTCATTTATATAAATGTGCCTTTAACAGACTAGCTAGCTCAGGCAAGACTCCTTCGAAAAAAATAAAAAGAAAAAAGGGAATGGATGGCAGGGAAGACAGCCCTTTCCCCAAGGAGAAGCTAAGCAGGCTTACGGTGGAGATACTTTGAGGGGGATAGCAGGCAATGGAGGAAGTAAGAGAGCGGCACCAAAGAGCTTCAAGATGCATTTTAAGCAAAGAGTATTACTGCTGAGCAGCATGCGAAGATGACAACAAAGCCTCAAAGAAAAAACATCTCATACAGCAGAGAGGAGTCCACAGAATTTCTGGGAGTCACCAAAAGTCACTGAACTGACTTAAGTAGGACTACACATGCCAGGGCACTGTGGACAGGTGTTTATAATCCCTCTTTTTTATTTCTGCTCTCCCTGCTGTAATCACTTTGAGTTTTCTGTATTTAAGAAGGTAATGATTCTAGTTTTATTTTTACAAATCCTAGCTTTTGTAGGTAAGAGAAAAAACAAAAACANCGATCTTCATCGTTCTGGAAAACTCAGGTTCCTGTCACAATAGCATATTTAATATAAGGTATCATGGCACCACATCTACATAGAATTAAACAAATATTATAAGTAAGATGTGAAATAAATTCTTAAACAAGCAATCGATGGCCAGTCAAAAACTTATGAGTGCTCCATCAATAGCAAATATTCAACCATTCAAGAATAGACACTGCCACACAGAAGTAAGCCTGACTCTGTTAATGATTCATATTGAAAAGTTAGGTTTAAGTAATAAAATTCTCTATTCTTACACTTCATGCTGCACTTTGTAAGGAAGTTTTCTACCCACAGAGTACAAAAGTAATTTATTCAAATAACTGCAAACAGGATTGTATAAAAGAAGTCGCATCCTTTCTGTCCACAATAAAGTGTCTAAAAAATATTTTCAAATATTGAATAAGAGTATAGATTTTTGTTATAATATAGGTGTAAAATGTTTGATTAAATTCCTTCATTACAATCATTGTTCTAATAAACTATATTTCTCCATTGCCCTCCCTTTTCTCTCCTAGGATTGAAAGGACAAGTTTTTCAAGTCCTTCTATCCAAACCTCTTATTCTTATTTTTCCCTTTCTTTTAAGCCTCACCATTTTGTATAAATCACTCAGAGTAATACAATACCTGGAACATTTAAGAGAAATAAACACATTCAGGATCTTCATGCAATGTCTTCTTCAGTGTCTCCCAGTGTTAGATCTGCCTTTGCTGTATTATCTCTGTCTGTTCTGCTATTCCTATTTGCATTTGACTTCTCTTAAGTACAATACATTGTACCTATTTATATCATATTTTATATTATTCATTTTAGATATCTTCTCTCCAACTTATCAGATCTTTTTATACTAATTCTATTTTGAATATTATTTCTTAATACTATTTTTTAAATACTATTTTCAACTTTTCAAATATTTGTGCATTGATCTTATGGCTAAACAGAACTTTTTTTCCCACTCTCTACTTTGCTGATATGGGATGGTATCAAAGTGTTAATAGATTTTTAGACGCTCTGCTGCTTCTGTGTGCACTAGCCAAGTTACCCTGACAAATAAAGTAAAATCTGTTCCACGCAGAAAGAATTAGACTGGCAAAACTGACATTCCAAAAATGCACACTGGTTTTCCTCTTGTGGGACTTCAATCATCCCTCTCAAACTGTCCATTTGTTTGGAGAGTGTATCCATTTGCACCATAATTATTCTACTGCCCTGCAGACTTGAACATCTTCAACCTCTAGCTACTAGTCTTTTTTTGCCAATTGCTTTTTAAAACTAAGCAAACAAGCAATAACCTTGCTTGAGAAGGCTGAAACTTTAAATGCCTTCTCCACATCAGTCAGATATTTCTCTTTACTGTTATAAGAATTATTTCTTTTTCTTAAAAACCTTTTCTGTTCCTCAATTTTGTAATTCTTTTGGTACCTTGACCTTTTCCATCCTATCCTTTTCCTATTTTTCCTGTAGCTTCATACTCTTTGGATACCGTTTGTCTTTGTTCCACAAGATCTTTTGGGGTTTCTTGTGCAATCTTACTGATCTATTATTATTTTCCTCTCATTTCTCCACATCAAGATAGTTGCAGCTCACAATTTTTCTTATTAACACCAAGAACTTCTGCATTGTTTTCCTGCAGGTGGCCTTCCCATAAGTTCCTCAAGTTTGCTTAACTCTACTTTTTGCTATACATTCATCCCTTTTAGGAATCATGAATTTGACTTGTGTGCTTTTTAATCTAAATTCTCACTCAATTTTTCAGTTCAAGAAAATCCTCCTTTCTACTAGTCAGAGTGAAATCTAAGTTATTCATGTTAGTAATTTTTCACTTAGGGACAACAGATTTCCTACAGATGCTAGGTAAATCCCCTATAAACTTCAAGTCTGTCCTCTGGAGCCTTTTATCATCTGAGCAAAATTTCACCAAGATATTTATTATCTTACCATATCTATAGCATTTGAGAATCACTTTGCCATTAGGTCCGAGATTTTGGTTCCAGTCACGCAGACCACCTCCCAGGATGCCAAGTCAAAGACTCTGTAAATAAATTTTTTAACTGAGGGTGGGGGAGGGTGGGTGTAGATGCTTGCCCAGTTCTATTATATGTGGCCCTGTCTTTTCCAGACTCCCATCTTCTCACAGATTTTTATAATATGCTGTATGCCTGCCACGCTTGCCAGATATAACATGGCTGAGAGAAGGTAGCGTGGTCTCTGCTGTGCCAGAAGCCATTCTTTTTGTAAAACAGTTCTCTTCCCTTCCAGCACTAAGTCTTTTCAGACTACTTAGAAGCCTCCCAAAGACAATTTCCTTGTGTTTTCTTGTATTTTATATCCAAATCTCTTCCTAATCCAACTAAGCAGTTTCCTTTTATGCATACCTTTCACAAAAGTTGGCACTCTGGGGTCCCTTCAGTGAGGTATCATGGGTCTACACACTCCGCAAATCAAGAACACAGTTTAATAGGGATCAACATCCTTGTTCAGTCAGACCTTCCATAGACTTATGCAGAAAAATTTCTCCTGTCCATCATATCTGTAATACATACACCCTCACATACATAAAACAATCCTTGCTAATCGTTAATGAAAACTAAATCAGTTAAATTTATTGTACTTCATCATGTCATTATTTACAATGAGAAGGGGGTCTGATGCTACTAGAGACTTTCTAAAAATTAAAGAAACAGAGCTAAAATTTAAAAAATCCCCAAATAATATCCAAAGATAAGAAATTACAGAAAGTTTAAAGAAACTTAACTGAAAAGCCTTATATCTCTATTATATTTCAAAATAATGAGACTCAAGTTAGAAGTTTGAGTTGTGTGGAAAGGTTGAATCTCTGGAGATTTTATGCAGAACGAATCTGCAACACATACTCAAAATCTAAATGCCTAATATCAGTCAAAAGACAAGACACAGATTACAGTTTGTCCAATATGTAATTTTTTTTTTTTTATATAATCAGAGACAAGCAAAGTTTCAGGTCAGAGTTGGACATCCATAAGACTGAGAAGAGGGAAAACGGTGTTTAGAGAAAACTAATCTGAAGCTTTGGTAGAAGTCTGTATTACCTATAGAATGCTTTTTTGTAACAAAAGAAATATCTGGTCCATTTCACTTACAAGTTTTCACTGTGCTTTTCTAAAGCCTGTTAAATTCTCAGCTCATTAAATCTGCCATTGCCCTCACCATACATCTTTCACTGCTGTAGACTTCTATTTTGACCATTTTTTTCCCCCTCTATTTTAAACATCTAAATATGTCATCCCAAATCATCCTCTTGATGACTAACTAGTGCAGCGTTTCTCAGTATCAGCCCTTGTATTTGAATACCAGGAACTAGAGTCAGTGCTGCCATTTATTTCTCAGTCAATATCACCAAAGGAAAGGTTCATTAACTTTGAAAGCACACTACGGTCAGGCACCATCTTCCCAATGGAAGTCTAAATTAAAAATACTTAAAATGCCTAAAATAGAATTTGGTACAGTCAATTCCCAAAATTGTTATTTGAAGTTTTATGCAAATTGCATGTATGCTTAGGGATTTTTACAGGCATATTTTTAACATACATAAAAGGAAACTGAGAGATCTGTTATTAAGCCTTCTACTTGTTGTGAATGACCCATGCCCTGCAGATTAGCACTTCCTTCAGCACTCAATAGTGTATTGTACTCCACATTTATTGCTGAAGCATAATTAAAAGTATATTTTAGAAGAAATCTATATGGCATAGTGAAGTAATAATGAACTATAGTCCAGATGGCATCAAGATATGAGGCATTAAAGGACATCTCATTCATCAGAAAGTACTGTACATTAAGTTCTCAGTTTATTCTCCAGTTAACTGTATCTAAAATCACGTTCCTATAGCAACTCCGTGAATATACAGATATGCCTGAAAGAGTTCTATACCAATAAGTACTCATCTCCAAAGCATACATTGCAATGTAACATATCTTTGGGCTGGAGCTTCCATTTATGGATTTCCAGAAAATCCCCTTGCCCTTTCATTCAGCGGAATTCCAGTCCCTGTCTTCTCCCAACATTACAGGAGCTTTACTAATACGCACAACCACCTCTATCTCTGCCTCACTAAAGGCAACTTCATTATTTAAGGCCCAATCTCATCAGTTCCAGTTGGAAACAACAGCAGCTACTTGATCACAATATTAAAAATGAAAGACTGGATTACATTTCCCAAGGTCCTTAGAACCATTTTCTTTTCATGGAACATCTAAAAGCTATTTTCATCATGAAAACATTGTGATGGAAAATGTGATGTTTGACAAGACAGAAATTTAATGGGTTTTTTTTGTCTTTAGGAATAACCTTCTCAACAAAGTAATTAGTCTCCCTTTATTATATTTCCTCTGAGCTTTAGGACCTTAGTATTAGGAAGGATTTAGATATAATATGTAAGGCAGCTAAGGATTTATAGAAGTGGAAAACAATGGCACACATACCAAGCCTAGAGGTTGCCAGAGATTCTGGATCTATCATGTGTTCCTTAGGTTGATCCTGAGTTCATTCAGAACAGGTACACATGCTAAACCACAGCTGTTATACATAAACTGCATCAGGATGGGTTGACTTTAGAGTTTTCTTTCAAGACCACACATCTTGGCATACTTTCAAAATTTTGATCTCAAGGAAGAATTTGTTCTTTTAGCATTAAAATATCTTCAAACTACCTTTTCCAGAGCATCTAGCAGAGTAGAATTAATGTTTTGACACAGGCTCCAAGAAAGTGACCTCTTTTTCTCTGCTGAACAGGGAAGTAATGTTCTAGAGGACTATTACATCAATGAAGCTAAAAACTCCTACTGCAGTCTCACAAGTGCAAAAGACGTTCTTTGGTCCATTCCTTGAGACTCTGGAAAGCATTGCCTAGGTTGGCATTTAGTCTACCAATCCAGGCCATCAAAGAGTTCTCTGCAAACACTGCTTCGTAATTTCTAGGATCACAAGAAAATAAATA
>VZZY01006883.1:13363-95311 GCA_013400335.1 Eurystomus gularis | reverse complement strand
TGAACGGTCCAATAGTCTATTGCTGCACGGGTTTATGTGAAAATTATGTTCAATTTTCATCATTGGAGCAGAAGAGGCTATGAAGCCAAGGCACAGCAAAGAAACTCTTGACAAATAATGCGTGGTCTACTTTCCTTTTCCTCACAAACATAATGGAAATGATATGATGGTGCAGTTCACAGGAAATTTTGATGAGCTCCTGAAAAATTAATATGAAGCTTAAAATTGACTTTAAATTTTGAATTAAAAGTCCTTTAACAGCCATTGTTAAGATGGATGACTCATAGATTAATGCTATTACAGGAGCAGGAAAACAAAATCGTGAAAATAAACCAGATTTATTTTTTAAATTGCTGTAACATACTGCCAAACTACTTTTATATATACATCTTAAGAAAATAATAAAAAAAATCAAGCCAGGCCACACAAGTGGAAATCTGGCATAATTGTTATTCTTTTGACAACTGTGAAACTACTATTTTCAATCTGTAATTCAGCTGAGCTGATGACAGGTTTCTCTTCATCATCATTGATTTATGAGCTCATCTTATCAACTTTTTCCCCCTTTCCCACGTTATTTACACAAGTCAAGGCAGTTTTTCTTCTGTCAGAACAAATGGCAAGATTTCAAGAAACACTATCAAACTGTGTAAATCTTTAAGTGGCTCTTGAAATTAAACAGATTTTGTCTGGATACTATAGCTCAAGTAGTATAACACTAAGAAATAATCAGAAAGCAAAACTAACACAGCAACATACGATAAGAGTCTGAATGTCCTGAATGTCTTTCTCTTTTCTTTAGTTTTTTTTCTCACTCCAAAGACTAGAGTGCCTCCTACCACTGGCAACATCCCTAGGACTGTTCATTAGGACCAAGTAGATCATGACAGGTGTGAAAAGTCCAGTCTTCCACGCTGTGCAGTGGAATCTGATCATTTATTCCTATTCTAGTTAAATAAAAGGATTTTTATGAAAAGCAAATGTGTGGTTGGATCATAAATAATTGGACCGCTACTGAGCATATGTGTGATAAAAAGAGCAATCATTCCTCTATTACCTTATCAATATTAATAATTAAAAAAAAAAGCAGTGTTCAATAAGTATCTATCTGCTGTATTTATAAAATGGCAGCTGATAATGAAATATTTCACATTCCACAGGAACAAGGAGGATATGAAATGGGAACTCCAGTGGAAGCTGGAGATTTGAATCTGTATGTTTAACTGATTTGCATTAAAGAGTCTTAAAAGAGCTACATGGGACATAAGGAGAATAAGGACCAAATATAGGGCCACGAAGAAAAGTGGCCCTATAAAATGAACCTCAGAAGTCAAACCAAACACAAGGGGAAAGGGAAATTCTGCAACATAGTTCTTGTCAGGCTGGAATTTGTACCACTTTACTTTTTAGGCAGTGAAATCTCACTGAACATCTGAACTTCTTTATAAACTTTTCAAACTCCCAGCATGTAATTTCTCAAAACATGTACAGCTCTTCTTGCCTGTCCTTCCGTTATCTCCCACAATTTATATAATCTTTTTGACGTCACACCTTCAATATGAAGGATAAGAGTCGGAAGACAGAGGGTAGACGTATCATTAGTAGATAGTACATGTCCTTGTATGAAGTTGGGAAATGATAGCAGGTAAAAGTGCCTTCCTGATTCTTTTGATTAGCTGAATAATCAAGCTGTTGTTTCTTCAAATGACCTTTCCTGTTATGATACAGCTTATTATCAGCTTCCCTACATTGCCTGTCCTCTAAATACTGCTCTTTCTATTGTAATTTCTTTCTTGAATACATTTTCTCCCTTACTTTTCTTTATTGAAGTTGTCAGCATCTCCCACAGTGCTAACTCTTTGACCTACTATGTCAAGGTAATTGAATACTTATCTTTTATTTAAATGATACTAATTTAAGTCTCATTTTAATATCAGTCTTATTTCATGCTACGTATAACATACACAAGCTTCTACAACACTGTCAGCATATGAAATTTCTTCAGAAATACCAGGGTTGGCTAACGCTTTCAATTCACTTGCCAAGCATCATACTACTTCATTTAGCCTGAAATACATACAGGAATTTGTTAATTGTATTCAGATGTCAAGCTCTACAAAAGCCTTGTAAGAAGGATATTGTGTAAGAGTTACTTGGGTACATGGCCCATTAACAGTGGTGTAGAAATGTCCAGTTTCTTTAAATAACAGCACTTGCAAAAATAAGGTTATTTATATGAATAACTACCAGAGGGCCAGGTTCATCATTTGAATGGGCTTCTTTTCACTCTTGGTCCTACAGGGACAATTTAGTTTACCTGTCTCAAATTCTGGGGAAAAGAAAAAAAAAAAAAAGTGTAAATAGTTTTTGTTGATGTAATTTATGGAACTAGTTTAGAAAAAAATGCATAATGTCAGCAAAGGGAACTATTTTTATCACAGTATATTGTTTAACAACCCTTCACGGTCATCAAATTTAGTGCACCTATAAAATGCAAGGCGGCTCCAGAGGATGAACCAGCAGTTTAAAAACACTAAGGAGGCAAAAATTATCCAATTCCCCATCTCCTCAGCCCGAGATATTGTTAGTTCTGCACAGAAGCGATGTGTATATACAGTATTTACAAAAAAACCAAAAGTAGCAGTTTTAAAATGAGACAATTTTAGGAAGCAATTTAAGCAATTATTAAAATTAGGAGAGTGGGTTAGTGTCCAGAGTTACAAGCTGTTAATGTCCTCAGAAATACTTTCTCTTGAATTAAGTAGGGAAGTTCTTATAAGCCTGAGGTAGGATTAACACCACTGAAGTCCAGAGAAGTATATTGTCATCAAGCCACATTCAGATCAGATCTGTAGGGCCAAACTCACACTTATTGTGTGCTCTTGAATTTTATTAACTTCTGAGGAGCCGTGCTCATTTCCATCACAGTAATACAGAGACCTGATGCACAACTGAAAACTGGTCATGGCCCAAACCCTCATAAACTAATACTTTATAAAAATAATATTGGGGAGTGTTTGATCTTGGTTTTGCTTTGCTCTGCATCCTGATGGCACGTGTAACAATGTATTGTTGCACTTGCTCTCCAGTTTACGAGGGGAAAAAAGGCATTGCTTGAAAAAGCCTTGCTTTTTTTTTTTTTTCTCCTGTTTCATTAGCTTTCATCTAGCCTTCAAATATTTGGCTTCGCGTTAACTATTCTTGTCCTTCAGCTTCCATTTCTGCTGCTGTCAAGCCCACATTCATTCTTTCCCCCACTGAGATCTCCGTCATCAGCTCTGCCCTTCAACCTCCCTACCTTGCTCCTCTCCCCATCACTCTTTCAAGATTTCATCTTTTCTCTTGGAGTCAAAGGAACAGCTCAAAGATGGAGGCAGAAAAATACTGCTGTGAAAAGCTAGCTAAAATCCGAAGGAAAAGAAAAAACACAACGATAAGGAACTGGATGCCTGTTCCAAGGAGCAATGAAGGAGAATCCTTCCCCAGCTGGCTGAAAACCTCCAAGCCAGTGCTGGGTATTGCATCGGGGCAGTGACCATGGTAATGTTTAGCTGAGTACTATTTATCTTAGAAATCTGCTGGGTGTAGTAGCCAATAAATATTTGCTCTGTATGCTTAAGTTGTGTATATTCTGCTTGCAGAGCCTCCGTGCACACAGCAGAAGATGCCCAAACAAAAGCGGTGCAGAGAGGAAGGGATTTTTCTCATCCTGGCAGGGCTAAATTTTCCTAATGATTTCAGTAGTGATAGAGCTAGTGACCCATGATCTTCTGTCACTGCGAGGATAATCCAATCCCAGCCAAAATCTCACCATTCCAGAGAAAAATCACAGCCATTGTCAATGTTTTGAAGCAGCTTGATAAGTACGTACTGTATTTATGCAGACTAACAATTCAATTTTATTTTATGAATGCTATTTTATCTTCCATTTTGTGCTAAAACCTTCAAAAGCGTAACAAACACCCTTGCATCGACTACAGCACTAGCCGTGGAGAACAATAAGAGTCTGTAAGGCGGCTGATTTTTCATTCAAATGGAAACAGCATGGCACAAATAGCTGGCCACTACCCCAAAGAAACAGTCCTGCCCGGTTGCTTTATAACCCTTCACTTAAAGATGGATCAGCTGGTTTGCTTTCCTTGCTTTTTTGGGGGTCGTTTTCAACTAACATTCCCTTATTGACAGGACCCAGGACCAATTTTTAATACTCCGTTGTACTTGTAGCTTTTGGTCTTTCCTTCCTGCACTGAATTTTCTTAGGTGGTGTTGGAAAGCACTTTTTTGAGTAGGTGGCCTAAGAATTCTCCTCCTCTGGGTCATTTTGAATTCAGCCAAGGGAAAGCAAGCTTGGTTTGTTTTTCTTTTTGTGTTGTTTTTTTGTTGTTGTTGTTTTTGTTTTTGTTTCTGGTTTTTTTTGAGAACAGATTAATATCAGGAAAAAAATGACCAGCAGGAGAAGAAAAAAGGAATATCTTGGTCCCTAAATGACCTTCCATAGCCTGATTTTGCTGATCTTCACACAGAAGTCATACAGTTAGTTAGTCATATAGTCCACTTTTTTCTTTTTCTTGTTTTTTTTTTTTTTTTTTTGGAAAAACATTTCAGTGACAAGACCTATTTAAAGCTGACAAAAACATAGCAGACACAAAGCACTACTGCACAATTGCGGATAGTTAACTCTTCTCCACACATCTTCCCTTTGACTGTAAGTGGGATTTCTACATACTGGTACTTATTCTTGCTGCCTTTCAGAGGCCTTAGATGTCTTTTTTACACATTTTGCAAAAAGCTCCGAGAGTAGCTCTAAGATCAAAAAGCCATTGCTGATAATCGAAGCTTGAAGATTTTTTGTGTCTGTAGATCTCAAAACACCTACATAAATATCAATGCAAAAGGAACAGCATGGAATTTCACTGGAATTTCTCAGGTAGTCAATCCAGAAAACCAGTTGAAGTATAGCTAGAGACAGTGTTATTTAGAAATATTAGCAATTAATGAGTGCCAAATTTATACACACATAAGCTTTGGTCTTCTCATCCCTGAGATATGAAATCATCTGGATCTTTCAAAAACATTTCTACCTGTCTTCCATGCTTCCTTTGCTGTTCAGGAAAGCTTTCCATATATATCATAATGCTTTGGTTAATAGAACATGTCGACAAGTGGGCATAACAAATAAAAAACCTGGAATTGGAATATATGATGTTCAGGATGAAACCTGATGTATTTAGGAAAGGGTCGATGTAAGCTGGTAGCTGACGTTAGAATGGGACGGGTTTCTGTAAATCAGGGAGTCCTTTCCTACTTTCTAATCCTGGGGTCTTATAATGGGTTAAAGACGAATATTTTACACATATACATAATAAGATGCCTACCAATATTGTAGATGTGGATGCTCAACAGCAAATGCTTTATGTGAGACTGTAGAACAGTATCTGCTACTCCTATTTCCCCGCGCTCCTAACTTCTGCAAACCTTTACACTCCTCATATCTGCTTTTGTCAAAAAGGTATTTCCACCTCTTTGTATGGTATAAATAGTTCCAATGAGAACACAAAAAATACTGACAAAAACCAAACAAACAAATAGAAAAAGAAAATAAAGATAACGCAGCTCAGCATTTATAGCTGAAATCAGCCTGTGCGTGAGAACTGGGAGGGGACACAATGCCAAAGTCCTCTGAATATAAGGACTATAGCTTTGAAGATAAATTAAAATCATGACTGTGAGGAAAAAGAGGTGGCTCCCTCATACTTTTGCAGTGCTATGAAATATTCTGTAGTTTCAAAGCTTTCCTGAGCTAATTTCAGAGTTAGCGCTGCAAAGTCCCGTGCAGGGGAACACTCGTCTGAAATGAAATGAATGAATTGCTTTAATTCTTTCATTAAAATGGGCAAGATAACATAAAAACATTATTCTCAGCTTACTCACTAGCCTTGTTATTTACTTTTTCTAGACCCATCCGTGATACTCTGTCTCTCAAGCTAACAGGTGACAAGAGAGCTCATCTAGGAAGATAAATTGATCTACAGACACACATTTTTTCCATGCTAATCTTCTCCCTCAAAAAGACACATAAACAACAGTGCTGAGAACTCCTACATAAATCACACAACTCAATAACTTTTCCACCTGCGTATTTTTCTCGTGTTATCTTAAAAGATGCTGCAATCTTCCATAGCAGAAAAAGGAAGTTCTTTGTCTCTGTAAATGATTTGCAAACAGAAAATAAATACAGTAGATGACCTAAAGTCAGTGTCTGGGAATTTATTTTTCTAAATAAATTAGAGAATCCTGATTCATTAGTATTTCACAATTTTGTCAAAAGTTTTCTTCACTCTCCTGGACATGTTCCCTGGAAGGAGGAAGACAGACATAAAATCATTCAGGCAGAGAAGGAGTGGAATAAATAATTCCTCTCTGTGGAGACCAATGAATCTTTAATTGTGTATACAAAGTGAAAGCTGCAATGGGAGACACTAATTCCACACCCTCATGGTCCCAGTAATTGTTTTGATTGCCAGGTTCAAATTCCTCTATCAGTTCTGGGACAGCAAATTCTACGCTTCCCACATCACTCATTTATTCTGTGTTAAAAGAGTAGTATGGGTTTGTGATTCAAAACACCTTTTGCATTCCACAAGAAAGCTTCACAGGATAAGAAATGTTTTTTTACTCTCATTTTTACTGATTTGCTCTGGTTTATAGACATGCAAATACACACATATATGTGTATAGATGCATAGATAAAACAACCAAGGCACCATGCAAATGAAAGGTGTAACTGAAAACCACGAGGAGCAATGTATGAAATTATGATTTGATTAAAAATGATGATTTTCATCACTAGAAATAACACTTAATATTAATTTAAGCCTAAATAAGTGCATTGCTTCATTATTAGATTAATCAAGCAGCAAGCACTTCTTGGATCCTTTCAATAAACTATTCTAGACCATCAAGGCTGAGCTCTCTCGTGGCTGAGGTGTTGGGACAGCAAATCATGCAGAGTAAGGTTTTCTTCTCCTATATGCTTTCCTCAAGTCTGAAAAGATGCATTTTGAGAAGATGGGGAGAAGAGCACACTGGTAGGAAATTCTGGGAAAAGCAGACTAGAGAACGGTACAAGTCCAACACCATACAGTAATGAATAAAATTTCCTTTTTTCTCTTTGTTATTTTTTTTTTTTTCTAGTAAGGTGTACACACTTTGCAATCTAAACATTTTAATGCTAAAATCAAACATCAAAAGAAAAAGCTTTCAGATGGTACCTGAACTGACGTTACGTGTTTCCAAAATAGAATCTGATTTAATTGATTTTAAAGACTCTTAATGGTCCTCCAACCTACACAGCTCTTTTCCATTTAACTCTGCTTGGTGCCAGGTACCAAAGGGACTACGCTTTTGCACCTGTTAGAAATAATTGATTTAGGATGAGCAGAAGTTTAATTCTAAGCATAGCAGTGATAACCAGATGTGGATGCAATCCTCAGAGAAATATGTGTCCTCTGTATGAATAAACAGTGATTTAGGGAAAACTAAACCTGGATGCTGATTTTGAAGGCTGCTAAGATGCTCAGACGTGGAAGGGATACATCAGTGACACCAAAGTTGTTCTTAAAGGAACTGTAAAAATCTAAGGATTGTCCTAAGGGTTACAGAGGGAAGTCCTCTGTCCATACACAGAAGGCTTTCCAAAGCGTTAACCTAAGTGTTAACAAAGCATAGACAATAGTAACCATATTCAGGCTTAGTAGCACAATGAACAATTAGTAGAAGAGAAAATTCAATATTAAGTGTACGGTCCGACAACCACACTCCCAATAGTTTATTGGTGCATACCACAGAGACCAAACGTGCTGATAAAGATTGAGTGTTGTTGAACCTGATGCAGTTACTAACTCTCATCCTCCCTCTGCCTACGCTCGGGTTTTCTTTTCCATTCTCACTACCCCTGTGTCTTTAGTGGCTCTTTTGCTCTTTCCTCACCCCTTAATTCCATACAAATATTTTCCAGACACTGCTTCAAATGTGAAAAAAAAAAAAAAAGGAATAATTGAAAATCAAGTGAACCAACGAATCTAAACACTAACTTTAGCCATTTCTTTGCAAGGAAGGCATTTTTTACCCACACTGACTTACCTAGTGTAGCTGTTAAATGTTTCGTGACAGAGGGTGTCTCACACCCCGACGCTGCCTATTGCTCACTGCAAAATGATACTTCATCTCAAACCGTCTCCTGGTGCTTTTGTTTTAATAACAAATAAGTAATGATAATAGCTGAAAATAAATTAACCTATTACCATTGACTGAATGGAGAAGGATATAATTGAATTAAAAACAGCGTTAATGCCTCCTAGTCAGTCAGACGAATCAAAAAGAAAATTCATTAGTAAAATTTCTGCAAAGATTCACAGTTGTTACAAAAGCAGTTTGATACACTTTTTTGCTTCAGAAGCCAAATAACAAAGTTATATTCTACAATGTCATTTTATTAATGATAAGGTATCCAAAGGGAATGTGATTTTTTTTTTAAATTTAGTGGAAAATATTTATATATTAAATAATCAGACATTACTAATCTAAGAAATTGGTTTGACCACTTATATCAAATAAATTCAGCTTTAAAGGCTAAATTGAGCTCCCTATTGTAAAGTTCCAGACTGTTAGGAACTCTATGAAAAAAATGTGTTTCTTCGATATCCTATAGAATTTCTATCCTCATTAAAAGGTCATGACATTCAGTCCATAAGCTACAAAGACCATCCCAAAAATTAAAAGGAAAGAGAGTTTGAAACAAAGGATATGACCTTCAGTTCCCTAACACTGAACAGAAGTTAAAGTGAATTTACACGCTCCTACCACCCAGACAGCATTAAAATTAAAAAAAAACACAACAACCAACCAAACAAAAAAACAGCATTTACAAGAATTCCAGAAGAATATGATCCCCTAAATTTTTGGAAGTCTAAATGTTTGGATGATAAAATAGCATGCTTATGAGACTCATATATATTAAGCCAACATACTTTTAAAAAACTCATTAAAATCTATAACGCAACTGCAGAAAAAGCCCCAACTTTTTGGTATCCATGACCTTCAGTGACCCAATCAATAAAATATCCTAAAGACACACAAAAAATCTCCCACCCATTATCAGTAAGAAACAACGGCATACACCAGGTATGGTTATTTACAACCTTCACGCTGTCTGAGGATAGATTGCAAACTGTCATCCTATCAAGCCCATTTCCTACTGAAGTATTGGTGCATCAAGGCTTGAAATCAAATACTGGTCCCATGGTCAACACACCATTTTTCTTTCTAGCATATCATTTGGCCAGACTGTTGAAACGTGATCTTGAAAACTGGAAAACCCTGAGTCGTAGATTATTCCACACCTTTCCCAACTGGATAGGTACCAGAGCAGCTGGGAAGCTTAACTCTTTAATCCAGTTTAATGTGACAATGAAAGTCTGTTGACATCTCAGAGCCATGTATAGGTGCTTAGCCTGAACTGGATGACTTCACAGCTATGTTTTCTCAATACGCAACAGCAACAAAATGTAATAAAAATGTTAATGAGGTAAATTAAGTGCAAGAAGTTAAATGATGCTGATAATATCATAACTCTGCGTCAGCTATCTTGCGCAGAACATTCACACCAAGTTAAAGGAAGGAGGCGGCGTAAACTATTCTTTGTATCGAGCGTGACAGTTTTTGAAACCTAAACAATCATCTCGGATAATGAATTCACAGGAGAAAGTCAGGAAAAAAAAGTATTTTTCAGTGGTGTGGAATATCTTTTGTTCAGAAATACAGTTTTTCATTTGTTTTAGACCCATTAAAATAAATTTTAAAAGGAAAGAAATGCTTGTAATACACCCAAATACATGCCCAAACATAAAATAGAGAGGATATGTACTGGTGATGATAATCTGGTTTCTTTTTTACTCTGTGCTTCTCACATATTTTCACAGGAGCTGGAGTGTGCTTCGATTGCCAGGTACCTAAATTGCGAGACTCCTCTCCTTGACATAATTCTCCGTTCAGTAAAATCCTAGAGGAGCAAAATGACAGGCAGAAGCTCCACATCCCGCTGCTGACTCCTCTGCGCCTCTGCCCAAGCTCACAGAGGCCCAAAGGAATATATGAATACCAAAAAAGCTTCAGATGCTGAATGTAAAGTTTAAGGCAAGCTGCCTCTGGTTTATAGAAACTCGGAGCACCTCAACGGTCCCAAATGACTTGACTGAAGTTGTCTAAATTGCAAACTCAAAAGAAAAAAAACAAACCCAAATAAAGAACCCTCAAAAAAAAAAGAAAAGAAAAGAAAATAGAAGGGAAAGGAAAAAAAAGGAAAAGAAAGGCACTAAAACATTTGCTCCTACTGAAAATGCTGGCCCTGAACTCTGGGCTGCTTCACTATACTGTAGGCATATTTGCCATTTCACAGCAAGCATCAGCTTCACTGGACAGAAGCAAAATTTACATTTTATAGCAATAAACTGCAAAGTCTCTCTCTCCAGCTTGACTCTAAAATCTGTATTGTTGATTGTTTAAGCACCGTACACCTTGCACTGGATAATTTCTTGATTGTACAACTAGACTGGTTCATTACCAACATAAATACTGATGTACCTGCTGTAACTATATAATGTAGCATATACTGAAATGCTGCATCTACAGCTACATTGCCATCATATGCATCCCAGTGTATATCTATATTATTTTTTAGTCTCTTTTTCATATCCTAGCCACTTGCGACCCATGTTCCTTCCTCTTAGCACTGTGCACGCCACCGCACCCTATTTTATCCATTTGTGCTTTTAATATTCCTTTCACATGTGCATTTCCTGACCTGCGGGGGCACAGGGTTATTGGTACACCGTTCAGCACAAAGACGTGGTATTGACTGCCATCGTATTTTAATTTATTTGCTTTCAAGTGCACTCAAGTGGTTCTCAAGTCAGAATTAATTCTGGTTTATTTTTTCATGGTTGGATGAGACTTGACTTCACATTGGCAATTTTTTTCCACCACACAGTGGCCTAGAAGGTCTTTGAACTGCTTATACGTGGTTTTATTTGACTTTCTTGCATCAAGTTTTTCTATACCTGTCTGGCTCTAACATCAAGCCCTGAAGTGCTGGGGCCTGAGTTGTGGGCTCCGAATTAGAGGTGACCTGTGAATGAGTCACAACCCAGCAGAATGTTTTGGTTTTCCCATGGGCTTCATGTTCCAGAGGCAGAACCTGGCCCACCTGTGTCTCTGTGGCTCTGCTCTCACCCAGGTGGTCATGGTTGGGGTGGTGGGTGAGGCCAGGATTATATCAACCAGGAGCTGATCAGTTGGAGGAGCTTCTTGTTGGGTGTGGCTTCTGTTGGGGCTGGTTGTATCTTGCTGAGCTCTCTTGGTGCTGTACTTCTATATGAAGAGCCACTGAGGGAGCCATCTCCGTCCATTGTGTCTGGCAGACGATGTTAACACCACAGTGGGCAGTGGAGGAGCTGGGCCCACAGGAACCTATGGCAGGACTCTCTGAAAAAAGACTTGTGAGGGGATGTTGCTGAGTTCAGCATTGGCCTGTGTGATCAGGCAACTGATGGCAGCATAAAATGATGATGGCTGAATCAGCACAAGAACCCCTCATTTACTACCATGCTACTATACTTCCGTAGTTCTCTATTATACTTAATCTTCCCTCCTGTCCCAGGTTTATAGTTGCTGCATACGGTTTCTGACTCATCACAGCCTCAGCTTCAGTCTTTCCAGATGTATGTGACTTTTGAGGACTTAACCATCAACTCATTGTCCATCTCAGTTTCTTGTCCACTTTGCTGTATCAGCTGCCAACACAACCTTGAGCAACCTAATCTAAGATGACAGTGTCTCAGACCAGAGGCCTTCACGGGTTCCTTCCAACCTCATTATTTTGTGATTGCACATCTCATTGTGCAATGGAATAATAAACAGGAAGCAGAAATGGGTGGTCCAGTCTGTCTCAGTGCTGGGTATTAACCAAGAAATCTGTACAGCGCTACCCAACTTTGCTCTCTATTTTCTTAACTTGCTTTCTTTTGTATTGAAGTCTTGCTTATTTTTTCCCTTTTTCCAAAAGTCCACCAACGTCTTTTGTTACTTTGCGGATACCGAGATGAAGTCATCCTGGACTCAAATTCCATGTATAGCTCTCTGTCCTTGCTATTTGGAGGCATTTCATTTGCTCAGATCTGCTTTTCTCAGCAAATGATTCACAATTCCCATGAACACTCCTGCTTCTAATTAGAGATTCGTTAACATTTTCAAGGCTATTCCCAGATATCACAGTTTTAACACTGCAGTGTCTACTTTTTCACTTTTTTATTCCATGCGAGAGAAAGTGTAGAGAGCTCATGAACATTGATCCCAAGCCATTGAGGGCAAGAGTCATCAAAACACATATAATTCCTTACCTCAATGCCTCCATAATTTCTCTTTCTATTTTCTCCCCAAAATAGGTTAGAAAATTCTTAATTCTGAACTTGTAAATTTTTTTGCCTTTACACGCTCAGTGCTCTTATGTTGGTTGCATGACCAGTGACTCAGATAGCAATACTTGCAGAATTTGTTTGCTTGCTGATCACACTTTCTCCTACATGTTGGGATTCACCAGACAGACAGTGATCACTTGGTTTAGCATTTTTCAGGTAATAATATTTAAGAGACTCTGCACCAGTACCATGAAATTCTTGCTTAATCAAGGGGGCACTGGCAGAGATTCTGCAACTGAAGGTTGCCTTCAAGACTGACTTTCCTTTGCCTCCTCCAAACATTTGCTTCCTACAGCTGACCATTTTTCCATTTTAGGATAGGCCATTGTAAATGCATTACTTAAAGGATATAAAAGGTTTGCACAGGGAACCTTGGGGAGCAGAGATTCACAAATACAATCAGCTTTAGCATGTTTAGATTAAGAAAAAAGATCTCTCTTTTGGGGAGAACCCTTTTTTTTTTAAATTTGGCTGCCTTCATTGATTGAGTTTTTAATGCAGTCCCACAAGTGCAACCAGAGGGCAGCTTTGTGCAACACGATAGCAAAAATGAGCAACCAAGGATAACTGCAATTCTTGCATCACATTTTTTTACAGAAAAAGAGTAATGTGATGCCCTCCTCTAAAGGAAATCCTTATGTAAACCAGAGTGGATTACTAGCATGGCCCCAGCTGCTCTTTTATCAAAAAACCTATATCTGCGGTTGCAGAAATCAGAATCACCCACAACTCTCCTGAAATTGACGTCATTAGTATGATGCTCCAAGAACCGTGTGGTCTGATCAAAACCCTACCTATATCTGAGAAGAATCTTACTATTTTTATGTGATTTGAACTATTGCTTATTATAATAGCAGTTACTTTATTGCTGGAAGAGATATGCTAAATTGTTTTGCATTTATAAGTTAAAAGTACGTCTTGGAAACTCCCATTAAAAAATAGATTCAGTTACAATTTTCTGCTGATTTATCCTACTTCAATTTCTTATAGATCATTCAGCAGTAAACTCAATTCACTGAATCAGATCTTTTTTTTCTTTGCCTGACATTTCCTAATACCCCAAAATAATCAAGAAGGCAAGCTTTGTAATGCAGCTTTACACGTAGGGCTCATGTTACACGTAACCAGCAAAATAATATTCCTTTTCAACAATATTTAACAGTACCAATGGAAAAATCACAACTGAACACCTCAGTTTTTCTTGCATCAACACGAAAATGAAACAAAAAATCAGAGCAATAAAAGTGGGACTCAGCCACATGGTAAGGTAGTTTGAGAAGAATAGTTCTAGAATACTCAAGTGAGGTTAAATCTCCCCTACAGAAATTTAGCAATGAAAATGGTGATTGCAAAATATTCCTGACGTAAATGCATTCCTGAGGATGCTCCAGCTTTAAGTAAGACTCTCAAGACAAAAATATCTATTAAATATCTACTAAAAAATCTCATTTTTTATTTTCAGCTACAATGAAAGACGGAGAAGGCAGAAATGTACGAAAATATGGATTAAAGAACAAATTAAATGTACTTGGGGCTTAAAAATAAGATCCAACATCGGTTTTCATTTGTTTTTTCTGTATTACATACGCACATTTCCCAAGCAGGTTTCCTCCATTCTGCTTTTTTTAAAACTGAACTTTAAAAAGAACTCTGTTCTTTGCCTCCTTACATCCACCGTTGTTCACTCTTCTGCCTCTCATTCCATTCTCTCCTCTCTCTTCTCTTTTCCCTGGCAGATAATCATATGGTTTTCCCTTATGGCCCAAAATATAGAGCACTGCTGCTTCCCTGCTCCATCTAGTGGGGTTACTGCAGCATGTGCTCCAAACCCCTGTATCGAACTGGAAAAGAGATGGAGAGCGTAGAAGCCAGCCTGGCCGTCAATAACAGCCGGCTTCCAAAGACTGCGCCTTACGATGTGGCTAGATTTAACTGTAAAGCCCACAGTTTGTAATATTTAATATTAACACCGAAAGAGCCACCCTTGCCTAAAGATGTATGACTGAAAGGATGTTACACGGGAAAGACAAATTGATGTAAGCCCTTCCTAGTTTTCGCAACAGACTCCGAACGCCAATTTGGTCAATCAAGTATTTAAGCCCTCAGTGCTATGTGGGCTGTTGTAAGATTAATTTTTCAAAGTCTTTTGCAATGTAAAGAGGTCTTCAACTAGATTTCGCTCTAAGCATCACGGTCAGCACCAGCAAAGGAAACTCGCTCTACAATTTTCTTTTAATAGCAAGGCTTTTGTGAGCTGGTGAACAAGGCAGAACTTACATCTTTTGCTTGTAGGTCTATTCACTGTATGTACATGCATTGAGCTCCAAAGGGCTGACTTGAGGAAAGTCTGTCCTTCACATACACTAAATAAATACAGACCTCACTGTTGGGCTCAGATTTGCTCACAGTGGTGACAGCTAAGCCAACGTGTCAGGTGGATTTGGAATTTGAGTTGTTTGGGTTTTAGGGGCACCAGAGTTTGCTCACCTGCCTGTGTGCCCAGCCAGGAGAGGGTCTGCAAATGGGTTTGCAGAGCCATGTCTCAGAAACTCTGATGGCATGGTGTCTCCAACAGGCTAAGGTACAAAAAAGCACAAGAAAGACATGGATACGTTGGAGCAGGTCCAGAGGAAGGCCACAAAAATAAGCAGAGGAATGGAACCCCTCTGCTATGAAGAAAGGCTTGGAGAGTTGGGGTTGTTCAGCCTGGAGAAGAGAAGGCTCCAGGGAGACCTCATTGTGGCCCTTCAGTACTGAAAGGAGGCCTATAAGAAAGATGAGGACAAACTTTTTAACAGGGCCTGTTGTGACAGGACAAGGGCTGATGGTTTGAAACTAAAAGAAGGGAGATTTAGACTAGAGAGAAGGAAGAAATTTTTTACAGTGAGAGTGGTGAGACACTGGCCCAGATTGCCTAGAGAGGTGGTCGATGCCCCATCCCTGGAACCATTCCAGGTGAGGTTGGCCAGGGCTCTGAGCAGCCTGCTCTAGTTGCAGATGTCCCTGCTTAGTGCAGGGGGGTTGGACTAGATGACCTTGAAAGGTTCCTTCCAACAGAAACGATTCTGTGATTCTATGATTCTATGTAATGTGACATTCAGACTGCATAAAAACCTCAAGTATATGACACTGACTTGTGAGGATTGAATGCAAAACCTTAATTTTAGATTTTGCCTTATGGACTCAGCTCTTCCCCCTCTGATGTCAACCACCAAACTCACTCTTGCTTCAGCTGGGTGCATGGAAGAAATACATACACCCACTCAAATGCAAAATGGCTCAGAAATCAAGATGTTTGTATGCTAGGGCAGTATATGCAACTGCTTTAAGTCTGTGGCAACTTCCAAGCCAGACACGTCATATTGAAGACAACATTCACAGCTTCTTCTTCAGGAGAGATGGGGTAAGTAAACAGTTCCAGAAATTATTCACCAGGAAGACTTTGAAAGAGATACCATCTTTTATCACTGCTAACTACATATGGTTGGTACAACCAAACCTTCACATGGAACACATAAGTGGGTATTTGCAAACTAACTTCAGGGACATAACACAGCCTGGGTTCCTCACACACTTAATGGAGAAAGGTAGGTGCTATCAGAAGGCTATTGAGAGCAGAAATCTAATTATGGTCTGCCACAGGTGCTCTAAGCCGTCCTGAGTTAGGTGCCAAATGTAACATGACTACCCCTTGGTGCTCTCCACGAATGCTTTTGTGCAATGCAACTTCTGTGCCTCTGAACGCAAGATCAGCTGCCTCCACCAGTGCCCAAGTGTATTATTATCATCCCAAAGCAGCCCATCTGCTCTGCATTCACACCCAGCAGTATGTTAACCTGGAGTCTGAACAAATTACATCTGTGATGTGGCCATGTGTCACTGCTCAATAGTGAGTACAAACCTGGTTCTGTGGTGCACCAGCACAGCCACACATGATCCTCAGGGATGGACAACACATATGGCATCGCATGGCACAAGAGTAAGCGGTGCCGCAGGGGACAGTGGCTCTAGTCATCACAGCTGCCTGGGCACACACTCTGCCTGGATGTTCACTGGGGTTTACTCTTGGGTGTGTAACAATTTGTGGTTTGCATTTTGATTAAATGGCAGAAGTTCCTATAGAGCAAATTAAGCACACCATAATGAATGGAAATCAATGGATACATTAAATGATTTCTGTTCTACTGTATCAGAATTGCCTTTTTTTTTTTAATTTTCTGAGCACACACTTTAACTCAACCCTTTCAAGAAACTTGAGAAGGTACAGATGTGCAAACACCACCGCCTTCCAGCTGCCATATTTACCGTTTGCAAAGCAATCCAATATTCTTGTTAAAATTCATTATCTCAAAGTTGCAGCACACCTATAATCACCCCATAAACAGAAGATAAAGTATGGCAATTCGGGCTGCTCTCTCGAGTTGCCTACTCGTCGAGATGGTTTTCAGCAGTTTTGGAAGCTTATGTTTGTACTGAACACAGTATCTAGAAGGATACATGGAGAGCCCACAGCAAAGCAGACACTAGCATAGTCATCATTTCACTGTGGTGCGTGTCTATGTGTTTATTTAATAATTCAAAGAGTTATTCTGACTTCAGCTCCCTGCAGTCCCTGACCCAGTATGATACTCCACCAGATAGAAAAGCCACATGCTCAGGCACAGATTGGCTCACAGATCCTGTTAGCAGTAAGCAGAACTGCTTTGCAAGTCCCATCTGCTGGGAGGCCAAGACTTCATTATCAGAACCAGTAAACGAGAGATTAAAATGGACTCTGGCCAATTTAGCACATCTGCCATGGAGGAACATCAACCACCGGTGCTTCCGGGGGAGATAGGTTATTAAATGAAGTTTATCCAGAGATATAGAAGGTATGAAAGACACAGTGATGTGTCAGCTGCCTCTTGCTGGGACAAATCTTCCTGACCCACCATCCCCACAAGCCTCCTTGGATGTGTTATAACTCTGCACAGTCACTGGGGTGACTGTGCTCCCATGTCTATCCTATTAAGAAGTAGAGACATAACTAAATCAACATAAAACTTTCTGGCACCTACCTGCTCAAAACTCTCTGGCAAATACCTGTTCACTTGATGATCAGACCTAAAACACAAGTTTTTGACAAATTCTTCAATGTGGCCCATGAACAACTGAGTACAAGAGACATGAGTTAGAACTATACTTAAATGAACAAATAGATAAATAAACAGATAGATAAATAAATAGATGGGATAACATCCCAAAAGAGTATAATTCCCAACACAAAGCCAAGTCATCTTATAAATGGAAACCAACATGTAGCCATTAGCTGTAGGCCAAGAACATGCATGCTGGTTAGCATCTGAATGCTGGTTCTAGTAATTTATTATTTTCATTTTCTTCAATAAGATTAAGAACTGAACTGTATTTTTATTAGGGAACCAAGTGTGACTGTAAAACACCTATTTCCTTAACCCTGACCTATCTATAAAAGCGGGAAAACCTATTTCATACTTTTCTTTCCAGGTGTTCTGATGCATCAGTAAAACAATGCTTCCCCATAAAAGAGCCCCTAGAAAACATCTCCTCAGACTGAAGAATACACAAGTTCTTTGGTGAGGTGAAGCCCAATAGAATTAATTTTCTATCACTTTGTGGAATGATACTATGCCTTGAGAAAGACCATGGTAACAGCAAATATAAGAGTTACTCAGTTCGTTGTTGGGGAAAAATGCTTTTCTTTTCCTTTTTTTTTTCCATAGTCTATTTGGTATAATAATTCTCACTGAAAGATAAACCTATTTTTTAGCTCTTAAAGTAGCCAGAAATAGTGCATTTATAGTTCTAAACCGTGCAACCTCAAGGAGAAGAAAAGAAATACCACGTGGAAAAGTGTAGAGGCTGAAAAAGGCTTTTCGCTCCCTCTTCTTACAGCCCCATTGTGACTATAATCTTTTAACAGGACGAAGAAGTCGGTAACGATACAAACCCCTCATATCTGTAACTAGAACAAGAAGAACAGTCGGGTTCAAGAGCTGCAGCTTTGTAGGCTGAGGAGGCTCCTGCAGTTAATATTAAACTCCACTAGGTGTCATCTACCACTGTATTTCTACAGGGAATATGAAAACGCTGGCGCCTAAGATGTCTCATGTTCATATTTCTACACATTAGTCATTCCTCGTGGTTAAGTTCTCAGGACATAGCTATAAATTCCCATTCTATATATTACCTATGAACATATCTTGTTATTATAACCGCCACTGATAACTCTTAATTAAGTTTCTTTTATATGAAAATATACTTTCCTGAAAGTATGGAAAGCTATCACGTTCTCAGAAAAAAAATGTATCCACACTAACTCTAAAGGGAAAACCTGTTCCGTGCCTTTTTCTACCACATTCCTCATGCCTGAACAGTGCTATTTCTGGATGAACACACCATTTCTGAGATATAGCTAGAAAGTATTTCAGTCTTGTAATAATACTACCCTGGATGATGCTGAGAGTTTATAATTTAATGTGCATTTCTTCATATAGTGACAGTATCTTCAAAACTGTGTTGCTGAGAGGATGGTATTAATCAGGTAAGTAGCTGGAGCAGGCTAGCTAGTGTAAAAGCCACATTATTCTAGACATACAAAACTATTTACCTTTAGTGTTCTGCCTTTCTACATGTTAAAACAATTTTTACAACCCCCTTAGTATCATTTGAATCCATAGCTGGTCATAATTACTGCAAATAAAATGTTCAGCTGAGATTTGAAGCCAGCAAACAGCATGATAAATACGGTTTTCAGATATATGGTGGAGTTGATGTATCAACCAGTATAGAAAGGTATTACCACGGCTGTGTGGGGCATTGATACTGAAACATGCTAAAAAATTCTATCACTCCTGATCACGACCTATAAACCCCAAATCTAAGTACTGAAAGAAAATTACTGTCAGAGCACTCAGAAGCACAGGGCTGTCTAGGCAAGGAATGGGGCCCTGAGGAACTTGCCGTGTTTAGAAGAGCAAATAAAACCAGGAGGACGTAATATTATGAACAGCCAATACCTCTAGAAGAAAGCTGCAGCAAAGACTGATTCAAGCTAGAGGGAAATTCTGGCCCAAGAAGAAGTAGATATGATGATGAATTAATTTAGGTTAATTCAGAAAAGATAAATAACCATTACAAGGTTAAGGTTTCTGAAATGACTTCTCAGTTGGGAGTAGTAGCTGGCTAAGTATTTTTAAGGTGGACAATTTTCTATTTATCAAAGTTATACGATACAATTCCTGTTGAAAGAGCTTAGGGAAAAAAGAAAAAAAATCAATGATTTTCTGAAGCAATCGGTTTTTTATTCACATTGTTGACCAAGGCCCTGAAAATGAACATATATCATAAATTTAATTCAATTTTACTTTTTAATTTATTATGCTTAAACATTTTACTACCTGAAAGCACTTAATGCATTTTCTACCTCAATGAAACAACACATCACAATGTATTAATCATTTATCTGTGATAAGTAACAAGATAGGACTAGTCAAGAATAATTCTTATTCCTTCTTATTGCGTTATTTCTTAATAAGTGATGTGTCAGTAGTGAGCTTTTAATACATTTTAATGCATTTCTTTACATTTGCATATACAACTTGTATTTAAATATACTACATTACTAACTACATGTCATTACTATAACATGTAGTTTATAATCCTAGGCCCATAGGCTACAGTTTTTAAAATGTTGACTTTAAATACTGCAAAATTAACAGTTATCTTCTTTTGCACAGAGTTCATGCTACAGATTGGACTCTGGATTTGCAGGAATTAAAAGTCAATATAAGTCTCGTGATTACTTTTCTAACTTAGATATTGCTTTAATGCTTGGCACACTGTACAATTAAACTAGGAGGTATCTTCATTTGTGCTTTACACAGATGGTAGGCACTTAGAAAGAGAAAAGAAAACAAGGAAATAAAATCCAAAGTTTAAAAAAAAGAAAAAAATATATTACAGGAAACCCCTGAAATCTTCAGGCTGAAATGTATTGTTAAAGAATGAAGAAGCCCAGATAACAAGAGTGGAAAATACTCTACAAAATTAAGCAGAATTTTCCTGGCCACTGGATGAGAAGGACCAGTCATGACCATGGGAAATGGTGTAACTCCAAATACTGTCACATCAGGTGCTTCAACACATACACTCCCCATCAAGACGTCGTTACAGGAGCACATCTTCTGTCACGCTATTGGATCAGCACAATTTATTATAACCATATAATCTGCAGCTATGATTTCCTGTGATGTTTCACAAAAAAAAAAGCCAAGTTGGAAACTTTTCCAAACTTTTCCAAAGTTTCCAACTTCAAGGTGACTTTTAGGAATCATATTTAGCAAGCTGACGCAAAGTAACAGGGGTAAAATAAAAAAGAAGAAAAGCTACCTCTGTACAGATTTCATTTCTTAGTTGTTGTTTTTGCTTTTTGTAACTTCATCCACGTAATCGGACAATATTTAACTCAATGGAAAATGTTTCTGTTGTTATTAACAAAGATAGTGCTGCCTGGGTCACTTCCTGTATGGGTCTCTAATATGGGTCTCTCTTCCTACAGTTTCTCTTTACCTTTCTCTAGCAACAACTTCCTTCATTTCAGTCATTATATTAAGAATGCTCATAAAATATTGGTGTGTTGAACAAATAACGCAGTGTCACGGCACCTGTTTCTACTTCAAATTTCATATGCTGAATTTGCAAATGAGTTTTCAAATGGTTTCTTTTAAAAGTCACTTAGTGAAATACTTTATATAGCCCACAGATACCTAAGTCTCTGAATCAGCTTAAATTCCCAGTATTACGGAAAGCTTTTCCCCCCTCACCTCCCATGTTATTTATTTGTGTTATTTCCATATAAGTAGTGCTTTACAAAAGATGCAGTATTGGGGCTTTGAACAAAATAACGTTGTTACTTGTGATTTCAGTAGGAGCAGATGAGTCACTCCTAATAGCCACATTTTTTCCTTACAATAGCCCTGCACAAACCCCTCAGGATGGGAGCCCCCATCCCAATTAACTGCTGGTCTTGTACCATTCTCCTTTTTCCCACTCAATCAATTCACTATCAGCAGTAACCAGAAACAATCCAACTTACTAAATATCTTGCCATTTCCCAGCAAAATCTATAAAATAAAAGTGCTTCTTTCTGATCTTTGAGAGACATTTGGAAATTTGAGGTGTGAAGACCACAGTCTCCAAAGAGGCTGCAAGAGCATACAGGAATCTAATGAATTTGAGCAAACAGGTGAAAATTCAAATTACAAATGAAGTTTAATGCTCCCAGATGAAAGCAGAAGCAAAGATTTATTCTGTTTGCAGCTTAGCTTTTCATACCCTGCCCCTCAAGTACAGAAGTATTCGTATCATATCCATGATTGAGACCATATATTTTTGGTATGAAGTCGGACATCCAGAAAAAGCACTAAATACTATGGATTGGTTGTAAAATGGAAGAGAAAGTGCAATTTGAAAAAATAGCTTTAAGGAAAATATGTTTCCACAAGTTAGATGTCAACCAGATCCTATGATATTTTAACAAGCAACACTGAAGCCACAAACTGGGTGATGGGTTTTTCTAACATGGAACATAAAAGATGGAGCTTTACCAGAACAGAATATTATATCAAGGTAAGACATTAATCTTGCATGGTGAAGACCTGCTTGTGGTTGATTTTCTGGACACATTGTACACTGCCTACCCATGCAATTATCAAGGTGTACAAATAATTTACAATCCCTTCTTTTCTGAACCCAAATCCTTCATTGATAAGGGTGAGCCTGGAGCAGACACCTAGAGCAACAGGCTAACAAACAGAGAAAAATAAGAGGAATAGTTCTTTTTTTATGATTAAAAAAAAATGCCTGTCTTTAAAAGGTTAAACCCCAGGTGTGTAATTACATGGGGAAATCTAATAGACCTTCTGATTCCTCATTACCATTTTCCATATCCAATGGCAGAGGCAAAATCGTAAAATCTCCGCCATGCACTGAAGAGACCACCCTGTCAGCTTCATAACGGTCCTCCTCAAAGTCCTGCCAGCTTCAGTCATATAAATAGTTCAAACAATCATTACTTATGGGGTTTGGTCTGTATCATGATAGCTAGATAATGACAGATTCGGTCCAGGATTGGTTGCAAGTTACACAAAGAGATTCCAGACTTCTGCGCTCCCCCTCACAGGAAAATGTCCATTTTATCTTTGTAGGTAAATACATGGCAAAGTTTCCAAATTATTTAATTTCCTTGGGGGAGAGACTGTAATTGGGTGGGCTGTGCAAGCTCATTCTTCCTTCTGCTAGTTAAGCCACAGACATTCATCTTTCCACAAAGAGCCCAAATTGTTCCCGTCTGCGCCGTATGTTTTGTTGTCTCATTTTAACTGACCTATCAGACCACAAAATGTGGAACAAGGCCTTCACATCTCTTAATTGGTGTCATTAAGAGTCCCCTCTCATTTGCTATGAAAAGGACTAACATCTCCTAGAGAAGAACTGAAAGCGTTATGTGCGACCTCTCAGACTGGAAGTCAGGGGCAATGCTGATTAAATATAATTCTTCATTAAAAGATAATAAGTTGCTGAGACTACTTTTCTGAGTACACAGACATGTCTTATTGAAGTTGAAACAAATAAATGAAGTTTCTCTTGTGGTTTTCTGTAGCCTGCAGCCTCTCCAAGCAGGCTGCCGGCTCACGGTGAAGGAGAGCAGCAGAATTATATTCACGTGACTCAGAACTTTCATCTACCTCTCCCGAATAAAATATGTTATTTCCTGTGTACTCGCTGCCAGGAAACGTATATCAACTGAACGCTTTGAAACTTCAATTAACAAATGACTTGTGGGCAGCATTGCCTCACCGTGGTCCGTGAACACACATAAAGCAGCGTATTAAACCACTGTTTCATTAAACAGCTTCACAGAGCACTGAACACCCGAAGACACCCTGTTCTCTTTCTACCTTCACAGAAGACTTTGTTCCCTTACCAATACTGCACGACACAAACTGTTCTTAGCAAGACGCTCTGCTTGCAACACCCGGCGCTGGCGCAAAGCGATGGACGGCACAGAAGGACGTTAATAAAGGTGTGATCCGGTCCCTTGAGAGATCTGTCATTATCTATGGATTTAACAAGGATATTATACGGTGTGAATACCCAGTAATAAGGTCATCACTACTTGCCTGGCCTTATTAATAAGATATATTCACGCCAGCTGAATCAAGGCAGTTCAAAGGATACAGGAGGAACGTGCGGGAGGGTGGTTGAAGCCTTGATTGCTATGACCAGAGCCTGATGGCTGCACGGACACAGCAAAGCGGTGGCCAAGCTGTGCCTCTGAAGCGGATACAAGAGCAAAGAACAGACTTAGAGATATTTGGTGGTAGCAGTGAAAAAGCTTAAATCTAAGAAAAATTGCCTACTGCCAAGCACATTGTTAAACATTCTGGCTAGACTTGCTTTACTAATTTTAGCACTTACACTGGGGAACAAAACAGCCACTAGAAAATCCTGTAATGTATTCAAGTACCTGATTAAATTATACCATGTAACAATTCTGTTGGACTTTCTGGGTCTTATATCTGTTAATCAGACAGTTTATGGAGCTCTTTCATAGAAAAATATCAGAGCTCAACAGCTATTCAGTAATTCTCATTCCATAGGTGATGGGATCTGTCTCTAATGCTTTTCAGAAGCATATCAGGAGCCTGCTTCCTGACTATCTTACTAATTTTTCTAATTTAAAACCAGCAACAAGATCATTTTTGGCAACATTTAGAAAAGGAAAGCTTTTCCTTGACTGCTAATGATGCAAATAATAAAAACAATCTAGGGTTTAATTTGCCCTCCACACAAAACTCTTTCAGTCACAGAAATTGTATCCACTGAGTTAACAGCAGAATTTCACTTCCAGATAATAAAGATGTATATTTGTATATATAATCAATGAAATTGTATAATATAATCGATGAAATAAACAAGTTGTAGCACTTCTGTATCTCTTTTCATCCAGGGCTATATTTTAACAGCTCTCCAAACAAGACTACCAGACTGCTCCTTGCTATGGGTTTTTTTTTTTGTTTCAGTAATAATCTGATGGACCACAGACACAGTGAAATCCTTCATATCAAGGAGATTTCTGTTCTATCTGGTCTCATCAACTTTCTCCCCCCTTCACGGCCCTGCAAACTTCCCAGGAATTGATGGGTAGCTTGGTCACCAGGTCAGCTAGCTCCTTTCAGCATATAGATCCTACACTCTGAAATACCAGCAAGTAAAGGAAAATGAGGGGTCATCTAGCCCAGGGGCTGCTTCTGTAGAAAGACTAGAAGTAGGGGAGATCTCAAAAATACCAGGTTTATGTGGTTCATAGTTTGTTTTTCTAATAGGCACCTTCAGTGGATTCATTATTCCTTGTCAGAACTATTTAAGATAAAAACTGAAAAGAACAGTCCCAAATGTGAATGTCCCTTCCATTGACCAGGCTGGGATCTAGCCATTATCATAGGAAAATGCCTAAATTTATGTGGTTGAGGCCAGTAGGAGTAAATGCTATTTATTACAGAAAATTTAGCATCAAGATACAGTGAGAGAAAAAACAACACATGTATATCAAATACACTTTTTCAGATTCATTGAGTCTGAAAATGTCTTGACATAGAAGGATCCATTATTATACCAGCAACGATTAGTAACTAAGAAGAATTTACTAGTTAATCTCTAGTCATAACAGCTGCTCTGAACATGTTTGCAGCATGTACCCCATGTAGGACAACTGCACTTATGGACTGCCTACTGCCCAAAGTTGTAGTGCTGCTCCTCTTAACATCAATGCAACACGATTTGGAAAAAAACCCCCACAATTCTACACCAAAATGTAATCCTGCAAGAACAGAGAAAACAAGAAATATGTAGCAATATTCTTGGATTTGTTTTAATGATGCTTGCTCATTAACCTCTGGAGGGATTCAGGTTAACATTTACAGGGTTCATACATCCACACATGGACCAAAAAAATTGCTCCACTAAACAGCTATCAGTAGAATTGAGGCAGTAATAATCCAAGTGCTTCCCCTGAGTTATTTTAAAACAAGCAGTTAAAATATTTTCTATTTTTATATTAATGAATTGCCTCAAAAGCAAAAGCCTGCATATAGGTAGATGCATCTCAGGTATCTTACAGACTTCAGATGAAATCCAAATAGTGTGTCCTTCTGATTCAGTTTCATCTTCAGTTTTGCTCCTCTCTACAGGAGAAAAAGATTCTGACTCTACCTGTGGTGGTTGATAGAGATCTATGTACAAGATTCAGTACTTAGCTATTGGAAGTAAATAAATTCAGAATACCAGTAAACCCATGAGTGAGAATAATAAAGCCAGAGGAAAACTGATCAAGGTTCCGTGGAATCTTAAGATCAAAGCTGCATAGCAGGGGTTCATATCAACTAATTTGAGCTAGTATAAAAGTGTAGGGCCAAATCCAAACGAGAGTACGGGCAGTGGGGATAGACCAGATCCATGGTGGGCGGCTCAATTTGTTAAGTTTTCAGTACCTGAACATGTGGGACGATCTTTCTTAAAAGGTGCCTCTCTTTTTTCCACTTACTTAAGAAAGCTGAGACTATATTTTTTTGAGAGATGAAGTTAGGTGAGATACATTATTCATCACCTTTCAAAGAAGCACAGGCTTAATCATCAGACCTAATGCAGGTGGAAATTTATGTCATATGTTATGCCAAAGGTCGGATTACACATAATCAGAATGGCCCTTTTGACTTTAAAATCTGTAATGGTTATAGATTAGGAACAGCTCCCTTGAAGGCAAAGCAGTTACATGGATGGGGAATTGATGTGAGATGAAAGTCATTCATGACAACTCTGTTATATTTCTTTTTAATAATGGATGTCCATAAAGAACAGCTCAGTTCATTTTTAAATGACTGAACTTTTTGAAGCGATCTGCTAATGGCTGCTATGACATTGACAAAATCTGAACAACATTTATCAGGTACATAAAGCTGAGAACATGGTCTATACCTTGAATCAGAGAAATTTATCCTAAGGTGTCCCATACTTGCTAACATCTTTTTAAAAAATGGCTTTTTTAACCAATAAATATTAATACTGTCTCAAGAGAGCGATAATATAAAATTCTCCCATTTCCCAACAAAAAGATATATTTCATCTGTATGGAATATTGTTTTTTAACTTGTGTCTGGAAATAATGCAAACAAGCACTTTAATAAACATAGTAACTCAGTTGAGTGTGGGGGGTGAAAGCTCAATAACCTCGGATTTACTTCTTCTTTGAATAAAGATTGCCTGACAATGGTGTAATATTTTAGCCCATTCAGTCTGGATGTTTTCGCTGGGATTTGCCAGATGCGTGCAACTAAAAAAGTAGGAATGAGATATAACTGTGTACAGGACTTGGATTTACTGGTAAAATAGTTACATCACAATAGAACCAGAGAACATATTTTTCTTAAAACGTGTACTATAAATCCTTCATATTTTGGCATCTTCATGATTCGTATTTAATTATGATTATTCTCCCCGATCAGAACAATAAAACAGATTCTCTCTCTATGTATATATATAATTTTTTTAAAATGGCAGGAATTTTCCATTGACAAAATAGATTTATGTACTTCAGTCATTTACTGACATTTTTATTAATACACTGATATGATAGAAACAAAATAATAAAACACAAGATAAATTATTATTTAGCATGGTTGTGAAGGGTAAAGATGTTTAGTGGATACTAGAAGCCAAATCTCACAGCCACAATTTTCTCTGAAGTATTGTTAATAAAATTTTATTTCTCATTAATATACTTATCTGCAGACTATTAAGAAATTACCATAAAAGCAATCTGGACTCTCAGAAGAACTTCAGATTGAATTGAACTGGACCACTGGGCAACCTGCATCCATTGCCTCAGGGATTACAAAACACTTCAAAAACCATCTACAATTAAGTTAAAGTTTAAATTCTGGCTGCAAAAGTTCCAAGTAAACCTGACAGCAAGAAAAGAACATGGCAGCTTATAATTACCACCATTGTCCTGTCTCCCTTTAATCATATGGATTACACGGAACAAGGTGGTTCCTAAAAGCAGACCAGACAATTCAGTCCTAAAAATCCTTGTTAATTTTTGTAGCAAGGAAAAATCCTTACTGATCCCAAATGTGATGATTTTAACATCCTTAAGCAGAGGAACTTAATCCCAGTAGGAGCATCCTGTCTGTAACACATTTCTAGGTGAGGGTCTCCAACAGCACATAGCAAGACAAAAAGAGTCAGAGAAATGGGGAAAACAAAGTAGGAAAAGGAGTAAAGTCTTAATGATTATGAGCTGAATATAGTATAAACACACTCCAAATCTTAGGTATATTAAAAGGCTGTACTTTCAAGACAAATGTTCTCTGGAAAGAAAAAGTCTTTTTATTCTCATCATCATAATCATTGCTAGGAAATGGGTAAATAAAGTACTTCTTTATAGTTGCCTTCAGATTTTGATTAAATTTACTCAGATTTAGGTCTTGTTTCTCTTCCATTTACTATCAAGATTTGTACAAATGAGTTCTCTAGTCTGTTCATCTCTCCATATCTATCAAGTCAGAGTTTTTAACATCCATCTACTGCATACAAATGCATCATCAGGCAAGGGTAGATGAGCAAGGTATAATTAGGCTTTTTAAGGCCGTTGAACAGTACCATCACATCAGTAGGATATTGTGATTGATTCCTTAACAGAAGCTCTACAAGAAGCTTTCCTCATAGATTTGTATTCTGTTAAAAGATCAAAGACAGTCAATTTTCCCAATGAAGGGAAGTTATTAGCAGAATCACACAGGGATCTGCTTTGGGGTCTTGGCTCATCTTTATGTCCATAATTGATCTGCAGCTACTGAGACAGTGAAATCTACTTATGATACCAAAATATTCAGCATAGTCAAAACTAATGGACAGTGTGAAAGGTTGCAAGCAGCTCAGAAACGAAAAAACAAACAAACAGAAAACCCAGCTGAAATCCCGGATTAAAGAGCTTGCAGCACCCCAATAGTATATTCACAACAGTATTTCCTACTTTAGCAATTAACTCAGGAAGGAAATCTTGTGTTGTTTTGGGTTGTTCTCCAAAAGCACCACTATAATGTTCTTGGATGATCAAGAACACAAACAGAAGGGACTATGTTGAAAGGCTTAGAGGACAACACAGACACCATTGCCATGAGACCATAGAGATGTGGAATGTGCTTGTGCCTGCAAAGCCACAAGTGAACCAAAGAACAGAAAATACAGACAAGACTAATAAAGGTATAAAAATTCTTCCATTCAGAATGAGCTTTGTGGAAAAAGAAGAGAAAAATTAAAAAAAAAAAGGCAGACCTATGCATTTATAAACTTAATGGAAAAGGTGAATCGAAGGTAATTATTCATTGTTCTCATTATACAAGACCTTGAGGACAGCTGCATTGAATGATTAGACAGAGGGAAATAAATACTTTCTCACATTCAAACATTTGTCATAGATATCTGGGAGCCATATATAAAAGGACTCAAAAAGCAGTAAAACAAATGCAAGAGTTATTACAGAAGATGTCCCAGATGCAACTTTTTATCTCAAAAACTCCTTGAATACCAAAGAGAAGGATCACTCAGCACCTGTCCTGCTGTGGTGTTTACTCAAGCAGCTGCTAACAGCTACTCTCAGAAACAGATAAAGCGTAGAGATCTTCGGTTTCTCTACCTCTGCAGACCTAACTACATTCCTAATTTGTGCCAAACACCCTAACACATTTCCACTCCCACATTCCTTACTCTGAGTCCCCAACATGTCCCAAGAACTCAAATTGCTCTCCACAAAGAATCCACCATTCAAGGCTGTTCCCTATGTCATTCATAACATCTCTTCCCATCCAATCCTCCCAACCTGCCATGAAGCAGGTTCCCAAACCTTTCCATACAACCCTGAGCTTCTCCCACACTCCTGCCTCATGCTGCTTAACCCAGAGAGCCCTTCCTGGCTGATACAGCTCCTCCTGCTCTGTTTGATGAGGCTCCAAATTGTGCACTGATAGCCACCACTGTTGGCTACTCTCCGATGCTGAGTTCTACAAGTTTCACTATCCCTGGAGAAGTACACTTAAAGATCAAAACCCAACGAAAACCCTCAGGCAGAAAGCTGTTATCAAAAAAGGACATGGCTCTGGAAGCCAAAAAAGAGGACATAAAGGAGAAAAACAGGTATAGCTTGTTTCTAGGCAGAACGGGTTACAGTGACTAATTTTCAGAACATTTGATTCTCTTTTCAGTGTCCCGTTTGGGGGGAAAAACATCCTGCGTCATTTACTAACACAAAATGCTCTTCTGAAGTGTGGATGCTTAGTATCTTTAACAATCAGGCGATTTATTCAAATGTCTAAAAATGGATATAATAGGAAATTATCTCCTTTCTGTCAGCTTAAAAAAAAAGAAAAAAAAGTACACTGAGATTCAATGGTTTCTATACTATTGTATCTTAGAATGGCTTAAAAAAACCCTTGAGAACTCCACAACAAGCCTGTAGCTGGGTCAGACTTTTGTGTTAAAAATGCTTCTTTTCCAGAAGGCATAAACAATTGCTGAGAGAACGAACAGAAGTCTCATCCAAAGTCCGTAGGAAGACTCCTACTGACATCATCATACCTGGATCAAGCCCAAGGTTTGTATTATAGCTTAATGTATTTTTATACTGGCACTGCAATGAATTTCAACAAAAATAAAGTTTTAAAATGTTAAAGGGGAAAGAACAGGTTATGCTGCTAAATCCAGGGAAATTTTGAAATGGATGTGCTTCCTACACACAAAGCATCAATTCTGCTCTTCCATTCCTGCCTACAACAACATAAAAGTCCCAGTAGGTGTAAAAATCTTCTCATAATGCTGTCTCCTTTTCAATACATACAAGACAAAATGCACTCCCTAAACATATTTCCCTTCAGAAACCGGTAGTTAAGTAACAATTTCACCTCCTCTCTTCCTCTCGGTTTAACTCCCATATCCCCTTTCTGTAGCTCTAAGCATATAAAGAGCCTTGTACTGCTGGTGATCCCTGTTTGATTAAATTTGCAAGGTTGTTTATTTCTTGGGGGTGATTTGAGAAATAACCTATCAATGGAGCTCTCAGCTTCTCGACAGAATATACTTGGGAACACATGCTCGTTACTTTAGGGGATAAATCAGATTTTCAGTTGCCACTGCTTTACTCGGGCTGAGAGGCATCCAAACCAGCAGGACAGGAGTTCTTTGAGGAAGTTTCTTCGTGCAGGTAGTAGTTGTGCTTTAAGGTGAAAACCTTTACCTAAAAGCACAAATTAGCACCAGATTAAAAAAACTAAACCACAATGAAGCGTGTTCCTCTAGCGATTATTCGTGATTTCATATTTTACACTTTCAAAACATGCACTGGTGAGCATGTTTGCAATTCTTGATTAAAACTATAGCGACATTATGATAGAAAACAATGGGAATTTTTTCATCAGAGAAGAAACTAGTGAAATCTCATTGCTTCACAAATGTCAGGCCAGATAGGATCATGAATCTTGAATACGAAGATCATTTTTTTCTTACAATAATTCAGATGTAGTTGCTGGAATTGGAATGTGGTAGGTGGTTTGCAATCCAGTGCTGGACGCCATGAATTTCAGAGTGGAGTGTTGTCTGAGACTGCAGGAATAAAAGATTAAGGGCAAGAAGGTGTGAACTCATCAATATTGGTACTTCTAGAGGACCTGAACCTTGACCACATACACCTGCATCGTCACCGTATGGTCTTTAATATAAACAGCTCTCACTTTTTCTCCCTCCTCTCTTGCTCAGTGAAAAATGGTGGTAATTACATAAAACTGCACAGCTACCAAGAATTTAATTTTGTACTTTAACAATACAGAAATTAGGCACCAGCACAGCTTCTCTAAATGAGATTCGCTTCATTTCCCCGTCTCCTAGACAGAATGCTCCCTCCATCCAGAAGAAAATACGTAGAAAACTACAATAGCCCAAGGGAATCCCCTCAATGACGGATCCTCTCCAGAGCATGGGCTCATGGAAAGAGTAATGTTGGGAGGCTCCAGATAGCAGCCTGAAGGAAACCCAAGGCACATGCCTGTCCCCAACCACCTACTCTTTCCCTTTCCTCAAATTTAAATATAATACATTTTCAGCTTACCCTAAATCTACTAATTCCTCCTGGGCTTAATATTAAGTTACTCCTGATGTACATTAAACATTTTTCAGCTGGTGAGCTAATGCACAACTGCAGATCACCTCGGGATCTCTGTATTTGCTGGTAAATGCAGGAAACTGAGCCCTGTGGAAAGACTTAGTGGGGTAATAGGATTCTGAAAGCAACTCATAACTTGATCAATAATGTCAGCATGCCAAATTATGCCACATTTAATTGCTAAGCACAGAAATAGAAATATTTCAGTGGAACAGGATTTGTAAATAAGGATTTAAACATTATAATCTGGGCTGGTTTTGGAGGCAGACTATGATATTTTTTAACTTGACCAAAAACTGTTATAACCTAAGAGTGAAAAATTTACTGAAAACCTACTGATTCTATTAGTGAACAAATCAAATAAAGGGGAGCATATTTTAACGTCAATATTGAACTGTATTTTAATTTCTGATGTCTCAATAAAATCATATGAAATGCCTATCCTTCCTCCAATAATTTATCTTGCACAATTTTTTGGCAATGAATATTAATGCCCTTTGCTGATCTGATGTCACTGATATTAGTATTTATTGCAGTTTTTTATTAGCTCTGCTATCATAATTCACAGAAAACAAGGCGCAGCACAAATAAGAAACGCTGTAAATTACTACAGAAAGTAGAAGCAATCAGGTTCCTATCAATGCATGGATTTTAGGCCTAGTTCTAAAGAAGCCCTTTATTGTGCACATGGACAAGAAAGATGGGAACATAGTTTTAACAGGGGCTCTTGTGATAGGATAAAGGGGAATGGTTTCAAACGAAAAGAGGGGAGATTTAGACTAGGTACAAGGATGAGTTCTTTTACACTCAGGGTGGTGAGACACCGGCCCAGTTGCCCAATGAGGTGGTAGATGCCCTATCTCTGGAAACCTTCCAGGTGAGGTTGGACAAGGCTCTGAGCAACCTGATCTAGTATTTTTCTCTCTTGAAAGGTTGGACTAGATGATCCTTGAGGTCCCTTACAACCTGGCATTCTATGATTCATGATTCGATGATTCTAGCTGATGATGTCCCTGCTCATTGCGAGGGTGTTGGAGCAGGTGACCTTTAAAGGTCCTTTCCAATACAAACCATTCTCTGATTCTGTGATTCCAGATCAAAGTATTTCACTTTAAGTTATTTGGAACAGTCTAAGATTATGATATCTCTTGGAGACTGTTCATGTTGTTCCAGTGGCCAAAGGACACCCACTCTTTGAGAGAAGAAGACTGAACAAAAGATACCTGAGAGTACAACAGCAATGTAAACTGATACATTTCCTGTCCAATCTAACAGAAAAAGAAACCATACCCTTACAGGTTTTGGCAGAGCACCTGATTCCATAAAATAAAATAATCATAAAACTAGACATACTGAAGCTTCAAGCTTTTCAATTACAGTGAGTTTGTGATGTGCTTAAACCTTCTTCGAAGACCGGCATTTGTCCCAGGCTGCATCAATGTCAGCGCTGGAAGCAGCTCTATAGCCTCTCCACCCACGTGGAGGTTTATGAGGTTTTTCAGACAGTCATACCTGGCTTAGATGCCAAACCCACTTGTTATTTCCATCAGTGAGCTTAGCATGATGCTTTAATTTTTCCTTAGGTGGCAGGCACAAAAATAAAGGGGTGCTTAACTTAGTGACAGAATTATAATGCAAGTTATGCAAAATTTATTCCCCGTTTAAAATAGATGAGTGGAAATTATCAAGTAATTCGATGGATGATTTAATTTTATTTATTTATTTATGGGCAGGAAAGAGGGGTGATGGGTAAATTCATAAATTTGTAAAAACAAAAAGTATCCTGACGTTATTACCGTGTAAATATTGGACGAGAAGTTCTACAGAAGTTTAAAAGATCACTTGAAAAAGCCAGTTCTTTCCACATTTAACACTGGTAATATTTGGAACACAGACTGCTGGAAAATGTACCTTAGTGTTAGAGAGATTTCACTTAAACGCAACTCTATTTTAAAGAGCTCAATTTATAATAAAGCAGACATAAATTGTAAGGAAGAAAAGACCAGAAGCCAAAACGTGAGGCTGATTAAACATTCCACAGAAGTCAGTTTTATATCATAATGGGGAATCTGCAAGCAAATTTCCATTGCAAATGTCATTTATCTATAAATAATAATGCATAAGCATTAGCTACAGCTATTTCATACCGCTACATTAATACAACTTGCATATCCATGATGTAAAAAAAATAGTTTACTATTTTTAATTTTATTACTTCTAAAACAAGATTTCTGAACACATTTTATATAACTAGATTACATAATTAACAACATAAAATTATAACACCATATGCACAGGATGAAGCATGAGATTCATCATCACAGGTATACTTACACTTCATAGGAAAAAATTGTGACCATACTAAAGATAATAGTAAAATGTAAACTTCAATGGGCAATTATTTCAAAAAGAAAGAATTAAATTATTCAGTATAAAGCTGAGGGATCACAAGGGCCTCGACCCTTTTTTGTTGGCCCTTCACCGGCCTTTGCTTCCTACCTGCCTTCGGGACCCTTCCCTTCTCAGACCATCTCATGCCTTTGATCCCGATTTGTATATTCCTGAACCCAGCTCCCGAACCTGGTTCCCGTCTGCTACTGAGCCCAGTCTGGGACTTAAGAATCAATAAGAATATGGAGTTGTCATATCAATTTGGGATGGACATTCTCACAAAAGAGAGCACCAAAAGCAGGGCATGAAGGCAGAGAAAGGGAAGGAGCACAAAATTCATCTTACTTCATGTGAGCCACCCTAAATTTGTAACTACAAACTACATTAGACAGGGAAGAGAAATGTAGGGTAGGTTTAGACCGGACATTAGGAAAAAATTCTTCACAGAAAAAGTAGTCAGATACTGGAATAGGCTGCCCATGGAGGAGGTTGAGTCACCATCCCTGGATGTGTTTAAGGGTCATTTAGATGTGGTGTTGGGGGATAAGGTTTAGGGGAGAACTTTAGGGGAGTAGGGTTGATGGCTGGACTCGGTGATCCCAAGGGTCTTTTCCAACCTGAATGATTCTATGTATATTCAGACTGATTCCTCCAATCCTAAAACAGGCATAAACAGGCATAAAACAGGCAGGTATAAAATTATCCTCTTGCCTCCTTTTGCTGACAATATGGAAAACATTGAGATGCTTAATTTTAATTGTCTAAAGAGCAGGTGGAGTGCAGAGAGGGCAGAGCCTTGATTTCGTACCGGCCACAGCCCAGCTCAGCTGAATCAGCACTGGATGGCAATTAAGAAGAATGGTCTCTAAGCAAGATTTTCATTAAATTTCTCATGCAGATAAAGAGTAACACAGATAACTTTCATCCCTACCTCGCTCTTAAAATAACAGAATTACAGGCTGCTCCTTTTTCAGGGTGAAATACCTGGGTCGGCCCTAAACATATGTGGTTGTCGTTCTTTTGATCATGCATAACAGAAAACAAAACCAGGAAAGAACTCTGACAGGTTTTTCTAACTCCGTGTGGTATGAACTGAATTCCACTGTCACGCATCCATGGTCTACGCATCATGTTAACTGAATTATGAAAAATACATGAAGTGATTGCTTGGCATTGATTTGTCCCTGATTGTCTGGTAAAAAATATCATATTAACTGCACTCTAGGCATGGCATACAATTAAGAAATATATTTTAATGTATTTGATGCTTTTCACTATAGACTGCGTTCGTCAAAACCTGTACCGTGGGCCAATAAAAGAATTATGTACCACTGTTTTAAAACCAAAATCCAGTTGTTAACATAGTCTTTGCAAATAATTTAACATATATGAACTGCATATAAATGACCAATTCATTCCATGCATACTCAGAAGGGAAATCTACAGGGACAACAGTGATCAAAAATTTGAAATAATTCCAGATGAGAACAATTCCTTCAAGCTGAAGCAATCTGTTCCTTTCTAAATCATGCCCACAGCATGATATTATCGAGATTTATTACTTACTTTTATATTGTAAGTGGAGAGCAAAACCTGGGTGAACCACACTCTGTAGAAAGTTGTATTTATTTGCATATTCTAAGAACACATGGAGATATTTTCCAGATGACTGCGGAGAGTGGTGTCAAATACAATTTAATATTTTTCCTGTCATTTATTAAATTTTATTTCGTTAATCACAGATAGGAAAAAAAAAAACAGTGGAATTTTCTACTATACATGCAAACTTATCCATATTGAATGATCTGCAAACCAACATAGCTTGGGTCTGCATAAAGATAGAGTATATTGTTGCTGAGAAACTAATAAAATATCACTGGTGGACCAGTGCTAATACCTGCAAATGTCTCCATTCCCATCCATTGGAGATGATACAGCCAGTCAAAACATCTTACCCTGCAAATCCCCACAAAACATTGACAAACAGGAGTGAAATTTTATTTCATGTTTATTCACCTTTTCCTTACCATATCTGCCAGTTTCATAAACCAGAGAAACAAAACACCACCAGCATGTTCTGAGAGAAGCTGATACTGTCTAGATCTATGATTGAAGCTAGCATTTTCATATGCACTGTGCCTCCCACAGGTACTGCACTTTTGCAAGTGGCTACTAATAAAAAAATTCCCAATGCGTCCATGATGGAAGAAACTTAAAAGTCACAGCCTTAGCTTTCTTATGATAACATTCTATAATTCAAATAATTCCACTGCATAAATAACCGTGAAATATATACCAGGGTTTGATTAAAAAGTCAAAAATGCAACAGCAGCAAATTGCATCCAATATTCTGTTTAGGAAAACACAGAAATGACGCCATTGCTTTAGGGCAGGAAATGTAATTTTCTTCCAGTATAGAGAATTTAGAATCATGAGATCCAAATCTGGCTGATAAACATGTCTAGCCAAATAAAACAGTGTTTTTCAGTAAATCCGAATAGTTTCAATCAACTTGTACATCACAACTAAACATTTATTTACTAAATAAAATCTTAAACACAGGGCTTTTAAACTTAAGAGTATTAGGAACGGTAGCTCTGTACTTGTGGAATATGTTGAACCTGCTGTTTGTAGGGACCGTATGAACCCTTCTCCCCAATTCCTTATAACTTGATACAATGGTAACAGCAGCTTTGAAGATACCTAAGTTCTGAAAATACATATTCAGGAAGGCAGAGGAGAGACATCCTATTTGTTCTGCCCCTTAGAAAAACACTGTAATGGAATCTCAACCTTTACTATCCACCTGGGAACCCAACCACAAGCCCCGCACCCCTAAGACACCACTTCAGTCCTTCTGTTATCAACAGAAATGCAGAAATGCTTTTTTTCCTTCTGTCTAGGCTACATTTAAAAGCAGACAACCTATGTTCTAGTTTACTTAAGCTGAGATGGCAAAAATCTTTTAACCTCAATTTAGCTAATAAATTTTCCAGTTGGTGATGAACGACGCTAATAGTTACCTGAAAAACTGAGCTTGTAGTACTGGGCTTAGTCCAATTCCCATTAACATCAACTGAAATGTTTCAATTTCGGTTCTTTTATGGAGAATCAAATCTCACTTCACTGCTTCTACACTAATCACCATCTTTTTCAGCAACTTATTTTCTTCTTATATTCTGTCACTGCAGATATTTAAAAAGTGGTTAAATATTGAAATACTGCTGAAATAATAATCATAAAATAACATTAAAGTATTTTCAGAGGGTTTTTTCCTCTCTCTTTCCCCTTTTGCAGGACTAGTCAGACCTTGATCTTGTTCCTAACTCTGAATGGCTCTGGCAATTGCTGCTTTTATCTGAGGATTTTTTTCCGAGTGAGAGGAGGTTCTCCATTTAATCAATTTATTTGGGACCTGTTTTCTTGGGTGACTTTCTCTGGGCCAAAACTTGTTAGGCACATTTTGAATCAGTCATAAATGACCTTAAGTTTTGCTGGTGCTTCTTAGCGTCAAAGGGGTTTTGTGTGAGCTATTCTGTTATGCAAAGTCCAAAAATTCATTTTGCTTGATTTACAGCCAGGGTAACAAGCAGTAAATCAACAAATTATATTACAAGAAAAACAACTGACAGGTCTTTCTGTTTTAATTTTTTTTTTGCTAGAATGTCTCCAGCTAAACAATTAGAAACTGATTTATCAATTTCCTGCCACTTTCCAACATTTTCACCTGCTACTACAGAACAGGATTATCAGATTTGAGATACCAGGGTATTATCTTATGAATGGTACAAAACACACTCAATACTTTACAGAGAAAAGAGACATGGGTGACTGTGCTTTAGTGGCATTCTCTGTGCTCTGTGAAATTTTCTCTTCACCGTTACCCCCTTTTCCACAAATACCCTCTATTAAACCCAACATTGTATATTCCTAAAGAGAAGAAAACGTGAATCAGAAAAGTATCAGCTCTTGAAAAGTGTATTTATTAGCTAAGGTAAAAGTAATCTTATGCAGGGTTGATTCACAAATGTACATAGAGGAGAATCTGTATCAGAGCAGGGAAGTTTTTCTAGAGTGCTTTCCTTAATTCTGAAAACATAGATAAATACGTAGTTGTACAGAGATATATGTGTGGAAATCACACACAGTCACTTAGTTTTGAGTGCACTTCAAGGTCTTAATAGCACCATATGCTTTTATTTGCTGAAGCAGCAAGGGAGTTGGCAGCAGTAAGGTAGACCAGAATAGTTCCCTCAAATTAATTCCATTGCTCCTAGGTTTAAAGACAATTAAACACCTTTATGGCAAAACCTGAAAGGTAAGAAACTGGAAATACTTCTGGCACAACATACTACTGGCACAGTTTACATTGTCCACCACACAATGATATATAGAGTCATGCCCCTGCATCTCTCTACATATTTTTTAACGACATGTACATTTATAAATTTGACACTAAACTAGGCATTGAACATGCAATTCAAAAGCAACCTAATGTCTCCTGCTTTTGTTTAAAGTTTCTTTCCTGTGCTTTTGATTCATTCCCACGTCTCTTCTTTTCTTTGTAAAATACTCTCTCATACTTGCGCTCTGTCTGACTTAGCAGATTGTACAGCGGGGATATCTCATCATTACTGTCGTGAAATTATTGAATATACCAGCAATATATTCACGGAAGCATCCCCAGGACAAGCCAGTCCTCCTTTACTCTTCCTGGAATGAGCTTCTTGCAGCAACTTAACGGTTCTTTGCAAAGGAAATGTTCCTAGTGGGGCTCAGGGAATACAATGCTACTGAAAACAAGTTGAAGCACCATATCTTGCCAGATCACATACAGAATCACTCATACAAACAACATTTATATTGATTAAAAAAAAAAAAAAAAAAAGATAAAATTAGATTTCCAGGATTCCAAATTCAGAAATGTAATTACTGCTGTAGGCTTGAAGAAAATCACCCACCCACGGAAATCCAGTTTCCTGTGGGACCCACTAATGTAGATGTAGAAAATAAAGAATATTGCTAATAAAAAGCCCTGAAACCTATGCTCGTTGAGAAGACAAAGTATGTTTAGAGCTACTGTCCATTTTGCATACCTCAAATGGTTGATATTTTTATATTCACGCAAGCTGCAGCATAATGCTGCTCAGAACAAGTACCTTCCTACACATGGCCCAGACAGGTAACGGTAAAATCCCTTCTTATTACGGGGAATAAAATTTATCATACAGAAAATGGTTCTTAAAATTTTAATACCCACAATATAAATATTCAAAACAGCTATAATTTGAAGACAGCAATTAAAAGGAGGGGAAAAAAAACCCAAGCACTTTTCAGAATGTCATTTGAAATAAATTTACCTCTGTGTTAAAATGGAAATTTATTAAGATTGTCAAGTGTTTTAATGAGACCTTCTTCTCAGAGCTAACACAGAATCGATGTCTAAGGGAAGGCCAGCTCATCGGGCTGCACCAGTAATACCTGCTGACCTATTCTCCCTTTAATAATGCATTATCTTGACTTACGCTTTATGTGACTTGTCTTGTCTTAACAACGGTAAATACAGCCATAAAGCAATGAGAAATACCAGCAGGATGATGACACTAATTGTACTGTCTTGACTTGAATTAAAATTGCAGAACAGTAAATGAGATTACTAGCCTAAAGATAATCTTAATTTAAATGTGCAGTTGCATTTATCTTATATAAAATGCAATTTTCCGAAGTGCTTAAAAAAAAACCCCAAACAAACCACTAGGCAGCCATCTAATAGAAACTTTTATTTCTGAAGGTTTTAAAGATAATTAAAAGTGTCTTCATATGTTTTCTTCTATTGCCATATTTTACACCAAGCAGTAATTTGCAGGTCAGAATAGAAATATCAGGTAATTTCCTAAATTGCTGTAACTTTTAGTGCCTTTGATACTGTCTTCTAATTTTTCTTGGAATGTGTTTGAAGAATAGAAGATCAAGCAGATAAAATTTCACATACTCATGACTTATAGGTAGTCTATATTGGATCATATAATTTTCCTGTAAACACTGTAAAGTGTTAGAAAAGCTTTCTGAAAATAATTTTAAAATATGACTTAGCCGATCCATTCTAATTAGCTGCTAATGTGCCAATTTTTTCTGTTACAAGATACACAAACAGAAGTCGTGCTTTCATTGTATTTGCACATATGTCTGTCAGTAGAATATATGAGACTTCTCTGCAAATATCATTTTTCATTTTTCTAAAATTAACACTAGACAATATATTGAATGTATGCAATTAGTAAGGGCTCCCACACTCTGACAAATATTTGCAATCCCAGTTTGTTTGCAGATACTTGGGCAAGAGGGAGGATCCCGACTGGCACAAGGCGAAGCCTCAAAATTAGAAAAACAAACCCCAAGAAAACCTCAAAGTCGTCTGAGATGAACACTTCAGAATGGATTAAAATCTTGTTTTAACATTTTAATATGCAGATTTTCACCAGAAAAGAAACTCGGATCTCTGTGAAAATCTCTCATGTGTTCTTATCGCGCTCTTCCAAATTTCCTAAACCCTTTCACTCTGAAGTAATATGTATTATGAGTTATATTACTTCACAATAATTAGGGAACATTTTCTATACCCCAAAAAGTCTTCAAGCACCTTTCTTTTGCAATGTAATTTGGATCAGGGCAGCACGTAGCTCCATTTGCAGTGGAAAACACGATTTTTAACTGCAAAGATTCTTGCACATAAAATTGTTTAAGGGGTGTGCAGGCCATCATCACTTGAGGTCTCTTTTTGCTATGAATAAGTTCACACTGAATCGTAGATCTATTAATGAGATAAATTTTTCTCCCAGCAAACTGGGAGTGGTGTAGGAAAATCAAATAGTGAGGGAAAATAGCAATTAGTAACAAACAAACAAACAAAAGCAGCAGCTTAATCTGAGCATAAAAATATATTTACAATATAAATCTCTACTCTGACAGATATCTAAAGTTCCTAAACATATATAATAGTGCCAGGGGACTTTTAAGGCACTATTAATTCATCTTTGGATAGATGTCTAAAACATCAGCTGAACCATCTGCTCGAATTTCTGTTTTTCCCATTAACTACTGGAGGGTTACAGCCAGCTCAGATGTAGGCTTCTACACTGAACGTGGAAAGTATGGTGAGATGACCCCTATCGCTCTTGCAAACAACTAGCGGCCATAGCTTTGTGGAAGACTTTACAACTCATTATCTACTTCAGGGTCAAGCATGCTACTATGCATCTACTAACCACTGACAGGTGAACTTCACTGGTATAGCTGCATAAAATCCTCAAAAGATGGCTTATGTCACCACCGTACCTCAATATCACAGCTAGAACTACCAGTATTCTGGTGACTCGTTCTCTTTCTATAAGCTCTTACTACAGGTTGTAATGCTCTTCATGCAGAGTTAGCCATAGTACAAAGCGGCCTCCTTCACCCTGCTATTGCTCATGCTGTCAGAATACAAATACTTCCCTGCGTTCCTGCATTTGAATGCTTTTGCATGTAGTGCTGTTTGCCTCAATATGAGGATCTATATTGATCTCCACGTGGAAGGCAATTCTTTTTATAACTGATAATTTTTTATGCCTTCATAACTCGAGGCTGGCATTTAACAAGACTCCAGCAGACGGTGGAAGTGCTGAAACGTAAAGGTCAAGGACAAAACAGGAGCCTTCATGAATTGCAGCTCTCACACCACGTTCCTTACAAACATGCTTTTTGAATTAGCAAGATCTGTTGATGCTGAGCAGATGTAAGAAAATGGGCCTAGCTTCTCATTTGAGTTATGTTAAATGAAACTTCTTAGTCCACCAAGCTCGGAACGCCTTATTGTTCTGGCCATCCAGAGTGCAGGCCTTGAATTTGCCACCTCTCATACAACATTTCTGCCAACTCTGAAACTCTTAGTACTCACAAGTTATAAAAAGCAAATCATTGAGTCATAGAAAGCTTTGGATTGGAAGGGACGTTCCCAGGTCATCTGGTCCAACCCCCCTGCAGTCAGCAGGGAGGTCTCTTAACTAGATCAGGTTGCTCAGAGCCTCATCAAGCCTGGCCTTGAACGTCTCCAGGGATGGGGCCTCCACCACCTCTCTGGGCAGCCTGTTCCACTGATCCACCACCCTCATAGCAAGAACTTTTTCCTAACGTCTAATCTAAATCTACCCTTCTCTAGTTTAAAACCATTGCCCCACTCGTCCTATCGAGGGGCAACGCCAGTTAAATTTCACATCGTGATAAAAATGCCCCAAGATGGATGAATCAAAGTCTGTAGCAAAAAATTCTGTTCCTTTCTCTGCCTTTGATGTGAGAGTGGTTGGAGTTTTAATCAATGAAATTCGCTTCTCTTCTCCAAATGTACACAAACATTGAGGTAGATTTATCCCTTCCTCAATTACAACCCGCTTCTCCTTAAAAAGCAATAATAAATCCATCTATGTCACCCCTCCCAGAAGGATCCATGTTCTAGCCACAAGGATCAATCAACCTACAGTCTAGACTTACTTTTTTTGAAAAAACTCTTGCTTCTGGGTAGATGTAATTGCTTATTGGTAAAAGCAGAAAGAACTCAAATTTTTCCAGTATAATACTCAGTTAGTAAAACTCTTTGATCCCTTTTTTTTCCCCATCAAAACATGAATTTACAAAATATAGTCATATTCTTTAATTCTGTGACTGATATTATGATATCCCATGATATGTTCTAAATAAATGGAAACAGTCTCCTAATTCAGCACAACTACACAATATCACGTGATTTATTAATTCTGGTGACTTTATTTCTCCACTTTTTATAATGAGTCCATGAAAGTTGCTCTATTAACCTAAAAAATGTAATTTAAAGCAATTCTTACAGATATTGTGACTTATGTTTAAAACTGATATAAGGCTGTTGTTAGCTGTTTCCACATATTACATAACAGATGAGTCACAGCATCTATGGAATTTGATATAGGAAAGCCTGCATGCATTCAGATTTTTTCTTTCCTTATACTTTCATTGTCATCATACATTTTTAAATGCTTGATTGTGATGTTTTTGTGTTTTTGTTTGTTTCTTTCGTTTGTTTGTTTTAATAATTCCTAGCATTTCAGCATTATGTATTTAGAAGACTGCTTCTATTTAGAGATCTAGCTTGTGGTCTTTGAGTAATTCTTTCAAGAGTATTTGTAAAGATAAACTCTACGGTCAATCAAGTATATGATTCATTTCATTAATAGCCATAAAGTGTCACAATAAAGAACTTAATTCAAAACCCAGAGTCTTTAAAACTGACCTTCTTCTGTACTAGCAACGTCTACAGTAACGTCAACATGAGGCAGCTGGGAGTTTCTAGAAAGAAGACTAAGAAATGGAAGGGTGCAGGGGGATGTAAAACACAAATCTGAAAATCTTTCTGTTTCCTCGAAAAAAAAATTACAATACTGGATAATCTATTACTCTTTTCTTTTAAGAGGTGATGGAGGCTATATTGAGTACTTTTGGTAATCATCATTTCTGAGGAGTAAAATGTAAAATGAGATTATACGTATCATTTTTTGCCATCTTGCCACTAATCACCTATCCTGTTTCTCTTCTTTGTGACTCCTGAAGTGCTGTGTACTTGTATGTCGCCACACAATCAGCTCTCTGTCATATCTAATTATTGCTTCCATGGGAAAAGTATGAAAATGAAATATTAATACATTAATTTGCATATGACAAATCCACAGACAGATTAAGGCTTGGTTTAATTGCCTCTAACCATAAACAGGTAAAATTGAGGCATCCAGCCTGAGCTAGTTAGCTAGGCTGTCTTCAGAAAAATGGGAGAGAGGAAGGCTCCTTCAGAACTTACAGCCCAACCATCATGGGCAATTATTCTAGATCAGTAGGAATCCCATTCTGAAGGTACTTCTGGTGAATGTGGAGGGATCGCAAACAACAACAGATTTGACCCTTGCATTTGAGACAGAGTTTGGAGATAAATTTTACTCTCCATGATTTTCCTAAGACTATATAGCATGGCTAAGGCAGAATCAGGACAACATTGGTCTCATGAGTTCCCAGAATCATAGGATCACAGAATGATAGGGATTAGAAGGGACCTCTGGAGATCATCTAGTCCAACCCCTCCGCAAAAGCAGGTTCACCTCAAAGAGGTTGCAGAGGATGGCATCCAGGCAGGTTTTGAATGTCTCCAGAAATGGAGACTCCACCACCTCTGTGGGCAGCCCATTCCAGGGGTCTGCCAGCCTCAAAGTAAAGAAGTTCCTCCTCATGTTTAGATGTAACTTTCTATGTTCGTTAACAACAAGAACCTTTCCTGGAAAGCCATATGGCTCCAATGTTTTCTGTAACAGACACAGCTAATGCAACACTCAAGAGAAAGTGACAGTCAATTCAGTTACCAAAAAAGTCATTTCCAAACTATAATTTGGCCAAATGGACAACACCATTGATCCACATGGATATTTCACAGAGAATAGCTGGTTTGCCCAGAGAAAGTTCACAGAGGTCATCCACTCACAGGCCATGGTATATTGACCATACAGACCTGTATGTAGCTGGTAGCACCCCACCTCTCATGCTTTTTTGAGACTGGGTAGGAAATGCGAATTAACAGTTCCAGCTCACTATAATCTTTGAGAAGTTTGGAAAAGTTTTGAAAAATATGGAACTTAGAGAGAAATATGATTTTTTTTTTTCAAGGTTATGCCTACATACCCTTTTTCTAGAACAGTAGAAAAATTAAATGTTATTTTTTATCCTTTCTTTTTTCCCTCTACACATGTTATTTCTTCACTGACTCTGTCTGCAACAAAATTCTGATTTCAAGAGCTTCTTCCTCTCTTTACCCCAAAGCTTTCTGAACATCATGGTAGAAGTCTTCCATATCCACTGACTAAAGTACTCCCAAATTGTTTTCTACACTACTACTTTTTATTTAAAAAGTACTTTGCTGTACTTTAAAAATTATGCTTTATAAGAAAAATGGTGCTACTTGTTTAAGAAGGTCCATTATTCCATTTAAGGGCTAAAATAAACATCATTCTCACAGTACACAATAAAAAAGCACCACGTCTTATTAGATGTGTGGTAGGAATTATAGATAAATCTTGCAAGAATTTCTTGCGCTGCAGAAGAAAATGTTCAAAACCTCTTGACTTTGATGATATTAACACCTTGAATTTCATCTACTAACATGCAACCATAAAGTAGGACACGTATTAGAGAAATAATAATGTCCAAGTCAGTGAGTTACTGAAGTGAGGCAGAGGTAGTCTAGGCTCAAGAGAAAGAAGGATTTTATCTGTTTTTGCACTTCTGCAATATCCTCTTGGATACTTTAAATTATATGACATATATACTCTGATCCTGAAAAATTAAGGGATACTCTCTGGACAGTAAAGACAAATCTGAAGAAAGAATGTCAAAAATAATATTACATGGACTTTGTTTCCTCCCATGCTTGAGGAAAGAGTCCCCATCAAACACAGCCTTCAAAGCATCTATAAAAACACATGCTTCCCTGGGGCTACAGAAGGCAAGTTCTATTTTACTTCTGCCTTTACATCAATTTTCTAGCTTTATTCTGCCTTTTTTTTTTTCTTTTCTTCTTTTCTCCAAGCTCAGTCTCCTGGCTGACTAATGGAACAGTCTTTCAGTCCTTCCTTTATATTCTGTTTTACTTTACAATCTCTTTCTATGAATTCACAAGCTCAGCTACCACTGCAGTTTTCCTGAGTCAACTAGTCCTACTGAGAGACACGAGATGGACCAAATGTTCCTCTACTACATCTATGTCTCTCATCTTTACCCTGTATCAGCTACCACCTCACTTCCATACCTTCACGTGAGTGAAATGGTTGAGGAAAATACCCTACATTTCTCCTGTTAAGTCCTAAGCTATTGAGATAATCTTGTTTCCCTCACTTACATATTGTCATTCCCCTTTCCTCTGCAAACACATGCTAAAAATGTCCCATGGGTCTTCTATTTTCAAACCCTGTTTCTATTTAAATGCACTTTGCCCCTGTCATGACAATTTCTCCTGATTCTTCCTCTGTTCTTTATGCTAGACTCACCTGCCTTTCCTGCTGGGAGTAAAACACCTAAGTAATGCTATGAGCAAATTCATCACCACCTGCAACACCTATTGAAGACAGGAAACATCTTAGTGATGGTTGCAGTCTCTATTCTACAGAGAATGATATGCTTTATTTTAGCAAGGTGTATTTATGGAGAAAGTGCCCCAGTCTTCTGGGCAATGAGCAGATTGAAAAAAAAAAAAAACAAAAAAACCAGGAAGGACTGAAAATGGCATAACACAGCCGAAAATACAGTTTCAAGAGTATGCTGGACTTCTCTGTGATTATCCAGATTGCTGTAGCACTCAGGAACTTTGCCTGACATCAGCTCCTTGCTCACTTCTCATATTGCGGCGAGGTTAAATACAAGGTCCCCAGTGCATTCGCTCTTTCTCAATCAGCACAGAAGGGCACCTTTATATTATTTAAATGTTTGAGCATAAAGGCAGGAACAGATTCACCACCATGCCTTCAACTACTGCCTACAGCAAAGGTAACAGCGGAACTCCGTGCACGCATGAGGAAGCCTAGCAGCGGTCAGTACTTACACAGAAAACCTCCAAGAGTAACCAAAGGGTGTTGTAGGAAGCAGCGGCGTTGATGTGGGATTGCAGCTGGCCTGCTTCTCTCCATGCCAGTAGTCAATTTAAGACTGAGGCAGTGGTAAGCTATTACACGTACTACTATCAAATGACATAAAATCATGTAAAACCTGAACGGCTTGAGGTCAATGAAGATGGCGAGAAAGCGTGGCAGGAAAAAAGAAAAAAGACAGAAATCATGGTGTTGTAATTAAGACAGTCTGCTGACGAACAGACGTCTTGGATGACCTGGGATATGTCACTCGATTTATGAAACAAATATAGTGCGGCTCAAGCTAACAGTTGTTCTACCTGAGGTTACTACTTGAGTCATAAGGCGTTATTTAATGGGACTATCAGCAAAAACTCTTCTTTCCTGTAGCCCACCTCTTCATAATTAGACTGATAAAATACCCTTTACTCATTTCTTACTTAGAGTGTATGTTCTTTCGAGCAGAATTCTTTCTTTAGGATGTTGTGATATTTACTGCAATGGGCCTCCAAAGTGCTCCTGATCATTCCAATAAATATCCCTATTTTCACCACATTCTAATTGGCTTCATTATTTTTTCTTATCCACGATTTCGCCCTAATATAATTCATATTCTTCAATACTTCCATAGTTTCAAAACACTGTTGCATCTTCGTGAAACTGCTGCAGCCTTTTAAAGGATGGCTGTATTGTGGCAACAACTAAAAAAGTAGTGGAGGTGAAATGCTTTTTGTGTTTTGAAGGGAAAAAGGATCATCATTATTTTTAAAAAGTACATCTTAGGAGGCACATGGAGATATTCTTCTGCTGCTGTTTTAAACCTGAGAAGAAGAAAAGAGAGAAGGAAAGGCACAAAAAAAAGGGGGGAAAGGAGAAGAAGAAAATAACAAAGAGAAAGTTAAATGAAATAAATACCATGAAGGTGACTGAAAGTGGAAGGAAAATACATGAACCTCCAAACAGCACTTCTAAAAACAACATAATCTTCACTCATTTTTTTCAGGCTACCTTCTCTCAGTTTCTTTTTTCCCATTTTTGGGGGAAAAAAACCCAAGTTTTTCTTATTTTGGAATATATGTCCTCATAGCTTAATATTCCAACCTCAGTTCTGCATGATGATGATTTTAATTTCTTTCCCAGGTCCTCTTGAAACTTGTCAGAAGATATGAGGAAACAGTATCAATCCCTTTATTGAGGTCATTTAACAATCCTCATGACATTCATTTGCACAGCTGTTTTCTCAATAACCCTAACACTTTTATAATTTGCAATGGTACTTTGAAATTTATCCAAGAGTTAGCAGCCATCAAGGAGATGTCCTCAAGCCAACCTGTTTGTACTTGGCCAAATTATAAGACTCAGAAAATCATTTTTTGCAGTCTTTGCTGCAAGAGCTTGCCAGAAGCATGCTGCTAAAACCATTCCAGTTTATCATAAGGTCCATAATTTTCTACTAGCTCGATTTGATTAGACTTTGTTTGTCAAAATGCTTATTGGTGGACCAACCCCTGAAAACCATACAAACTAGAAACAGAATCGTGTTTCTAACATAAGAGTAGTGTCTCATGCAACCCAGTGATGCTCTAAGAGTTGTATGGAAACTGGAATTCCCATTTCAGAAAAAAAATTCCCTGGAGATGCAGAGGATAGTATTTTTTGAATATCACACCTTTCCTTACGTGGAAATGCCACAGTTTTTTAGGAAAACTCCAGCTACCATTCAATTATCAAATATTTTCAGTCTCCCAGAGCTATCTGGAATACCCTCACCATGAGCAAGCACTGAGAAAGTGAACAGGGACTTTGGACTGCTGACATAATCAGAATTTAGCCTTTCAATCTCAATATTTCCCATGAAAAAAGCTTATACTGAGAAATTTCCAATCAACGTGGGTTATTCTCTTTCAGAGAGCTCAGCCACACTGAAGATCAAAGAGGAGATGGATCTAGAAGTCATCTTTCCTTCACATCATACATCAACATCAGAGGCAACTCACATTCACATATTTTATAATTTTCAAAGCAGTTGTGAGGAGTAAAGGAGCTCAGTCTGGGCGCAAAGAAAATGCTGCACACCATGACAAGTACCACACAAAACATTTGAAAGCAAATTATTTATCATCAAAACTGAAGGCAGACCCTGAAGCCTACCCACAAGGTTTCTTAGCTTTCTCTTTTGTCTTCTTGCTGACTATTCCTCTTTCTAGCTATAGTCTTTCAATTCATACAGTTAATGAAGTAAGGAGCCTACAGAAGCAGCCTCATTCATTACATAATACAGATTTATCTCAAAACGTAACTCACTGATCAGTGGTTACAATCAAAGGCTTAAATATAAACTTAATTAAAAGACAAGTTATGCTGAGGCCATTCCCTGTTCTTTAACCTGGGAGCTCAAACTCACCCTTTATATTCAGCCATTCACTTCAGGAGTCTTCCAGGTTTAATTTTTGGGTGTCCCCCCTCTTCCTCTCTCCCCATGTCATGTTTTTCTCATATATATTTTGCACAACCAGATCTTTGTATCTGACTTCAGTAGTGTAGAAGAGTGAACTAAATAGCCTCCTGAGACCTTTCTGGCTTATATTTTACAATGATTGAATTTCTTAATTTTATCTATTTAACATGATGATGTTAAAAAAGATGCCTTGAAATCATAAAAGCAGAACTGATTAGTGAAAATCAAAGAGTTTTGGATTATTCTGTTTAGTATATATTCTTTAAGCTTAACTAGGCAGCTTGCAAGAGAAGAAAATTAAATGCAATGGTAGACACTGTAAAACAGAGGAGAGAGCTGAGATGACTGCCATTTAACTACTAAACTCACCTAAAATACAAAATAAACAGACATTATTATTACCTTAGGTCAAAGGCAAAGACATGATGTGTAAAATACAGTATAAATAAATGAAAATGGGACATTATGGTTTTGCATTGATTAGTCTTAAGAAGAAGCTACACCAGTTTAATAGTTACATATTTTCTGTTAGGAAAAGAATTAAAAATACAACAAAACCCAACAAACCCCAACAAAATCCCAACAGTCCATTTCTGTGCAGCACATACATGGAAAAGAGATGGATGATGTAAAAACTTGGAATCCAAATCAGTGGAGAGTGGTTTTATATAGCAAATGTAAAACTTTACAAATTATTGTTTAGCCAGCTCCTTCTCCTACAGTGTACAATTTTTCAGCACCGTATCTTTTTTCACTTCCTTCCTCCCACATAATAAATCAACAATATTTTCTGGCATTTTCCAGGGACAACAGATGCAATATTTACACTGCTTTCTGATAAAGCTGAGAAGTACCTTAAGCAGTAAATATCCAGCTTTCCTGCCATCCACTCTGATTTTCTATTTTATATATTTATATTTGATGTATATATATTTATATAGGCTGTAAATATTCTCACATGCACACACACACAGACACAAATTTGGATACATCTGTGATTAAGTATATTTGAAACATAAAAACCTGACCTTTAAGTGTTTATATGCTGTTGTTATAAAGCACAGACATTTAAGAAAAACACACTATTTGAATCAAAATATTAAAGATCTTAATTTTTGGCATGATGTCACCACCTGTGTAAATCTATGGACTAGCAACCTTTTTCTACAGTCCCTCAAGGCAGTTTGATCTGGGCTGCAGATTTTCATGGACTGCCGGCCCACTCGGTGGTTGATTGTGCAAAATAAAACACAACTACACGTGTTTCAGATGATGCTTTTCAGATGCAGCTCCAACCCAGTTATCACTATAACTAAGAGAGGTGAGTTGTGGAGTCAAACCAAGGGGCCTCATCAGCCTGTAGCAATGAAGAATTTGTTCTCTTTCCTTTTTTTTCCATCCCCCTCAACTGTAGCTATTGATATTTTAAAGCTATTGAATGTTTAAAGAGTTTGAATTCCAGAGTTCCTAACAGTTCACAACGGGCTGGACAACTCTTGTGATTTGGGGACATGAAAAATCCTCATGGATAAGGACTTTTATCTCAGATAAAGGATGCTATAACTCCACAGAAAAGATTGGTTAGGTGATACACAGGAATTACATTGGCATGTTGCGAGACGATTAAATACTAATGTTCTATGAGTCTGTAGCGATCACAGTAAAGATTCTTATGTTGTAAAACCTGGAAATTTTTTTTCAGGAAAGAAGTGCAAAATTGGGTAAAAGCAGGATAATTTCTTGATAAGTATCAAAACACTAATAAATGCTATGAGGATGATAACAAATGCTAACCATTATGATGACTACAGATCTACCTTTTGTTTTCTTTCTGTTTTAAAAGTGCCTTGTCATTTTTTAATACCGAAATTTCTTTGTACCACATTTGCTAGGAAACCCTGCTTATTGCAGTATTTGCCCTTCAGTTGCAGGGTGTCAGAAGAAAGGAAAAATTAAAGAATTAAGTACAAGAGGTACTAAAGAAAAGGTAAAAAGGAAAAAATCTACAGCTATTACAGAAAATGCCCTTAGTTGTGATGAAATACCAATGTCAACTTCACCTGGAAAAGAAATACAAGTAAACCCTTCTCCTAGGATTAGCAACAGACCAAGTATTTTGGCAAAAGGAGATACTTTGTACTTAGTTAAGATTAAAAAAGAAAGAAAGAAAAAAAATCACATAAACTTTACTTTTTAAGCTATTCTTGCTCCATGAGAGAAGTCTTCCCTTACCCAACAAAAGATGCTAAATATACGTGCCTTCAAAGAAATATTTGTGTGACAGTGTCAGTAATAATATAGCAAAAGAAGGGGGTGCTACGAGCTGATTCTTTCTTGCCCTGAAAAAAACCCATGGAACGCTAATTCTGAAAGGCATCAATTTGAATGTGACCTCGTGATTGAAAAAGCCATTTAGAGTTTATTACTTTTTTTTAAACAGTGCTATAGATTTTATACGCGGCTCAACCTAAAAGTATGAGTGGTAATGGAAACCCAGTTGGGGTTGAAAAGTTTTTGGAAGCAGCATGTTCCAATGGACAAGGCATTAGACATGGTAAAATAACTTGGGATATTACTGTAGTCTTCTGTGACTTTGAGTTAAATAACAGACAGTACTTAGTTTCCCCATCTGCAAAATTCAATAGCGATACTTCTTATCCTTTGTCGCGTATTTTGACATCTCCAGATAAAAGGCATAAAGACAGATAAGTAATATTAGATTCTTTATTTGTGATGAATGCAATTATCTTCATCCACACAACTTTTTATGACTTTTTTTTTTTTTGTTAAATCTGAGTAGTTAGTTATAGGGAGTTTCAAAATCCAACTTTATATTAAGCTAAGTGATATTATTTTAGAAAAAGAAAGAATAAAAGATCATTACACTTGACAGTTCTGAGGGATAATTCATCCCATCACAAATAGGTGTCATAAATAGTCTGATTTTTTCCCCCTGTGTATCTCTCCATTGACAACAGAAGGATTATTATCTTACATTAGGTGCATAACTTTTACATAGCTTCAAGAAGGACCCTATAAGCACAGAAAATCAGGATTTGGGCTGTAAACTCACAGCTTTGGGGTTGTAAACTACGAAAGCGCACCATGTCCTAGTATGCAATTTTGAAGCTAAACACATTTAAAAAATGCAGACATGAACCTTTACTTTGCCAATATCATTAGTGTGATGGTACGGGGAGTTGAATTTTACTGCTGGTGTGTTACAAAATCATATTTTTAATTGGAGGGGGATAAAGCATGCTAGAGATTATGATGTAGGGCCTTGATCTGTGTATTTTAAGAGTTTACTGCCAATATTTTATTTTGGCTAAGGGTTCTTCCTAACTCTTAGTTTTCTAGAGGAGCTATTCATCACTGAGCTACTGCTCCAGGGACTTCTGTGGAATTGGTATGTCAGTTACTTTCTTATCAGGGGAACAGAAGTGAGCTTGATATAATTATTTGTGAGTGAACCTTAAACTGTCTTTACAAATTTCATTGCTTTATGCTTTTTAATTAAGTTTTATAAAACCCACAAATCCCACATATTCGATTTTTCACTTTTTATGACTTCTGTTTAACCCTTTGAAAGCTTAAAGAATCCATCTACATATAGGTAGGTACTTAGGTACCTCACTATTTAGTATCAACTCCCTTCAGAAAAAGAAAATAGCAGAAGGTGTTCCAGAGAGTGAGCTATCTGGATATAAAACCTGCATACTAATATATACATACATAAATTCCTTTATAAATAAACCATACTTTTCCTCTCATTTACAAATACACATAATTACTCATGCTTAGATTTGTCTTCCCTTTTGAGCTGGAAAGCTGATATAAATAGTTCTCTCCATACAGTTCGGTTACTGAAAATAAAAAAGACATTTTAATATTGCTAATCTGGCTAAAGCCGATATTTGTTCTGCAGCAAAAGCGTATGTTGTTTTCTTCTCTGCAACATTTTGAACCGTTATAGAGACATCTCTATATTAAAACTAATGGATTTCAAATTAATTCAACATTTATATTCTGATCACATTTTCTATCGTATGTCTGAAAGGATGCATTCTGCTGATTAGAAAGGGCTACAGGAAACAATACTGATTATTTTGAATTAAAATGGCTAAGCTGAAGCTATTTTAGGCTGAAAGGATCCTATTGATGCCTTTATTTGCTAGGTGCATTCAAGTCACTGATACAAGGACCAAGCAGGTGACAGCTGAAGGTATAACTGCAGCAGCACTGGGTGGTTGACCTTCCCAGCACTCAGCAAGAGGGGACACAACTCTTCATGCCTTCCTGCTCCCCAGAGGCTTTAACGGGGTTAAAATAATTGCTGCTAGAGTTGAAAACCTGCACCTGAACCATTACCATGGTGTGTTGGTTCTGACTTCCCAGTCACTTCCCCAGCCACCATTGCAGAGCAGCCAGGAAAGCTCTGGAAACTTCATTCTTCTGTTTTTGATTATACCAGTGCCAAGACAGTAACAGTAAATAGTCCTATCTCAGAGTTGAGGGGGACTGTGTCCAGCTCTGAATTCCTAAGTGCCAGAAGGACATGAACTTGTCCAGAGGAGGGCCACAAAAATTATCAGAGGGATGGAGCACCTCTTCTATGAAGAAAGGCTGAGGGAGCTTGGGTTGTTCAGCCTGGGGAAGAGAAGGCTCCAGGGGGACCTTCTTGTGGCCTTTCAATAGTTAAAGGGGGCCTATAAGAAAGATGGGGACAAACTTTTTAGCAAGGCCTGTTGTGACAAGACAAGGGCTCATAGTTTGAAACTAAAAGAGGGGAGATTTAGACTAGAGAGAAGGAAGAAATTTTTGACGCTGAGGGTGGTGAGACCCTGGCCCAGGTTACCCAGAGAGGTGGCCGAAATATTAGCGGTTAGGTTGTATGGGCTCTAAGCATCTTGCTTTAGTCATAGATGTCCCTGCTTAGTGCAGGGGGTTTGGACTGTATGACCCTTAAAGGTTCCTTCCAACCCAAAACATTCTATGATTCAATGATAACCCAGTCTCATATGCACCGACCCTATGCATTGGCAATCAATAAATTGCAAGGGGACACACTCATACACGGGAGGGCTAAATGATGAAATCATGTGGCATGGGTATTAAATGCCAGGTATTGCAGATAGTTCTTCATGCACATGTAATACAATGATATGTAACATGATAGGCGTATGTAGAAATAATTTTTTCCATACTATTTCAGGTGTGGCCTGCAACAAGTGCAACAAGCATCCCTTAGTCTCATGGCTGCTCTCCTGCTGATGCAGCCCAGGACACAGGTTTTTGGATGCAAGAGCAGCACTGCTGACTCATTTTACATCTCTTCCTGGGCCTGCCTGCACTTACTGTACAAGCAAACAATATTGCTGCTGCCATTAATGGCAGCAGTACCCAAACAGAGTAAATTTATGAGCCCTTCCTCTTCATCACCAACATCATCAGAAACATACCTACACAATTGTGAGAGGCTGGGCTATTTATATACATACTTGGCTATATTATCCCAAAACACATAGCAAGGGAAAACAGTCCGAGTCCCCACATCAGAATCCTTCTGTGGACGAACACAATAATCAGTAATTGGCATGAGTCCATTTTAAGATCAGAAAGAGGTTTTGACATCACTCGCCCTGGCAGCCATTATCTACCCAGTGGATAGTTTGAACAGAGAAAAAAGCCAAATCATAGTACTAGCAAACCCATTTAGTACTGATAAAAAGTCAGAACTTTGCACTTTGTTTTTTTAATATATTTTAATCACTTGGTGCTTCATATTATCTGCATTTGGCCAGTCATCTCTAGTTGTTCGCAAAACTAATTTCATATTTCTAATATACTGCCAGACGTCTTCAACAGGGAAAAGCCTATATATCTAGATAAATCAAAATATTAAGCACCCCAAATATTAAGTTTATTAAAAGAAAACTATTTAAAATTATGCTTTAGACATAAATATGTCTTGGATACTTCTGTGGCATTTTTTCTCCCTGCAGACCACATTTTGACAATTCTTTTACATAAGTATAAAAGAGGATTTGAGACTTTCCACTTCAGAAATTGTAATGTCCTCCTATTGCTTCTGGGTTTTTCTCCACCAGAAAAGATTTGTAGTCTTCTACATTGCTGAAGGTCACGGGTGGTTTTATCATCCAGCCAAGCAAATAACCAGAATTTGGCCGGGCAGCAGAAAATCATTTTTCAAGTTCTGCAGCTGCCTGCCACAGAGAGATGACCAGGCCTGGAGACTTCATTTTAATTAGTCTCTCTTCTCCCTCAAGCTGATTTTTCCTTGATTCAAAAAGGGTCAAAACCTGACCTTGTCCACGACTGCAGAGACTGTTTAGAAATTTTAATAATAATTCACCTGAAGGTTGGATTAACTGCCTCAAATCTTCTCAAATGTCAACCAGATACTTTGTACTTAGTTAAGATTAAAAAAGAAAGAAAGAAAAAAGTCACATTAACTTTACTGTTTAAGCTATTCTTGCTCCATGAGAGGTCTTCTCTTACCCAACAAAAGATGCTAAATATACGTGCCTTCAAAGGAATATTTGTGTGACAGTGAAAGTCAGTAATAAAATAGTAGTTTATATCAAAGTATACATCTGGCCTACAAAATCACCTCCCTCAGTTCATGCAAATCATCTGATTATGAGCCTTAACACACATGCTTTACTTTACGATTAATAATGTTTACAACTTCCCACTGAGACTGGCAAACAGTCCACAGTGACTGTGGGCTGGCCTTTTGCCAGGTGCAATGATCCTCTACCAGAACAACACTTTTCTAGGTCAAAATAAAACAAAGTCATGTGTAACCCAGCCCCATGCCCATGCTAACCAACTGAAACACCTCAAAATGTTACCAGCTCTTCCCCACCACCTAACAAGGTTTGACTTCCAATTTTCCCCTACGGCTGTAATTGAATCAAGACAAGTATCTTAAAGCAGTAACAACAAAGTCTATCTAATTAAACTTAAATAGAATGAATTTTCCAGTGAGTTAAACAGTCTAAAATTCATAGCCAGATAGTAGCTTAGGAACTTTAAAGTTATTTTTCCTTTGTAAAACCTGTAACCAACTTTCTCCCTTCCTGCTGGGCAAGAAGCCACCACCCTTCTGGAAGTTCTAGCTAGAAGAGAGTGGCGTAGTGAGCAGCGCTGATTTGTCAGCCATGCAGGCTGCAGAGAGAATACCAAATCTGTCCTTCACTCTTTTGACAAAGGTAAAACCCTTCACTGCAGGAGACAGCTTTTTCTTGCTCAGCTTGAAACCATAGGGGGGAAAAAAATAACCACAGAAAATAACACAAAAGTCTATGTTCAATAAAAATATAGAGAAGACTAAGGCATATATAAAGATATAGATGCACAGAGACAAAAAGAAAGCTATAGATACAGAAAGATGAGGAAGTAGATCTGGAGAAGACTGTCAAGAAAATTAAACATTAATAATGCAATGCCTATCTTACAGACAAAAGTATTTTTACTCTGAAAAGGATTAGAGGAAGGATGAATAGTTCATAGCAGCTGTTTGACATATCACTAAATATACTTTACTGGAAAATACTACAATGGCAGTGAGATAGAAGAAGAAGCTGAAAAGAAAGAGAGCAAGAAAATTTAGAGATTTCAACAGTTGGACTTTTAAAAAGTAATTTATATTTCAAGTTTTACTGCATGAGTATAGTTTACAGTGAAAACACATAATCATTAGGACATTGGTTGCAAAATACTGAAATGCAACAGAGCCACAAAGAATTATCATTTTGAAAACAAAACCAAACCAACAAACACACTTGACTTTCAACAAGGTATTACAAATGCCAGAAGTAAAAAAAAAAAAAACCAAAACTGAAAAAAAAACCCAAAACTGGTTGGGAAAAATATGCCTCTGCCATGCATTATACGATAAAGAAAATCTAACTTGCAAATCTGAAGCTGGAGAAAGCAAATCCCAGCAATCAGACTAAAGCACTGACATCTCCCAACAGTCACTTCACCTTCCCTACCATCACTTAAATTTATTTTATTTCTAAACATCTTGCTGAAAAACAAAAAACAGTGGATGACTCCAGCTACCTTTAGGTGTAGGTTGAGTTGTGTACCTGCTGGATCTGCCCTTCTCACTGTCCTTCAGGCTGGTCTTCTGTGCCAACCTCTCTACTTGCATCCAGATTTCCAGTGGCAGAGCTTTGAATCAGGCAAGATTGCTGCTCTTCCACTTCTCTTTGGTGCACAAGGCCACCTTTCATACCAACCCCAAAACCAGTATCTGGAATGACTTTACTGAAGTAAATAGCTTATTCCTCCTGGCTATTAAATATTTACCTTATGCTGGAACCTGGGAGTAAAGGACTAGACTCACATTTCAGTTTTCCCTAGAAGCTGTTTAAATTATGATGAAGCTTTTTTCCAAACCATACTCTTTCCTCATTCAGCATAATAAAATCTCATTCAAACAGAGATTATTTTTGTTGTTTTTCCTAATCCAGACTCCTAACCGAAGTCCTCCTGCCGTTAACTCTATTTTAAATTATCTTTGTAATGTGTCATAGGATTAATCTATTCAAGAACACTGTTTCAATTTAACCATTCACAATTTGATTTAGTTGAAGGCAACCTTGCTTTATTTCAATTTATCTTGTTATAGTTCAAGCTGATGGGGAATTGACTGAAGTTCTGGCTCAGCTGCACAGAAGCAAACAGCTGCAGGGATTTAAGGTGTTCCTGTTCTCCAGCTGCTCACTCTGTCCCTCTGCCAGATATTTCTGTCCCTAGAAATTTGCCAAAAGTGAGTCCACGCTCCAGCCCTGGCCACCATAGCTGAAATTTATGCATATTGCTATAAAAGCATCTTCACACGTTTCCTCTATTTCATCTACTAAAGGAGCCATAACCTTCAGAGGAGGGACACAGCCGAGTGTGGACACTGTCACATTTGAAGATGGCTTTCTGCTGCTTACCTCTTGCTGAGCAGCATCATTTGACACCCCACACAGGGTACCTTACTGAAACTGTCCTTCCACCGACATGAGAAAAACACCCCACATTGCTAAATCTCCAAAAGTTTTCAGATATTTTGCATAACTAATAGATTTATCTTCATGCACTGCTCTGCTTGAATTTCTTGCTCTCATAGAAATCTTATGTCTTATACCTGCCAGGCTCATTTCAGCCCTTTTCAATATCAAAAATGTTAATTGATTAAAGCAATAGTGAGAGAGTAAATTCTTGATTCCAAAACAAAGTTAGAGAAGATAAACATTGAATATAATATCATGAAACAATCTCCTTTTCAAGCTGTCAAACAGGGTTTCTTTGTGAACTCTCCTGAGAGGGGAAGGAGAGGGGATGGAGCAACTCTCCGTCCCTCAGCAGCTACCTTTTCAAAAGGGGAAAGGAAGAGGATTCCTACGTACTTAAAACTTCAAATCCAGGAGTAGTTTGTTTTGAGAAGCTTTGTGTATCTGTATCCTTCCTTGTTTCCTTGCTCAAGACGGGAGCCCAGAAACACCTTGGCAGAGGGTTTAGTGGTGGACTTGGCAGTGTTGGGTTAACGGTTGGACTGGATGATCTTTTCCAACCTAAACAATTCTATGATTATTTTTAGAATAGTCTTCCTGCCCTTCATGATATTTTCATGTTTGGTAGAATATTTTTTTTAAATGAACATGTATCTTTCCCGAGTTATCATTTTGCTGTCAGATCTCCCAAAAGACTATTCATGGCATAGTACAGGTGATAACTTGTGCACGCCAAGTATTTTCTCCAAAATCATCCTCCCACCTACATTTCAGGGCTCGTGATGTCATAGCAACTACCTAAACTTCCTCACAACCAGATCTGCGTTAGAGCCCATCTGTCACAACCCCATCTAAAATTATATTAGCAGCATTTCAGAGAAAACAAGACTGAATGTGAGAGGTTGTATGATTTAACAATTTCAATTTTTTAATAGACACGTTGACTGCTTGGGCAAAGTCGTAGGAAAGGTGAAACAGAAGATCTAAATTGCCTAAAGATTTTTATATTGATTCTAGCAATAGGTGGCTCTTGTGAAATGCAACTAATCATCATGGTTAAACATACTGTTAACCCCTACCTACCAAAATCTCCTGATACTACAGTAGATTTCCAGTTTTGTTTGTTTCTTTTTCCATGAATTTATCTTTTTCCCTTAGAAATCAAGGGTTATTTCATATACTACAAAGCACCTTCATGTAATTATAGGCAGCTAACTGCACCGAGACTCCAGCATCACTCCACACTGTAGTCTTGAAAACACTTGCTCTCTGAGGTCTATTACTTTTTAAGTTTCACAGAATTATTTATTGCCTGGAATTTATTTTCTTATCAGCTGATTCAGCTATATTGTGCAGAAAAAAAAAAAAAATCCTATTTCTGTTTTCATCTATTTGTTTATTAAACATAAGTTATTAAACTTTAATAAAGGTGTTTATTACTGTAATTCTTCCCTTAAAAGTACAAAAGCTAAAGTAGAAATCCTTTAAAAGAATCTCAGCATCTCTAACATTTTATTTTCCAGCCCTGAAGATTTCCTTATAGTAGATGTACGAGTACTTTCGTTTTGAAAATAATAATAATAATAAAAATAATGAAAATAGTATTTATTTTTCTAAAGAAAGATATTTAAGTCAACAGCTTTTTGCGAGGTTAAGAGGGAGAAGGTTTATCTTATGTCTCCCCCTCCAGCAATAACTAGTGCTATCCCAAGGACTTCTTCCAGCCTTTCTCTCATTGCATGGCTTATCAGCTGATATACAATAAATCAAGAGTTCCCGCTGTCCAGTACCTTCCTACTGACCACTCACAGTCACAGGAGTCTTTGCTTTTTTTGCTTTTATCCACTATCTTGACGAGAAAGACTTTGCCTAAGGTACTAGCCAAATTTTCTAACAGAAAGTTCTTCACTCTGTTGGTTACGGCACCTCAGCATACGGTAAAATACCACATGCTGTGTATCTGCATTGAATAAAAGCACAGTACAACAACATCTGCGCTAGTGTGGAACAAAGATGGAACTTTGAGACAGCGAAATACAATATGATAGAAAGATGAGGTTGTTTTTGCTTGGGTGCATAAATTCCTTTGACTGACTCCTACTCAACAAAGAACCCTTGGGTAAGGTGCATCTGCATAATCCCAAATTATATATAAAAGAAGCTTTGATGAGAAAAAAACCCCACAACCCTCTTGAAATTTAAGAGGAACCAGTGTTATTCCTGCATTAAATCACAGGGGCTCTTTGTATTATAATGTACAAATAATTAAAAAATACAGGTAAAAATGGTAAAATGTTAAGGATATTATACAGTTCATGTGTCTGAATATACAGATATATCTATCTATCTATCTATGTACGAAAACATGAATTCATGCTGAAAATTCAGCTTTCCAAACATTTCAAAACGATTCCATCCATTCCTCTTGGTTATACCAAAAAAACCTACGGAACTGCTAGGAACAATTGCAATTTAATATCACAAACAGGTGAAGAAATCCACCGACTTCTTCAATGCACCCATGTGTTGGTGTACACATGGTGTACACCATGTGTACAAGAACATTGTTCCACCCTTCCTCTAGCCCGTGTATTCCATGTTCTGCTGCTTTACTCCACTGGGTGCAAGCAGAACTGAAGATGGATTTCCAAAACTCACAAAAAGCGAGGCTGCCCACGTCCTTCCACTACGACGCGCTAAATGGACTCTCAGGTAAAATGAAAATGGAAACTGTTTATGAACAACACTGCAGCACATCGCCGAGAAAAGCAAGTTCTGTTAAGCTTTATATAAAACAGAAAAGTGAACTGAAAATTTAACACGAAAGGCAATTTACCAAGAAAACTGATACCATTTCAGGAGTGGCTAGAGGGAGGAAACAGTCTAGTTAGTGGATTAAAGCACTGACAAATCTTTCTTAGGAATCTGAAGATGGACGGCACTAGATAGATGCTTAACACTGTTCAAAGGAGTAAATTATTTCCAAACCAGTAAATACAACATAAGATTTTAGGTTAGATACATGTATTTGCCTTAAAACTACTTCAAGTATTTTCATAACAACTTTTTCTACATCCCATAGGCACTCTGATGTTGAAGGCCAAACCTCATCCCAATTCCCTGGAATAGTATTAAGTCCTTATGCCCTTACCAGCCGTCACTAAGTTTCACTGCACTTCATCCAGGTCTGCAACTGGATGTAGAGAAGAGAAGGAAAGAAGGAAAAAGGAAAGAGGATGGTTTCTTTAGCATTTCCTCACAACTCATCTTCCCACCTGAACTCCTGAACACCAGAATGGTGAAAACTTATTCCATACCACAGAGTTAATGAATATTTTCTTTCTTTTGTCAAAGGAGAAATAATCTGATCTGCAAAGCATTTAATGATGGCATTTAATAATTTAGTTTTCCTGAACGCAGAGAGGAGACAGATTAGACACCAATAATTTTTTAACCTTGATTTTGAGGGGAAAAAAAGAGAAATGCATTTAAAATGAGAAATTGTGATCAAGGGGAAAATAAACACTACAAATCATCTCTCCTAATGTTTTGGTGCAGCATTGCAGCCATCTGCAAACCACCTTATAGCCTCCCACTAATCTGACTTTCTAACACACTGCAGGTTGACATCTATTGGCATCAGACTTAAAAAATGCTTCAGTCAAGATCTCTGTAATCCTCATAACTAAAATGTCTTTGTTCTGTTTTATGATCAAACATTTCTGCGAACACAGCCACCAGTCCAAGCAAGCATCCAGGATGCTCACAGGTGAGTTAAGGCACAATAAAAAGCAGAGTAATCTGGCAAATCTCCTTGGAGAATGTGCTGTTTATCACCACGCCTGCAGACTCTTACACTACAAATGTATTGGCAACCATTTCTAGCAGATCATATACAAAGACATGAATGTAGTTTGAAAAGTTTAGAGATGCACAGAAAAAGCAATCAACAGCCTCAATAGGAAATTTCAGGATAAAGTAAAAAGATTTGGTAAACGTGAATGATTAAGTCCTTCAATGGAATAAAAGGGGGAAATGAAGAAGCAATGACCTTTCGTACCCATCCTTCAAGCAGCAGTTTTTAGAAACTTTTGTATTGACCGTAAAATTAGCTGGAAGATAAATCTCACTATGGTGATTTGCTCTTTATAAGTCCAAAGCCAGTGTTCTGAGTTCTTACTGTATAATTACTTCAATATAGATAAAGCATGAGTCATCTCTTCTACTCTAACCTTTGCATTTAAATTTGAATTTTATTCTGGCTTATCTTTTTTCCTAAATTGATATTACTGCCTACTATGTTTATTAAAAACAACTTAAAGCCACAGTGCATACCAAACTCTGCACCATTTGTTGTGTTAATTAACCTGTCTCAGGGAGATTACAATTCTAATAATTTCTATTAACTATGTCAAAGTTTTCTTTTTCTTAAGCATCAGATTTTGTTTTCCATTTCAAATTATGCCTTAGTACCAGAGAAGCTTTTAGTAAATGCTCCGCAGACCCAGGTATGAACCTCAAAGGCAACGTCTTGTTTTCCTGCTACCATGGGTGACCAGGCAGTGTCCTGAGCAGTTTCCTAAATTTGCCCCCTCTGGATCTCTTCCTCCTCTCCCATTGCTAATGAGATAAAATTTCCATGATACAGAAGTCAGAAAAAAATATAGGTGGGAAATAAAACACTGAATGGTAATTATAGTACCTTCCAAAACACCACCCCCTGCTCCCGGCATTAATAAGCTTGTCCTAGAGCAAGACTGTACTCAAAGGGAAGTTAAAAAGGAAGTCCCTCATATCTAGTGGCAGCAGATTTTAAGGTTAAATACTTGGTTATCTCTGCACAGTTTTGTCCGTGACTTACTACAGTCTTTCTAAACGTATACTTGGGTAGCAAACTAGATCTCAACGTACTTAAATAGCTGCAGGATGAGCTATTAATGCACAGAGAAAAGATTCAGTTTACACTTTAAGTAAATTTCTTACAAAGCTTGACCCCAGGTATCTAACAGTGGCTCCAAGCCACTGAAAGAATAAGAAAAAACCCACCTTCCTACACTTAAAGAGGCTGTTATTTTTAAAAGTTCCCTTTTCAACCCCCTCCCTTCCTTTTCAGTGATCCAACCATGGTACCTATAATATTTCCTCAGCCATTTTGGAACTGCAGAGTAAGACTTTCTACTGATCTGAATAAACGAAACCACAGCACTTATTCAGCATTTTCAATGGGATTCCCTTACTTCTTTAAATCCTCTTGTCCACGACCAATGGATACAAGGTGATAGGAAGGAGCGCTATGCAGCAGTGAGAGCTTGGTGCTCATCAGAGCTGTCAGGCTGCCCTGCAGGGAGCTGGATCCGGAGCTTTTCCAAACTGCTACCAGAGAAAGCAGACAAAGGCATGTCAGTCTCAAGACTCCCACACACCACGCTAAGACGCTATAGGAATAACGTTTTCAAAGGTCCTCTTTTTTTTTTTTTTTTTTAAATTCAAGGAGGAGTGGTCCACTTACTACCATCAAAACAGTTTCACAATCTGAAAGACCCAAGTCGTGTCGCTCTGGGTTTTGAGACAGTGAGATGTACCAACATGTGCAACTTCAGCTACGCTTAATTACATTCAACACTGTTGTCTACCTGCTCTTTTGGAAATCTGAACAAAATTAATTGACTCTAGATTGATTTTTTCCTCAGTCTTAAAAAAAAAAAAAAAAAAAAAAAGTAGATAGAAGTTTGGCAGTAAAGTCAATCTTAAGATATATAGCGTAACTAATCTGCCACTATGTAAAAGTAGACCTTTCGCTGCAGATTTTTCTCAGGGTCTTGTTTACAACTAGAGGTCAACCTTTGAATGGAAAAGACTGAAGCTTTACATATGAAGAAAAAAAAATCCTGAAGTCTTTACACAAAGCTAGATTTTTTTGCCTCCCCTTTTCTCTCTATTGTTCTCTGAATTTGCTGAAATATGTTGATCCAAATAACTAGAGCCTCTCAATTATTAGCAGGATTCTAGATGGGCTTTCACAATTATTTGGCAGTATTGCAACTCTTTGCATAGCTTTTCTGGGTCATAGTAGGTATAACCTGCTGAAATCAGCAGCGTAACAGTCTGAGGTTCACCTACAGCAGGTATCACTTTCTTTTGAAGCTTCTAACACATGGATTTTTTCCACTCATTTTATCTAAACTGCTTTTTGTTTTTCTTGACATTTGAATGTAGTTTTCTTTCCCCCTTCTGGTGCAAAACCTGTGGTGTGGATTTGAGAATCCCTCCATGTATGTTCAGAAAGCACATTTTGAAACTACAGCACACCTAGGAATGAGAAGATGCAAGAGCTCTTTTAGAATTTTCATTCACCTAAACATAAGTAAAAACTTTCCTGTGAGGGTGACAAAGCCCTGGAAGAGGCTGCCCAGAGAGGTTGTGGAGTATTCTTCTCTGGAGACATTCCAAGCCCATCTGGACGTGATCCTGGGCACTCTGCTCTGGGTGACCCTGCTTTACCAGGGGGTTTGGACGAGATGATCTCCAGAGGTCCTTTCCAACCCCCACCATGCTGGGATTCTATGAGTATGTAAAAACTTACAAGCAGACAAACATAAAAATCAGCTCAAATCTATCAGTCTTTCTAGCAGTTCCTCAATGGACGCTCTAATAACATTCACCTTTGTTCACACACCACTTCAGTCCCTGAGCAAGATAGTTTCAAACACTACTTAAACTGGGGAGAATGAAAGTTGCCTCCCAAGTGCAAGGCTGTGTTTCACCCTCTCCACTTAAACCCCCAAGACCAACATGAAAAAAAGAGGAAAAAAGAGGTTCCTATATGGTAGATTGATGCCAGTCTTTTTAGAAATTGCAATCCTTTCCAGCTCAGCGTGAATAAAGAGTGAGAGTCACTGCTGAGCACAAATATTTCCCATCCCTCAGCTGCTGAGGTTTGCTATAAATGCATTGAAAGAGAACAGTTTGTTCCCAGTCTCCTGCGTTAAAGAGCTGAACTGACACCAAACTGGGGTGGAGTAAGAGCTTTCCCTGTCCTCAGACTCTGCTGTAAGGCTAATAAGACCACGACTCTACAAAGTCTCAGATATTCTGAAGCTGGCTGATGCTGGCAAAATTGCAGCAAGCTCTTGGAACGACACAACAAAAGCCAGATTTCAGGCCAGCTGAGATGCACATCTTTCCCATCCTGGTTTGCCTCACGTCTCATCAGACTGAAGTAGCCAAGCAGATGGGACAACAACCATAAAATTGGACAAAATAGTTTTATTGTCTGAAAGTCAATACGCTGGCCTCGCTTTTATCTACCTTCCAGACAGCCTGGCAGAGGAGGGCAGTCAAGCAAGAGGTAAGGGAAGTAAATAAATTTGGACACCAAGACAGGCTCTGCAATCTGTCCTCCTGGGAACTGTGTTGTATAAACATCATTTCAGAGTTCCTAACATCCCTTTCAGACCCTTGTAGGGGAGTATTTAATAGGTGAAGGTCTCTCTTCTCACTAAATTAGACTCTGGATTTGGAAACACACCTGTACCGCCTATCTGACTGCAGGAACTCTTTAGCACAACTCGGCCACAAGCCTGCAGAGCAACTCAGTGAAGTAGTATTTAAAGCCCTTCTTGGAATTTGACAGCTTTCCCAGAATAGTCTTGTCACTAATTGGGGAGATACAGAATTATTTCTTCTAAGAAGTAGACTTCCCCATTTTTAGCCCAGACTTTGCAAAAAATAGTGTAAGGGAATTCTTCCTTCACATCTGACCGACAATCAAATCTTGAACTTCAGAGGAAGTAAAGGTAAAAAACAGTGGGGGGGCAAAAAAAAAAAAAAAAAAAAAGCATCTGTTAATTCTAAGCATTCAAGACAAATAATGAAGGAGGCATAAGGCGAATACTGTAAAGGATCTTGTTTCAAATCAGCTTCCAGAAGAAGCGTTGAATTAGAATGCACGAGACGAAGAAGCTGAGGAAGAATTCATCTAGGCAAATTATTTTCTGTCCATATCCCTCAGATTAGCCTTCAGTGCATTTGTGCATGTAAGTCTTTACCAAAGCTTGGAATGTGACAGGATTCTAACACAGTGGGACTCATAAATAAGTAAAATATTTTGATTTTTCATGTGTGTGTCACTGCTGATCCTGAAGCAGTTTTGAGATTGATGGCACTGAACTACACCTGCAATGTACATATAGATTTCGGCACCATTTCAATACCAAGTAAAGTCTTGCAAAGGAGAGTTAAAATACTTTGCTAAAAATTGCACTTTGGCAGAGCCATATAATTAATGCCTTGTTGCTTTTCCCTGTTTTGTCAAAGTATTCAAAACGATATGATATGAAATGAATTATTTTTGTTTGTTTGGCAGCTATCCAGCATTTAAAAAGCAGGATGGCTGCTGTGCTCAGGGTCGAATTGTCCCAGCACATTATATTTGTACAATTTCATCTCTGTAGTACACAATCAGGCAAGGTAATAACACCAAGTTTTTTAATATTCTGTCTTTACAACAAGCAAACAACCCGGAAGAGTGGATTTCAAATTTTGGCTGGGGATTAACATACAAATGTTCTGAAAATTAGAGATACAATTACGTGAAGTCAATTACAATTTTCAATTACATATTTCCTAAGGCTTTATATTAAGCAACGCTGGGCATCCTGAGCTTGTAATTCCTCTCAGTCCTTTGCATCATCTGCTACAATGAAGCACCACAACCAAGTGACTGAAAAAAAAAGTGTCAAGAATTTTGCTGGTAAGCGAAAGTGAAAAAATAGTTGGGTGTATCAGCTTCGAGAAGTTTTTGCTATGCTGATGATGGCAATAGAAAGCTGAAGGCCAATATATATATATATATATTTGTTTTTCCTAGGTCTGTTTGTTTTAAGGTTTAATTCCAGTACAAAGTAAAGTCACTGATTAAAAAAATAAATGTGTGTGTGTGCCTCTTTTAAATTTTATTCACAGTTTATAAGTAATGAAGAAGTGGGAGTCAATTAACTGTATTGAATATAATCCCAAGCCCCAAAATTATTCTTACTGTACTGACTTACGGCTTTGCATACTAATGGCTCTTATTTATTTCATCTTTTTTCCCTCCCTGGAAGTTTCCTCTGCAACATGACAATTACATAAATTTCAGCATTCTTTTCTACTGGCTATTTGAAAAAAAAGTAGTTATGAGTTTTAAAAGAATCGATGTTTCTTTGCTTTTAAAAGAGTCTCACACCTGTACACCCATGTATCCCATGTTCGAAGAGAGCACTTTTGGGAAGTATCTGCCATTCGCATGACTGGAGAAGTCAGTTCATATATTTTCTGGAATTAGAAGAGTCAACAATAAAGACAAACTATGAGAAAGGAAAGGTGAAAAGTGGCTGGGGAAGAGATCCTCAGATAAAGGACCGAGTCCATTTAGGGCATCATATTTTATGGTAACTGCAAACTTCTTGGAGAATGTACAAAGGGAAAGTGCAAACAAATTGAAGGGATACTGGAAACATCCTGTGAGATAAGATTTTTTATTTACTCTTAAGAGGCAGAAAAAAAAAAAAAAGGATGGATAGTTACACGTTAGTCAACTACAGCACAAGTGGTGCCAATCTCAAGAGGACCTTAGCAGGCTAAAATGACATCTTTTGGAGAGGAACTCTATTTTATCCTGCCATTAAATGAGAAGAAGGGGCAGGATGACTTCTTTAGGTGTCTTACAGGCACTTCTATGATTTTTTAAGAAGATGAAAAGGCAAATCTGAAACTGAAAGAAGCCTTAAACTATTTCATCTGGGCTTTTAAGATCTAGAAAAGCTAATGAACTTTAATTTCTCAGTCACATAAACTATACTTTCCTATATATGTGTTACACGACTACAGATAGCAAAAAAGTATTTATATTATGCATGGCTACAAGAATTGCCGTGTTTCTCAAGCAAGTTCCTGAATACCCCAAGCACATCTCATAAATGTCTCTATATACTAATGATCAAACTCATTTTTAGCATTATTTCTGCTATTCACTCATTACAGTCCAGCTCTGGAATATAAAACGTGCTTGATAAAATAAGAGTTTTCATCAGTTACATATTGCCAGCTAGCAAAGCAGAAAATAGAGAAAATGGCCATTTCTATTTCATATTGCTTTATATCCATCACTTTAATGGAAATGAGATAAAGTAGATAACGGTAATAAGAATAGTATTAGCAGCACACACATATATTACATATTTCTCGGAGGGACCATTGTTGTACCATTTACATTGTTAATATGAAAATGTCTCAAGCAGCACAACCAAATGTAACCAATACTATAAATATTACCTTTAATATAAAAGAGTTGAATAAGCTTTTAACCTTGAATTTGATACAATGTTGAAAATAACTTTTATACTTATATGACCTAGCTCATGTGAATAGCTAAGTACTTTTTCCCTCAAATAAATCTTTCTCCAAAGTGAAACTTCATTCGACTATTTCTAGCTGTAATGCCTATTGCACATTAAGTGATCATAGACCTTTCTGTACTTCTTGTAAGTGTAACTCAGAGGCGGAAATGTCAATTTAGATGAAGCTTTTGTAGGTAACATTAAATACAAAGAAACACTTTAAGAAATGTTCCATTTTAGGGTCATTTCATTAAAGAGAAGTGTTCAGGAAGGTGATCCACATGTTCAAATACCCCAAGCTCAGGTAGCAGCATGATTTAAAATAGTTTTTTGAATCAGAACACTTTACAAAAGAGAAAAAAAAAACAAACGGGAAGGGGGAAGAAAAAGGAGGGAGTTTTGATTCTTCAAAATAAGCAGCACTTGGATCATAGAAACATTCAGGTTAGAAGAGCCCTCAGGAGGTTGTTAGTCCAACCTCCTGCTCAAAGAAGGGTTGGCTATGAGAGATCAGATCAGTCTTCTCAGGGCTTCCTCCAGTTCATCCCACATATTTGCCCCCTGATGGGCTAAACACTGTGGACAGGAATTAGAGGTGTAGAAATGCATATTGCGCTCTGAGTGCAGTTCTGTGCAACCACGGCTGCGAGGGAGCACGTCTTTGCTTTGCTCATCCAAAGGCAACATCAGGAATAAGGCAAAAAGGAGAAGTCTGAGCACAGAACATCAATGGCAGGTTTAGGAAGAAGGCGATTGTTGGTTCCTGTCTGCATGGTGCTGCAATACGAGCAAGGAAGAAATGGTAGGACAGAGTTTGGGCGAGAGAGAAATAGAAGAGAACCGGAGAGACGTGAACTCAGAGTGGCCTGATTATTTTTATAAAAGATGTTTGACGTGGCATATTTTTAATTTCCATTTAACTAAATACCTATGGAGAAAAAAAAGTGGGTTTTGTTTTTTTTAACGCATAATATACCTCAATTTAATGTAGATGAGACTAAGCAGAGAGTATCATCAGATATACGTACTGACAGGTGTGAAATTTGATTATGCAGAAAAATTAGACAGAGTCTTCACTACAAATGTAAATGGCTATCACTGTGAAGAACTGGACACCCATGAGGTAAATATAGGACATAGGTTAGAAATTAAGAGTACGTGTGAAGCTTGACTCCTTTCACTAGGGACTACTGATAAGAACTTGTTGTAAGTCAGACAATCATCAGGTGCAAATGGTAACGCAGGGCAGATATATTGTGCTAAATAAGTATAATCTACCAGTTTAATGTGTCTGTGAATAAGGCAAGTCCAATACTAGGAGTGTCAGATGAGCAGAGAGAGAAGATATTAATGGTATTGCATAAGGCAGTGGTGAGTTTTCATCTGGAACACTGTGAACTTCATGTCATTTATGTTCAAGAGAGAGACATTTCAATGAGTAAAACAGAAAAGAAAAAAGAGTTAGAAGGGCTGCTTAAAAAAGCTGGGATCTTATAGCTGTAGCAAAAGAAAGGCTGCAAGGGGACATTGTAGGACTGCTCTTTTAAAAGGTATCATGAAATGAAACTGTACGGAGTAAGACTTCTGTAAGATGAAGGACACTTAGCAGAAAATTAATGAGGTATGAATTGGCTAGGATTAAATACAATCCAAGAAATACAAAGTTTCAGACAATAACAAAACTGGAGTTCTCAAAAAGCCCTTCAGGAAGCGTTGGGGCAAAACCAACCCTTAATTTTAATGAGAATCTTCAGGGATTCACAAGCAGGATTAAAAGATGTCGCAATAGTAGTAGTCTGGTCATAAGAGATGTAAGAGGCTTCTTTTTGGCTTGTATTTCTTCTCTCATAAACCCATGTATATAGACATGCAACAATGGTGTTTATCAGTGTGGTGCTTTCACTCCGCATCATGGAATCATTGAATGTTTTAGGCTGGAAGGGACCTCTAGAGGTCATCTGGTACAACCTCCCCACACAAGTAGGTACATCTCTACTTAGGTCAGGTTGCTCAGAGCCCCATCAAGCCTGACCTTTACTGAGACACAAACTCCTATCTCCATGGTGCGAAAGGAAGAATAGAAAGTCCGCTATTAGGAATACAGATACAGTTTTATATTTTATAATATGCTATGATGGAGTGATACAGCAACCAGGGGGGAAAAAAAAATCCAACTTCACATCTCCCAAGAACGACATTAAAAAAGTTATGCAGCACTTAGTCTTCTTTAAGATGTCATTTCAGTTCAGTATAACTGTTAGATGCTTAATTCAGATAGATGGGCTAAGCAGACTCTGTGAAGATAAAATTTCCTCCTTTACATCCAATCTAAAAGCTTTTAAAATCTCTCTGTCAGGAACAATTTGACTGCATATCAATTGCATTCCCCTACTACTGCAAAACTCATAATAAGGGAATATCATGGGGAAGAAAAAACACATTTTGATAACTTTGACAGTAAAATGAAACACTGTCAATCTAATCGGCTGGAAAGCTGGGACTCTACATTAACCTCACTTTGCTCATTAAAGTTCTCATTCAATTAAAAGAGCAGCTGGGATACATCTGCTTGATGCCACCCTGTCGTGCTGCCAACAAGTTCATTTCTGGTGCTTCTCTGTTGACCTCATGAAGAACAGGCTCTGGGACTTCAAAGTCTTCCAGAGCATCCACATGGTTTAGAATACAGATCAACTAACAAAATATAAACTGCTCACTTACATCCCTGACACATAAGATGTGTGGTGCCTGTATATAAGAAACGAGTCAGACATTTTCCTGATATTTTCAAGGTACAGTCTGAGGTTTTATACAGCTCTTCTTTAAGTATAGGATTTACATAAATAAAACTGCTCTGCTTTGAAAATGAAAGGTCTGGAATAGGTCTTACTTCACATCCTTCTATTTTTCCTCTGTTGCTTTTTTTTCACAAATTAAAGAAGAGATACAAAGTTCATAATTTAGCGTGGAGTTCTCAAAAGAACAAAAAAAATTATATCAGATTTATCCACAGTAATATATATTTATCAACATAGTAGAAGAATAAGTGAATCCTCCTCCATATCAGAACAACCAAACTGATCCCCAGGATAGGAGGCACCATTTTCCAAATGCCTATATTCTGTGTACCGCCAAAATTCTCATTCTCCTCATATAGTCTCCATTTAGCTCCTAGTTTTCATAATGCCTCTAATAAATAGCAATAACAGTGGATATTTCCAAAGGACAAACTGGTGGCTTTATTCTCAGTTCATAGTATTGCCTAAGCACAAGGAAAAATAAAATAAATGCCAGACACGCAGGGAAGACAGGGAGCAGCTCCATTAAATCGCATAGTTATACATAAAAATACATAAAACTAGGGAAAGAAAAATAACAAATGTCTTTAGATAATGTATGAGCGTCACAGTATGAACCCGCAGCAGAGAGAGACGTCTACAAAGAGAAGTCACAAGGAGAACCAATTTCTAACTTGCCATTTCAAGCTAAAGGGGGAAAGAATAAAAATTTCATAGCATCAGCGTTGTCTAGAGAACTCTTTTGTGCTTAAATACAATGTCCTGAACAATCTTAAAGCTCAAACTATAGAAATTAGCATCACAATCCATTGCATCTACTGCTTTCGTTTGTGACTGGAGGTTGTTATTTAGCAGCACTGGCAATTTGGCATCTTCAGTAACCAAGGCATTGCTTTAAAAAAATAGAACTTATTAGCCAAAAACAAAGTATTCGCATTATTTTCAAAAGCTTTAAAAGTGGTATATTTTGATGGTTTATCAAAGCTGCAACCACCTCCGATTTTCAGCCCTGAAGGAAATCAATTTAGTTAGAAGGAGGAAAAATAAAAGTTTTCTTTCGTCAGGACTTTATAACAGGTTTTATTTTAAGGAGGTGGTTTACAGAAATAATATAAACTTGTAAACAATCAGGATTACTAATAGCAGTGCTGACCTGAACTGCAAGTGTACTGATCAGAGACAGGAATGACACTTCTAAAACATGTATTTTGACATACCCTTCCACTTCCTAGGAATACATGAGAGCCTATATTGTGTTTATTCCACAGAAAATCAGTGTAAACTGCTGGACAAGAAAGCTGGGCTGGAGAAAAGGATCTACTAGGACACAGTCAACAGGGAGACTGATTTCCAGACTCCTTCATTAAATGTGTACTATGCCTTTTGAGTCTTCTCTACTTGTCTGTTTAAAGAGTTACAATATTCTATCTTAGTACTTTGTGTTCTTAAGGAAAAAGAAAGAAAAAAAAAACAACAAAGCATGGTAGGTTAGAAAGCTCCTGGCACATCTCAGCTTGCTTCCACCCAACAAGAGGTAGCTTCCATACAGCTCTTGCCAGCTCAGCATCTTCTCAGTTTTATACCCTTATCTTGATGGACAGTGGGACTTCTCTAACGGAACAGACACGTCTCCAATACAGACATGAAAAGTCCATGTTAGAGCTAGCTGATTAGGATCTCTTTCTAGTCAATAAGAGGAAATCAAAACTTTTAGGTTACAATACTTGGCTCTTTAAAGTATTGTTAAGAGAATTAATGAGATTATTTAAGTCCTTAGGAAAACTTCTTCTTTGCCTAGAATGGAAGCATAAAGTGAGAATCATTTCAGGGGAGATGGATGTCAACCAGAATGGCTTGTAGAGGCTGACCTCCATGAACACACAGGGAGTGTCCTTTCTGTCCCTTTAGTCTCGCCAAAGACAGTGGGTAGCATTGGTGAAAATGGCTCTACCACACACATGACTAAATATGATTCCCACATGAGTTTCTTCATGTGGCTTTAGCAACGTTCTGCTTTCTTGCTTTCTCCAAGAAAGGAGAGCAGAACCTTCATATTGTTAGTGACCATCTCCACTGCTCTTCCACAATGTGCATGGGTCTCAGCACTAGGTAAGCCTCAGGAGAAGTATAATCTTCAGCGTTAGTGAAGAGCTTCAGAAAGGAGATGAACAGATTCTCACCAACGTGACACAATTGCCAGATACTACAAGGAATAAATATCATGAGAAAATGAGTTTAAAAAATGAAAATCAATTTTAACTTTAATGGAATTTGTTTTAAGTACCAAAAGGCTTTTAACCTCCAAATTCTAATTTCCTATCTCCTTAAGAAGACAAGAGCTACACAAAACATGTTTTAACCTAACATGGCTCCTCCCTGTTTTGCTCCACGTGCATGATTTCACTTAATACTTGGACATCTCTCTTTTTTTATACATTTGTTTCCAAGATTTTTCCCTTGGTGACCAGCAACTGCATTTACAACATCTCTTCCCTGTTTGTCAGGCAGTGCCACTGAAATGCTGAAAATGTCAGATGCCATCAAATCAAATTCTTAGAGCAATATATATATATATTTATTTTTTTTTCCCCAGAGAAAAGCCAACTTAGCTAAAGAACTGTGTGCCCTATTGTCTCTTCTCTCCAGTTTCCATGTAACTACCCTGTATGCTAGCCCTGGTTTCTTCTCCCTCCTCCATCCACCTCCTCCACCTTCCCCCTTCACCAAATCAGCACTGAACTGACTAGTAAAAGGGATGTTCTCCACTGGTAAATCACTGCTGCAGTGGACCAGTCACAGCAGATTGCCCCATGCAATGTTCACGGGAGTGCAGCTCAAGGTACAGGAACCCTATTCCCAGTTCTGCTTTTGAATGATGCTGTACAAGTCGTACCACCTTTCTGTCCTTTAGCTTTCCATCTAAAATTGAGTTATTAATACTCAATCTTTTATAAAGTAATTTGAAGTCTATAGCTGAAATGAGATACTTTTTCTTTTTTTTTTCTTTTTTACCATTGACTCCTCGGATTTTCTAATTTACCTTGGTCCAACTGCTAAGTTTGTTGGTGGAGTAGGAGGGCATTAAACAGCTTTATTAGCATTTTGAGTTACAGTCTGTTTCACTGAGCCCTTAAGGTGTATACTCAGTCCCCAAGCTTCAAGAAACTCAAGGCGTAGTTGTTACATGGTGTACCCAATCGGTTTCACTTTAACAAATCCAGTCAAGCTTTGCTGTGCTGCAGATGCTCATCAAATAGCTGTTTGCTTTTAAGCAAGCTTTTTTAAAAAACATACATACACTGAATCAATAAAACACCATCTCTTGCTGCACGTTCTCCGCAGCTCTCACCTAGCAGTTCAAAATATTCAATAGATTTATAATGAACTTCCTTGTCCCCAGTTGCACTTGCTTTTTACATCCTTTCCCACCTAATCCTCACCATCTGCACATTCAAGATTAGACATGATCCCTGGTGGACCTTGCAGCGTCTGAGCCTCCAGTTCAGTGGTTCTGACAAATTTCTCTCATCAGTAAAACCACATCCCATGCACCTACAATTACTTTATAGCATTACAGAGAGATTCGGTTGAGTCAGAGAAATGCATTAATATTACTTTACAATTATTCAATACCTTTGAGAATTATACTTTTAAATTACTCATCAGTTGTTAGCATATAGATGTTACAGGTTTTCAGGTGTTTTAAAATTTTATAACTAAAGTTTAGGGTCTGTTTATCGCCATATTAACACAAGGCCTGCCTTCTGATTATACTTCATTCAGAATTTATAACAGAAGTTGGATTGTTCAAAACAATCAGGGTACAGAGTGTATAGAAATCCCTTTTAAAGGTCAGCTTTAAAACAATCATTCTGGTTTTGGCACTTTAGATTTTTTGCAGTGATTTGAAATCGTAGTTTTAGAGCTAGTTGCACATAAACAGGCGATGCAGTTAGACAACTCTAAATACATAAGCCAGCAGGCGCCGTATAATTCACCTTTCACATCATTCAAAGATACTTCTACAGCTTTCATTAATATTGCAAAGTTAGCAGCAATATTCTTGCCTACAATGCCTTTGAAGTCATGATATCTCCGGCTGCAGAATCAAACAGTAAGCTGACATATTGGCTAGCTCATTAAATGCTGTCTCCTTTGTTGTTGTTTTTGGGGTTTTTTTCAAATTATTTTTCTAAGTGACAGATTCTATCGTCCTTTTTAATGGGAAAATTAAAGCCTGGAGGATGCAGTCCAGCGTTACTGCCCACATGATCCATATGACAGCCCAATTATGTAGCTGCTTTTCAATGTAGCAATTTAAGCAACAGAAACCTAGGGTTAACAAATCCGTGTGTTTTGTTTTTCTTACTGAATGTGTGTAATTGAACTGAAGAGCGCAGGAAGTACTGGTGATGCTGCTCCAAACCCAGGCAGCAACATAAATCTAGATTACCAGCACAGAGCCACTGTAACCGAGTATGACAGACAGCATCCTTTCAACTCTACCGCATCAGTAGATCCTCCTAAATTCATGGCATGCTCCACATCCCAGATGCTTTGGACTGGGAGAACGGTTTTACAGGCTGCTCTGCACACAGGACCAAATTCATTCAAGTGGTCACCTGAAGCCAGGGCAGAAAGTGCTGGAAGCTAGTCCTGATACATAGTTAATGCACAGTCCTACGTGCATATGCATCTGAGGGTTGAAAACTCTCCTGCACCCTTCTCTTTAGATAGATCTTTAAGTCTTCTGGGTCTTTTTTATCATTACTGCTTCACTAGATTCCTAGGTGCACCTTGAATGGGGAGTTAAAATGCAGTCGCTATCTTAAGAACAAGCTACTATTTAAAGAAGTAGTAAAACAATGATAAAAGCCTACAGGAGTTGGTCTCCACTATGATGTAAAACTAGCAATATTTTCAGTTTAATGTAACAACTCTCTTCCTCTTGAAAAATTATGGCTCTCAGAGAAGTTTGAATCTATGGGAAATACCAATTTTGCCCTGCTGTATTTTCCTTGTTGCTTTCAAAATAATTAATACTTTTAAATAAGAAAGAAAAGAAAGTTGTAATTTCTGCCCTGCAAAAGCAACTCTGTTTTCTAAGAAGCAATGAACGTGGTTATATTCTATTGAAGTACAAGAATAATAGGTACTAATGATGGCACTTCTGCTAATTTCACAACCCTTTCTCCCAGCTGAGTGAAACAGGCTTTATTCAAGGAATCTCAATGAATTCAAACATTTGAACAACATACGGTAGCACTCTTGCAACACTATCGTACAGCATATCTAAACCGTGCAAATACTTATATTTTAGCTAGCTGCAGTAGATAATAGATGAGCTATATTTGCACTCCTCAGTAGCAAATGCTCTTTAAAACAAAATTAGCCATTGGAAAGAATATTTCAAAAGAGTCAGTGAATGCATACAGCTTGGGGAAATGTAATGCAAAGTCTGCAGTAATATATCCTGTAATTCCATTTTATTGCCTTTGGTGATTTTTCTATGGATTTCCTCATCTCTAATTTTAGAAAACAATTGTCTCACTCATCAGTTTCCTGAATATAAAAGAGTCACTCCTAGGAAGATGAAATATGGATGTCAAAAACCCCCATGTACTAGACAGAGTTATTCTCTCTTAGAAGTAACCATAAGAAAGTAATGAGCATTGGCACAAAATTCCCGGTTCATAGATCTGAAATTAAACAGGAATTATTGTAACAAATGGGAGTCTAATTATTCTTTGACCTACACAAAATGGGTCAATTTACGTTCTTCTCCAAAGTCAATGTTCATCTGTTCAATACTCGAACTACAACATTCAAGTTAAGGTACCTGAAGCTGTATCGCACTGCTCACAGCCCAGCTGAGCAAATCTTTCTGTCAACTTCAGATCTGGATTTCTGCAAGCCAAGTTAGAATTTGGTTCATTAAATGTAGCTGTAATCAGGAAGACAGTGCAACTGCTTTCACACAAGCATCAGTCTGTTGAACACCAAGGAATTAGTCTTAAGGCATTCAGAAAAAATACCTTGGCCTAACTATTTCTTGAGGAACTTCCCCAGGACATGATGGAGATGGGGAAGAGACCTGGAAATAGGATGTGAAAGGAGAAAGAAGGGCAATCGGAGGGCTAAAGGGTGTGGTACTGCAGAAAGTTGGCTAAAAGAGGTGGAAACTTGAAGCTGATGTGAAGCAAATGAGACAGGCTTCCTGCTGGGATGACAGCATATGATAGTGTAATTAAATATTTACCATAATGACAACTCACAAGGGAGTGTCCATGTGAAAAACTCTTATTTCCTTCTGACTGCTTGGCCTTGCAACTCCAAGGGTGCTCTTTTAACAATGTGTGGGTGTGTTAAATGTCATTATGCACACACGCACGTCACAAGACACATCAGCTTTCATATGGGGATATTAACACTCATTACAAATTAATTAAGCCTAGCAAGACACCCATAACTAGACTGCTAAGGTTTATTATTCCATTTTCACTATCGGGAAACAGACCCAGTGAGATCAAGTGCTTTATCTAAGTAAATGAATCTCTAAATCATGGTGGGAACACCGTCTAAGGGCCCAACTAAATGATGTTTTAAACTTTGAAGGATCTGTGCATAAGCATAAAACAAATATGTCTGTGTTTAGTTTTGAATGCGTCATTTTCAGGATGAAAAATTGCTTCTACAATTGCATATTAGCAGTAATAGGTGTGAATTTTTCCTTAAAAAATTAAATCAACGCAGCACCTTGCTGAACTTCCTCTCGTGCTCTTTATTTTTTGTTTGCTTTGAGATGACTTTCAATGACCCACCGTCCCTTTACATTCATCTCTGTGAGATGTGGGGACAGTGCCTTTACTAAGCCACTAATTAATTGAAATATTTTTGCTGATTGACAAATACATTAGACAAATTACAGTTTCTTCTGTCTAGCTGTCTGATCAATTTAGACAGGAGCGCATAGAGGTATTAAGGCATCATCCTGTTATTTTTTAACCTTCAGCTATACAGAATTTGGTAAAAAGCAATGATATTTTAGGGAATGTTTCTTCTTTTAGATCACAAGTAAACACTAATTAAAGTACTGAAACATGACCTTGAGGTGACCATCATTTTCACAGGCCATTTCTAACTCAAACCAGGACACAATCACAGATTAAAATATGGAGAATTTTTTTTTTTTTTAAAAAAAAAAGCTGTGAGTAATGCAAGTTGCAAGAGTACAGAAGAACTGAAAGACCAAAGTGGAGTTCCTGTATTCCTAATGAAAAGAAGCCATTAACAACCTCCAGTCAAATCCATTAATAAAGGATAATGACCTCCTGACATCAAATCACATTTTCTCACTGTCTGTTTAACTGCAGGATCACTGAACAACTGTGATTTCAGAGCATCTGCATCTAGCTCCTTACAAAACGTCTACACCTGGGTGAGCTCTAACTTGTTCTCATGACAGACACTATCAGAGAACATGTCAACTTATCTTTGCATACCATCCCAAAACTTGAAGGAAACCCAGACCATTGTCTTTTCAGGCTTGAAGTCCCTCATTATCGATCCATGAAACATTAACGTATTTCATGGTTTGTTTGTTCCATAAAAATAGTAACCAGATTGTGCTAAAGTGCCGCTTTCTAAAGAAACAACAAAACACAGAACGAAGCGAGACAAGCCTCAGTGGGCAATTAGGTTCTGTTGACGCTCTTGGAAAAGGTCAAGACTACCAACTTCCACTTTAGAAAAGCCAAAGTAAGTGATTCTCGAATAGCCCCGTAACACTGATGGATTCCTTTCAGCTCTTGGCCCAACCTGGGCACCAAGAACTCTCCAAAGGATACAGAAAAGCCCTCTGTTTTTTGGGAATCTGCTGTGTTGACTTAAAGCTGCAATGTGGTTGAGCTCTTCTGTTTTATTCTCCTCCACCTCTACAATCTTCTCAGTGCATAAACCTGTCCTGGCTCTTCATGTTGCTTCTTTAGTTCGAAGAAGGTTGGACTAGATGATCCTAGAGGTCTTTTCCAACCTGAATGATTCTATGATTCCTGCCCTCAGCCAGGTAGGTGATGTCTCAGTGACTCTTTGGCCTGTATCAGCATTACTTGCACAGAGACCTGATATGATAAAAGATACAATCAATGCCTGTATCAATCATTCCATAAAGAGAAACCTCAATTTGTACACTAAGTAGCTCTATCAGCAACCTTTTTTTTTTGTGTAACTAGCTTTGTTTTTCCCTGCTGCCAAAGCAGTAGGCACTCCATAACTCTCTGTTGCTCTCTTCTTGCCAATGTATCTTCCACAGTGACTTACTGCTCTGAACTCTCAAAACAGCCTGGTTGGAGATGCAAACACAGAGAAACTCAAGAACGGCCTCCACCAGCAGCAACGGGAAACGGAGTAATTTTGACAAAGTGCAAGTACAGCATCACCTTGTCAAACACAACAGATAATGAGCTTGGAATCATCCTCCAAGCTACTTGAACCAAAAAAGATGAAAGCTGGCCAAACACCGGTTAGTTATTACAAAGTGTTCAAAATCTGTCAGATTTTGACAGATGATACCTTTTCCTGCTCCTAAAAATGACAGATACAAAGAAAATATCAAGAAAGAAGGATTTTGTTTACTCAACTGTGAGTTGCATGGAAGTCCTTTGGTTTTTCTCCTGATCTACAGAGCCCTTCGGAAAGGCTCCAAAATCATCTGCAGACATCGAGAGCTATCAACCACCTCAACTACCTGCTCCCCTGGACTCCTGCTCTATTTCTGCCTCATAGAAGAGGAAAGTGGACTAAATGGCAGACAGAAATATGAGAATAAACAATTACTGAATGCTGAAGCTATCAAATTCAGAGAAGAAATAAGTATACTTTTCAAACAATGAGAATAAGGAATCATTAGAAAAGGCTGCAAATGATTATGCTTGATTCCTCACAACGGGCCACCTAGAAATGAAAAAAGGATTTATTTCTGGAAGATATGCTCTATTTTGAATAGTGTGGTGGGCTGACCCTGGCTAGATGCCACATGTCCACCAAAGCTGCTCTCTCACTCTCCTCCTCAGCTAGAGAGGGGAGAGAAAATAAAGCAAAAGGCTTATGGGTCAAGATAAGGACAACGAGAGATCAGTCACCAGTTACTGTCCTGGGAAAAGCAGACTAAACTTGGGGAAATCAGTTTAATTTATTACTAATAAAATCAGAGTAGTATAAAGAGAAATAAAAACTAAATCTATAAGACACCTTCCCCGCACCCCTCCCTTCTTGTTGAGCTCAACCTTACTCCTTATTTTCTCTACCGTCTCCCTCTATATGGCACAGAGGGACAGGGAATGGGGGTTGTGGTCAGTTCATCACATGCTGTTTCTGCTGCTCCTTCCTTGTCAGTGGGAGGACTCTTCACACTCTTCCCCTGCCCCAGTCCAGCATGGGGTCCCTCCTAAAGGCTACAGTCCTCCACAATCTTCTCCAGCATGGGTCCATTCCGCAGGGTGAAGTCCTTCAGGAACACACTGATCCAGCGTGGGTCCCCCACAGGGTCACAAGTCCTGCCAGCAAACCTGCTCCAGCATGAGTTCCTCTCTCCATGGGTTCACAGGTCCTGCCNAGCGTGGGTCCCCCACAGGGTCACAAGTCCTGCCAGCAAACCTGCTCCAGCATGAGTTCCTCTCTCCATGGGTTCACAGGTCCTGCCAGGAGCCTGATCCAGCACAAGCTTCCCACAGGGTCTCAGCCCCCTTTGGGTCCATCCAACTGCTCCAGTGTAGAGTCCTCCATGGGCTGCAGGTAGGTATCTGCTCGACTATTAACCTCTATAGGCTGCAGGGGTACAGCCTGCCTCACCATGGTCCTCACCATGAGCTGCAGGGCAATCTCTGTTCCAAGGTCTGGAGCACCTTCTCCCTCTCCTTCTTCACTGACCTTGACATGTGTGAGTTGTTTCTCTCACACATTCTCATTCCTCTCTGCCGGCTGCACTTGTGCAGGTTTATTCTTCCCCTTTTTACGTATGTTATTACAGAGGTTTTACCACTATTGCTCATGGGCTTGGCCTTGGCCAGTGGAGGGTCCTGGCTGGCACTGGCTCTATGGGACACGGTGGAAGCTTCTAGCAGCTTCTCACAGAAGCCACCCATGTAGCCCCCCTCACCACACAAACCCAATACAAACAGGAATTTAACGAGGGAAATTCTTTGCTCTGAGTTACACAGAGGCCAAAACAATGATCCTTCCTGATCTGTATCAGTCTTTGCTAGGAATTGTATTTGTGTGCTTCTGAAGGAGGATGAGAATAAAAGGTACTTCGCTACAGAAAAATGAATCAAAATATTGGGAAATTTTACTTGTGCTGCACTGCAGTCTATACCAAGGACAGCAAAGTAACATTTT
>VZZY01006883.1:0-13201 GCA_013400335.1 Eurystomus gularis | reverse complement strand
AACAGATAATGAGCTTGGAATCATCCTCCAAGCTACTTGAACCAAAAAAGATGAAAGCTGGCCAAACACCAGTTAGTTATTACAAAGTGTTCAAAATCTGTCAGATTTTGACAGATGATACCTTTTCCTGTTCCTAAAAATGACAGATACAAAGAAAATATCAAGAAAGAAGGATTTTGTTTACTCAACTGTGAGTTGCATGGAAGTCCTTTGGTTTTTCTCCTGATCTACAGAGCCCTTCGGAAAGGCTCCAAAATCATCTGCAGACATCGAGAGCTATCAACCACCTCAACTACCTGCTCCCCTGGACTCCTGCTCTATTTCTGCCTCATAGAAGAGGAAAGTGGACTAAATGGCAGACAGAAATATGAGAATAAACAATTACTGAATGCTGAAGCTATCAAATTCAGAGAAGAAATAAGTATACTTTTCAAACAATGAGAATAAGGAATCATTAGAAAAGGTTGCAAATGATTATGCTTGATTCCTCACAACGGGCCACCTAGAAATGAAAANTGATTCCTCACAATGGGCCACCTAGAAATGAAAAAAGTATTTATTTCTGGAAGATATGCTCTGTTTTGAATAGTGTGGTGGGCTGACCCTGGCTAGATGCCACATGTCCACCAAAGCTGCTCTCTCACTCTCCTCCTCAGCTAGAGAGGGGAGAGAAAATAAAGCAAAAGGCTTATGGGTCAAGATAAGGACAACGAGAGATCAGTCACCAGTTACTGTCCTGGGAAAAGCAGACTAAACTTGGGGAAATCAGTTTAATTTATTACTAATAAAATCAGAGTAGTATAAAGAGAAATAAAAACTAAATCTATAAGACACCTTCCCCGCACCCCTCCCTTCTTGTTGAGCTCAACCTTACTCCTTATTTTCTCTACCTTCTCCCTCTATATGGCACAGAGGGACAGGGAATGGGGGTTGTGGTCAGTTCATCACACGCTGTTTCTGCTGCTCCTTCCTTGTCAGTGGGAGGACTCTTCACACTCTTCCCCTGCCCCAGTCCAGCATGGGGTCCCTCCTAAAGGCTACAGTCCTCCACAATCTTCTCCAGCATGGGTCCATTCCGCAGGGTGAAGTCCTTCAGGAACACACTGATCCAGCGTGGGTCCCCCACAGGGTCACAAGTCCTGCCAGCAAACCTGCTCCAGCATGAGTTCCTCTCTCCATGGGTTCACAGGTCCTGCCAGGAGCCTGATCCAGCACAAGCTTCCCACAGGGTCTCAGCCCCCTTTGGGTCCATCCAACTGCTCCAGTGTAGAGTCCTCCATGGGCTGCAGGTAGGTATCTGCTCGACTATTAACCTCTATAGGCTGCAGGGGTACAGCCTGCCTCACCATGGTCCTCACCATGAGCTGCAGGGCAATCTCTGTTCCAAGGTCTGGAGCACCTTCTCCCTCTCCTTCTTCACTGACCTTGACATGTGTGAGTTGTTTCTCTCACACATTCTCATTCCTCTCTGCCGGCTGCACTTGTGCAGGTTTATTCTTCCCCTTTTTACGTATGTTATTACAGAGGTTTTACCACTATTGCTCATGGGCTTGGCCTTGGCCAGTGGAGGGTCCTGGCTGGCACTGGCTCTATGGGACACGGTGGAAGCTTCTAGCAGCTTCTCACAGAAGCCACCCATGTAGCCCCCCTCACCACACAAACCCAATACAAACAGGAATTTAATGAGGGAAATTCTTTGCTCTGAGTTACACAGAGGCCAAAACAATGATCCTTCCTGATCTGTATCAGTCTTTGCTAGGAATTGTATTTGTGTGCTTCTGAAGGAGGATGAGAATAAAAGGTACTTCGCTACAGAAAAATGAATCAAAATATTGGGAAATTTTACTTGTGCTGCACTGCAGTCTATACCAAGGACAGCAAAGTAACATTTTGTTGTTGTTGTTGTTAAAGAAACTTATCGTGTAAAGGCTACGACGCTTTTACTATTATTCAGTACTAACTAAAGTTGCCTAAATATGGAAAAATAATTTCCAAGTCTTCATAAATCCTTAACTGTTGAAATAATGAAGGCTAAAGTGATCTTTAACTTAACGTGACGTTCAATGGTGTACTAAATAACAGTTATAAGGCATGCAAAAACATACAAAAATAACGTAATTAGGGGTACTACAGTTTGTAGGGTTGTTTTCATTTGTGCAGTTCTCATTGCTGCTTTCTGTTATATAGGGAGATTATATTATACTTAGTCCTTTAAAATATGTTTCATAGCTTTATGCACTCCTGTTGTGGAAAAGCAGGACACAACAGTATCTTTCTGCTCTGCTTGCTAATAAGCTTAGTTCTGAGCAATATTCTTTGTATTGATTTTTTTTTCCTCCATATTTGAAACAAAAAGCTGTCAGAGCTTAAGATTTAAAAACAACGTGCATGACTTTCTTCACCTACTCCCCCTCCTTTTATTCTCCTTCCTCACTTCCCTTTCTCTAGCTTCCTTTATTTAATTGCATCACCTACATTTCTTTTATCCACCCTCCTTTCCTTTTTCCTGCCTTATCTCACCTTCTCTAGCAACCCCTATTCACCCAACAGGCACATTCTTGTGCTGATGGAGGGGGTCAAACCTCTTGATCAGTTTATCAAGAAGAGATATCAAAGAGATATCAAGAAGATTCCCTCTCAAGAAGAGAATGAGAAAAAAAGAAAAAGAGAACAAAAATAACTACACTTTTTAAAAGAAATAGAAAGACGATGTTTTTAAGCTGAATAATGATGCTTACACTAAGAACAAAACCACCATGAGTCACAGAACTGAAGATCCTCCTTTGGAAGATATGTTAGAAACAACTTTGAATATCCAAAACAAATAAACAAACAAAAAACCCCGGAAGATTAATTTTTGATGGTAGACGAAAATACTGTAGGAAAATATAATGCGAAGGGAAGATTTAAACGCTGCCAGGTTTTCAAAGCAATCCTTCATTTCGTGATCTAGGGCTTTGACACTCCCTGTCTGAAGATTCAACTTACATTGGCATTTTCTTTTTTCCCTCCCAGTTTAGTTTAGCCGTGAATCACCTGTTCTGCTGCTCCTGGGTGCAAGATGCTGTTAACAATTTGACATTCCTCCCACTGTGCACTAACCACATTCCAGCTCTTGCTCCTACTGATTGCAAACGGGGCACAGGAATCTCTCAGATAAACATATTTGTTATGGTATCACAACGCATGGTTACACTTATGCCTCGGCGGGTAGGCAGTACCTATCTGGCAATAAAAAGCTTAGGAATAAGCAACTCTAGTGCAGAGCATGAAAATCTGGGGTGGTCTATTCATACCTCCTAAAATATGGAATTGTCTCCTAGTGGGTTCATATGTATTCCACATTAAATGCCCATATTGGAAAGGTTAAGAATATGGTTTTATTCTAAAGTGTTTACAGTCTGAAAGACAAGAGACACAAACATGCATAGTGTGGTGGAGAATGATGACACCAGAAACGCGTGATCAAATTATAATTGCAGATATGAATGGTAAATGAGATGATATTGATGCCAGTTAGTCTTCACATCTTCTATCAAAAACCTGGTGCCCTGAACAAAAGACCAGATCCAACAAGTAATTTCAGTATAGAATCATAGAACGTATTGCGTTTGAAAGGACCTCTAAAGGCCATCTAGTCCAACCCCCCCACAATAAGCAGGGATATCTCTACCTAGGTCAGGTTGCTCAGAGCCCCATCAAGCCTGACCTTGAATGTCTCCAGGGATGGGGCTTCCACCACCTCTCTAGGCAACCTATTCCAGTGATCCATCACCCTCACATTACAGAAATTTTTCCTAAGTATATCCAATTCCCAGTATATCTAATTCTTATTTAGTTATCTACTGCTACCTGCTTCACTGACTAAACAACTTTGTGGACATGTGTCCAAACTCCCATATTATGCATTGCTTAAATAAATTCCCATGAAACCTTTGCCTCGGTTTCCCTGGTATACTCGACTGCAGCAATCACTAACAGCTCATTTCCACAGCACAGCTACGTTCATCCAATTATCACTAATGACCACCTTGCTTTGTAAAAGATCAAGGGTGGCAAAGGTACATGAAATAAATATACCTGGAGGTATAAAAAAGCCGGCTGAGAGATCTTGAAAAGCAGATGGAGAAAGAAAAACCTGACTGTTGGTTTTTTTTTCTCTTTTTCTATTTTGTCAGGAGGGGAGTGAAAACAATAAAGAGAATACTAAAATTATCTTGTTTATGAAAAGAGGGGAAACACAGTGTTAACAGTGGCTGGTTTTGCCTTTTTATATTTCCAAATAATTAAACACTTGGGGGACATTTGGGTGTGATTCTTTTTTTTTTTTTTTCCCCAATTTCCCTCCTAACTTCGGGTTAAAAGGCAGACTAAAAAAAACCTCATTCACCAATAAACATATGGAAACATTAATAGTTACCAGAATAAGTGTGCTAAATATAGCTGCTAAATTAAATGCTAAAGCATAAAATAGATATATTTTTCATCCTGCTTTTACTTTCCCATTCTCACATTCTATATACATACTTTTTTTTTGGAGGAGGAGGAGGAGGTTAAGCTTCTGAATTCTAATTCCCATCCTAACAAACATGGGTTTTTTTTCCCCATGTACAGCTCTGTGCTAAAGAGCAAAAACACTGCACCCCAATCTATCATTCCATGAGCTGATTCAGCAAGCATCACACCATTTAAGACAACAAAAATCGTGACCTAGGAGATAAGTCTGTCTTAAAAAGATATATCACAGCATAGAGGGCATCAACTGAAGAAAATCAGTCCACCATCCACATCCCGCCGCACTAAGAGTGTTTGTGAGGAACATCATTTCCTCTCCCTGGAGGCGGCTGCCCAAGCGCTGAAGTCAGAGCAATCGCACTGCAGACTCCGCACAAATACCACAGCTTCAGATGCTGACATTAATGGGCTTTCCTTCACTTATGAGGGAGAAAACGCCTCATTTCTCCCCATCTCACAGAAAGATTTTAAGTTTCTTTAGTCAGCCATGATGATGCCACCACGTGAGACACTGTTCTCACGATTCTGAACGGAACTGGAAAAATGTCCGTAGCGTGGAGAAAAGGACTCAGTCTATTGTACGCATGGAAATGAAACCTCCAACTAATAAGCAAAACACTGCAATTTGTTTTCATAAGCAGGAAACTGGGGACCAGAGGTGACTTGAGCAAAGAGATGAAAAACCAGCACATGCATTAAGTCCAATCACCGCTGCCTCAAGTCCTACACAACAGTCACTGACCGTCATCCCTCAGTGTTGCAGGGATGTAACAACTGCTTCTTCTGTAGAGAGCTGGAAATAATCACCTATAAGAAGACATGAGGACACATAGTATGATGGACACTGTAGCCTATCCCATTCCTGGCATTACAACTGGCTGAGAGCACCCCAAGAGCTGCAGGAGACACGGTAGCTTCTGGGCCAGGCAGAGTGGGCTTCACCAGTCCATGCTGCCAGTAAGCACAGGGTGAAAGCAAATTAAAAGCTGATACAAACATGAAATCAGAATCCCCAGAACTACTGAGTACAGGAGAGGACCTTGCCTTGGCACGCACCACTCCTACTCAATCCATGATGCTCCCTCTCCTCTTCACGTGCCAAAGTCATAGGGATCAGTAGAAAGACCTTCAAATTACAATTACACATAAGGGACACGGTGAGTTATTTTTTTCATTTAAACTCATTAAAATACAGATATTATTTATATGGTCTATTATCTCACACGTAGAAGGAAAAGCACCCCAGTGCATATGTGCTCTATCTACAGCTCTTTCTCACATTCCCTGTGGTGGTTCTACTTAGCTAAGAAAATTGCATAAAACTTCAAGAGGACATCTCATACATACATACAGACATTTAAGTATTTTTTTTTTTACCCCATTCCTGCTGTTATTTAGTGAAATTATGGCACCTATAACAACAACAGAGTAAACACTTACAACTCTACTACTAAGACAACAAAGGTGAATAAATGATCCCGAACGCGGAAAATTGTAGCAGAGATGCTTTAATTACTGCTTGTACTGTGGAATGTGCTCCAGGCTGCACCAAAAAAAAAAAAAAAAAAGGCAGGTCCCTACCGGTTACTGAATAAGCCAATTTTCTAATGCACAATAAGATATTAAGGTAATAATGAACATCCTATAACTATAGTTTAAGAAAACAGAAAAGATACATACCACAGTCAAGCCCTTTACTGTAGTACATTAAACTTCTTTTCTGCTTCATGGGGGATCCGTGATTTCAAGTTTTCCTGCACTTTATAAGCAAGGCAGAGGATTTCTCCTGACCTCACCATCTCCCCACACTAAGACAGACAGAAAACTAATAGCACGAGCTGCGGCACCTTTTCTTTTTACCAAACAAATTTCTGGCAACTTCAGCAAGAATATAGATTCATGCAGCACGCGGTTAACCTCTTGGGCAAAACAGTATTGCAAAGTATATCTCCATGGATTTGGAGAGAAGGAACAGGCGGTATAATTTTGTGTTGGCTTCGAAACACACAAAAATATTTTATTGGGCTGACGTAGCTTTTGGCACCGACTCTGAAGGACCCAAGTAATGCAGAAAGAAGAAAAGAGACAAGGCTAGATTTAATTTACTGTGGCACCATAGATGGGCTCCAGCCCATTACATGCACTATGAAGTTCAATTTCTTTCAACTCACATATATAATTATGTTTCCTTTTTGTTACACAGACTCCGCAGGAAGGGTTTTGTTGGTGGGCAGTTTTGTCCTTTTTTCTTCGTATTTCTCCAGTCTCACAGGAAGACTGAGGTCATTATGAGAGACAGCAATAAGCATTCCCCCTCCCCCCCGCAACCAAACCTTTATTGCATAAAAATATAATGTTAATATACAGTTACAAGCTAAACAAGCAACACGTCTTGTTGGATACAAAGAAGCCAAGCGAAAATCTTCAGGTGCTGTTCTAGAACTGCACATTGCTGCTTCAGAGAGCTTTACCTCCTGGTGGCATTCATAGAATCATAGAAAGGTTTGGGTTGGAAGGGACCTTTAAACGTCACCTAGTCCAACCCCCCTGCACCAAGCAGAGGCATCTTCGACTAGAACAGGTTGCTCAGAGCCCTGTTCAACCTCACTTTAAATTGTTTCCAGGGATGGGGCACCTACCACAGTGCCAGGCGACCTGTGCCAGTGTCTCACCATCCTCAATGTATAAAAATTCTTCCTTACTTGTAGTCCTAATCTACCTTCTTTTATTTTAGAACCATCATCATATTTCTGTCTTTTCCTAGTGTGTTTGTTTGGTGGTGTCATCATTTCATGGCATTTATTCTGATAGTGCAGAACTGCACCAAGGACAGCGTGACTCCACAGGAACCCAAATCCCATCTCTAGGGCTTACAGATACAATCATGGCTTCATCTCATGCTTGCTGACTCTCTCACATTTTGTTTGGTTTTTTTTAAGGGAATACACTGCAAAAGCCACCCATCTGGAGCAGGTCAAAGAGAAGAAAACACATTCATGTGCAAAAGCTGATCAATTCCTAAATTGCTGTAACGTAGGATTGAAGCCCCAGCATTTCTTTGACACTGCCTGGATGAATCCACGTCTGTACTATGGCTCTTTTCTGCACTTTAGTTTCTGATGGCAATAATAATTGAACTTATGCTAATAAGAGACTGTCAGCTGATGTTACAGTTTCCAGGGATGAATGAAGTTACGGCTGCTCTAAGTCTGTTCCTCAAAGGTTAAATCCTACACATAATTATAGCAATGCAGTATACTAGTCTGTGGGATCTACCCTACTTTTAAAGCCAGGTACTTCCAAAATATCCCTTGCTTTTCTCTTTCAAAACCAATTGTTTGGTTTTTTTTTTACTTTTAATTTTCAAAAGTTAGCTAAGAGAATCAGGGGAGGGATTAGCCATTCAATGTTAAAAGACGAGTGAAGAGAGATTTTTTTTCTGTCATCAGGTATCAGCAATCAGTAGTTTTCACTGACTTCATCAAATCACGCTTTTTTATCATTTATTTAGTTCAAACTCAACATCTGACGCATGGTTGCCTTTGATTCAAGACATTCAGAGTGACAAGAAAGAAGTTTACTGTTAAAGATTAATCATGTTCTTCTGTTCCCACTCTCCTTCTGCTCTTAGATTTAGGAGGATGCACTCAACTGAAGGTTTATTTTCACAGTATGAAAAAAATCTTTAGATTCCACTTATTTGTAATATATTCTTCTGTATTTCTTACTCAGTAGACACAAGCATACCTCCTGCATGTAATAAACATTCGTTTCATTCATTATTTTGTACTTGACTCATAAGTGGTAAATACTTTCACAAAGTCCTTCTGTTTACCCATGATTCGGAAATGAGTAGTTTGTCTTTTACTTCTTGGTTCTTCTCACCTTTAAGATGTCCTTATGGTCATTAACTCTCACTTTAGTGTCACTTGGCAGAATTCTTACTCCTGCCTTCCTGCGTTTGGTACAGCAAGCATTGCTACGCACACTTTCTCAACTGTTTTAAGGCACAGCTCCAATCCTCACCACGCTGTAAGAAAACGCACAAGCTGTACTCCCCACCTGATCATCCACAGGTTCCAACATCCAGCTATGACACTTTCCTCTTTATCATACATTATTTTCTCCTTTAATCTCGACGTCAAGCTTCATTCTGTATAAAACCTATTCTATCAGGAGCAGAGGACCTACTGTTCCAAAACTGACCGTGTTCACCAAATCACATTCATTAATTATAAAAAAATGAAATAAAGCCCATGTTTTTCTGTTCAAAATATCTCAGGTATTTCTTATTGTAAGCTTAAATAAAGCCATAGTTTCATGGTAAGTAGCAATACTTCCCACATGATTCCCATCAATGCCTACAGATTTCTAGCTTTTATTTCAAATTATATCAAAGAGAGGTTCTGTCATTTACAGTTGCAAAGATAACTGCTGAAACATGAAAGCAAGACTATCAATGCCATAGCTCCTCCTAAGCCTGACAGCTGCAATGCCTCTGCTGCTGCTCTGGATGAGATGCCAAGCAGCCATAGTGACATTTAAAAACAAAACAAAATTAAAAACAAAACACAAAAGCCACTTTTTTCACTGTTTCAGACTGCCTCCTCCCCACTTGCAGTTGCCCCTAATGAACTTGCAAGTAAACTCCTTTCTTTTCTGCTTGTCTAATATGTAGTTTTCTCATGATAAAAGCACACAATTAGAAAGAATTGGAATTGAAAAGCATTCCTCTTTTGAAAGGCAAGCACGATGTCCTGCACAAAGGAAAAGAGAAAAAGATGGGATCAGAGGGGAGGAAGGGGAAGGACAGTGGCTCGTCTAGCTTCACCTTCGTGCACACTCTGCTGTTGAAATGCTTTTTATCCTTCCTGGACTTTCACCAACAGGACCCCTTGGCCTCACGTAGTTTTTCAGCTGCAGGCACTTAGCATGTATCCCGACCTGAAGGATGCAAAGATATTTGTGCAACATCTACTTATGGCTGGAGTCATCCCTATTCCTGGTGAAGGATGTAGTGGCTGTGACACCAAGTGGTAGATCCCTCTCTGGTAACACAATCTGCCCCACTCACAAAATACTTATCTGAATCTAATCCTAAAATCCAATTCTAAAAACATCTATTTCAACAACAACAACAACAAAAATCCATGCTTCCTTTCAACATAGAGGTAATCAAATACTGAAGCTGATTAAATTACTTTAGGGTGGATAGAAAAAATATATTGGTGAGCTCAGGGTGTTGAAACAGTGCAACATAGTAGAAATACCATGCACCGTGTATCTGCAAAACCCTGACAGACAAGGGGTTAACTGCAATACTAGAATGAAACATATAAAAGTAAACACTTTTTATTGTCAATTATTTGCAAATGTGTAGATAAGCAAAGAAAATGAAGGTGGCAGTTTCCTTTCAATAAACTAAATGCTCCATACCATGTCACCAGTAATTACACAGTTTAGCTCTATACTAAATGAAAGAAGTAAATATAATAGTGTAAAATATAGTACCCCTTTAAAGAATGAAGAAACTTTATTTCTTGCTAAAGGAATAGGCAAGAGTAGAATTTAAACTGGGTAAACCTCAGTTACACAATTACATTAGCAATTACAGCAGCCCTACAGAGTTAGTTATTGCCCTAAGATTGACCAATCTTCCTGTGGTAATGGGCACTGCATTCAGAACTGAAGGATGATGATTTTATGGACTGCTGGAGGCTTTTAATTCCTTTATAGCACATTAAAATATAGTCAGTCTTTTAGCCATTTTAACCTTGTTTAGCACAAATGGTTGAATTTGAAATTCATAGACTTATATGGGCCATGGAAGATGTCATTAAGAATTGCTGTACTGGGTTGTTTTTTTTTTTAAACCTGTAGCACATTTAATTATTAATGTCCCTCTATCATTTATGGCCCATTGTTTTTCAGATTTTCCACACCTTTCACCTTACCTGTTCAAAGAGTTACAGGAGCCCTAACATAGCATTCCAGATACAAGGACATTCGCTGTTATCACTAGACCCTGAATTAGTCAAAAGCGTCTATGCTGTGAGTCTGGGTGATTATACAAATATCCAAGGTTATGCTGAATAATGTCTTGAGGGCAAAGCTATCATATACACAAGACAGTCAGTTTTGAGATACTATATGCTCACACATTTTTCATGCATATACATATGCATGACTTTAGTTGTTCTTCAGGATAAGGTGACCTCTGAAAGCAATTTTATTTGTGTTTCCGTGATCTACTGTACAAATGCAGGAATACAGGTTAACTCTCCCATTTTCAGTAACGAGAGGGTCTGTAACCTTCACAAATTATTAACTTTCATAAGTTTGCCATGAACAACTCCAGCGCTGTTAGATTTTAATCTGCGATCTGCAGAAGCTGATCTCCTTTCTGCAAAAAACAGCAGAGTGACAAGCAGGACTTGCCTTTGAAATATAAAAGGAAAAAAAAAAAACTCCAATAAAAACTAGCCCCATTCCTCTAGCCAGGACTTGTCTTGAACTTCTGTGTATGCTAAAACAATGATTTATTTTGTTACATTGCTGAAAGACATCAATGATGGTCTGTCTGGGGTTTTTTTGGTACAAGAAGGGAACTGTATGAATAATGCACTAAACAAAGAGTTATCTGTTTGTCTTTCTTTGAAGCACTAGCCACCATTTTGTAAATAAAGCTGGACTAAGCCGTCCAACAATCCTCCTCTCTCTGGTTAGTACTTCTCAGCTGCATGTGAAAAACTAAATTCTTGTCTCTCGTCTTGGTACAATGTACCCCATGCCCATGAGAGGGGCAAGGACAAAGTGGAACGGGCACAAACTAGAACACAGTAAGTTCTACCTAAACATAACAAAAAACTTCTTGACTTTGAGGGTGATGGAGCCCTAGAACAGGCTGCCCAGAGAGGCTGTGAAGTCTCCTTCTCTGGAGAGATTCCAAACCTGCCTGGACGTGATCCTGGGAAACCGGATCTGGATGACCCTGCTTTAGCAGAAGGGTTGGATCAGTTATCTCCAGAGGGCCCTTCCAACCCCTTCCATGCTGGGATTCTGGGATTCTGTGAGAGTAATCCCAAAACAGAGACAGTGCCCTGAGCCTCACTCTCATTATCTCCAACATCCAAAGGGAACAGTTGGAGCCTGTAAGTGGATCTGCAGCGAGTGAAATCACTGTAGAAGGAAGTAACTGAGCTGAAGGAGCAGAAAGATTTCAACTATATGTGTTGAAGTTCTCAAGGTGACTAATGACCAGGGAAGTTCAGGTTAAAAAGGCTACTGTAGAGGTGACTATAATTTTTTTAACCTTCTGTCAATGCTACATAAATCAATATGCCCCCAGATACTATCCCTTTGAGAAAAAAAAAAAAAACAAACAACAAATCAAAACCAGGAAGATCATATTGGAGGAAAAGAAGGGAATAGTAGAGATAAGAGCCCAAAACTCTGCATACTTAAATAAAATAATTTATATGAAAATATAAGTTATATATCTTGAGTATACAAATTTAAGAGTTCACTTAATGCAATATAAACCCATTAATACTATGAAGAAAAATTATAATTTGACTATGACTTGAGTTTTTTGTTGAAAGCGCTGATTTATATAGATTTAAATAACCTGTGAGATTGCATTAACACTACTGATGCATCAACTGGGTCCTATCTTGGCTGCTTTACTTCCTGGTATTTGAGGAAAATTATCTGACAATATATCAGGAAGCTCAGAGCTCTCAGACTGCAGGAATTCATACGCTCCCTAATTTTTTGGGAGTCAACAAGTCAAAGGACAAGGTGATGCAGGTGATGAGAATATTTTTTTTTCTTTTTTCCTTAAACGTAGTTTTCAAAATAAATCTGGAAGACACAGAACATTTGGCACTGATCATCAGACTGATGGGAAGTGCTGCATATTCTGCTGTGGACACATAAAAGCTGGCACGGCCAGAAGTCTGTTTCAGGAAAGACTAGGTGGATATATTTCGGCTTCACCAGCAAGCGCAAACGACAGCTTCAGCACTTAAGAAGATGTTCTTCCCTTTCCTGGTCATGCTCTCACACGATCCTAATTACTACAAAAGATCAATTTAGCACCTTCCAGTTGAGCATTAAGTGGTGTAGCTCACATCAGCTTTAATACCAAAAAGCTGAAATACAATAAGAAGACAGATAATTAGGTATTGTAAACTTATAACCTTGAATGGACATCTCCGTACATAAAGCAGGATCAGACAGATGGAAAAATAACAGCCTTTTTCTCCTTTCCTTTTCCCTTTTAACTTTTTCAGTTCTTTATAACTTGTCTGTGATGCTGCTTGATAACCCAATGAAACAGGAGAATCCACTGACTGTTGCAAAACACATGAATATGTTAAAGGGAATAAAACTATGCAAAACCACTTTTCATTGCACAGCTCCGTATTTTTATGACCTATGTCTTTGAATAAAGGTGCATTTTCTACCAAAAAAAAAAAAAGAAAAAGCTGAGATAACATTAAAATTCAAACTTCAGAAAAAACAAATCTGAATCTGCTTCAACTTTCCAAAGCTGACATTAAGTCAGCATGAATATAGGACTCTGTTTTGAAAAAGACACGTATGGAACTACACTGGAAAGAACATAATGAAAACATTGTTTTATGCGTCCTGATACAAATTTGGATCTACTTAAAAAAAAAAA
>VZZY01006881.1:21532-49873 GCA_013400335.1 Eurystomus gularis | reverse complement strand
CTGCTGGGCATGACATAGATGGGTGGATAATGTCCTGGGGTTTGTCTAGGACAGGGTTAATTTTCACCAGGAGTTGGGAGGGAGCCACAGCCAGGCTATTCCATACCATGCTGACATCCTGTGTGTGGGTGCCATACAACACTGGGTGACATCGGGTGACATTGGGTGAGGGGTCTTTGGGTCCAGGCCCGCTCCGCCTTGTCTGTGTGATCGGTATCGCTTGTTTTGTACCTTGTTTTTTGCACCGTTGTTGTTGTTGTTCTGATTGTTTCCTGTGTGTTATCGTATTAAATTCTCCTTATCTCAATCCCGGGCTTTGTGCTTTCCCTCTTCCCCCCATCCCTCCTGCAGGGACTAAACCACCACAACCAGACAAGATTGCTGCTGCTTTGCCGTTGTGCTTTCACTGTTTGTGAAGTTTAGTCCCTTGTGCCAGTGAAGAAGCAGTAGTATTTTATTCAGCATTGAGCATTTTAGACTTTTGTTTTTACCTTCTCCTGTTGAGCTCTGCATGACTTTCTTTTTCAATTTTTTTTTTTCTTCCTTTTCCTTACCCCTCTCATCAATAAGTAGAATCAATGCGGTTAAAGGTCTGAAATATTCTACCTGGTCAAATTACCAGCCACCTGATTTTGACACTGCTTATTGAACTGGAAGCTCCAGTACCACTGCAGTGTCCAAGGAAAAAAATAAACACTTTGGAACAGGAGATAATCTAAGGAAGCAGGCTGCACTGGACAGGCTGAGCTGCTTCTGTTGTCTGGAGGTGACGCTGATGTCTGCGGTGCTTTTTTTCCTGTAACTGAGCATATAGTATTCTGACCGAGTTGTCCTTTCTTTGACCTGCGTTCTTGGTGCTTTATCTCCCTTCAGGAGTTAGTGATGAAGAGGACCAGAAGCCAGTACGTCTTCCTCTCAAGGTCCCTGTGGAGTTGCAGCCACGAAATAATCATGCATGGGCTCGAGTACAGAGTCTCGCCCAGAATCCGCGGCTTAGGTAACGAAGAACTGGTTGTGGTGCTTAGAATAGAATGGGGAAATATACAAGCAGCATTCCAGCATCTTGCTCTCTCTTCAGGGTTCTCTTCGCCAGCAAGGCAGTTCACCTCTGATACTCCAGTTTGCCTAAACGTACTTATTTTAAAGGCTTTGTCCAACCAGAGTACATGGATGTTGCAAACACGAGATACCAGCCTTCAACATATATTACCGTTGTGCTTTGTCTTTTAATTTGAGTAATGAGAGGGGCTACTGGAGTTGGAAATGAGTATACTTCGTGCCACTTGCACCCTGTTGTCGCTGCAGAGTGCAAGTAAAATGGAGTTACGCAGCACTAGCTCTACTGAAATATATGTTGAATGATAGGGGAGGGAAGTAAAACAATGATCAGAGGCACCTGCAGCAACACTCTGAACGTGTGAACTGCAAGATGGTGATGCCAGCAGAAGAGAAGGTGTTTGTAGCTTGATCTCCTCCCTGCCAAATAGTTGGTGCTGTTGTTTCAGCGTCATCAAGGGCCGTTCATCTACCACTTACATCTACTCCAGCTCAGGGCAGAAAACATGAGGCCCCTCTGGTGTTGATCGTTATTCCCAATAGAGACTTCAGTACAATGCCCAGAGATCATGCAGAGAGGATGATGAAGATTTTTAGCATTAAGTTAATTTTGTAAAATGCTTCGAGAGCAAAAAGTAAATGTTTGGGGGTCTTTTTGTACCCCTTTTTCTGTTTCTTCCTACATTTCATGTGGTAGCTTTGTGCCTTGCCTGCACTTCTGCAGTTCAGGTAAATCTTGCCACCTTTTCCTGTCTTCTTCCCTCTGGAGAGACTAGTATCTTGAATCATGGCAATCAGATGTATCTGATAGGCTTCTAGATCTTTCTCAGTTGTGAGTTGTCTGGATTTTAAAGTTATGGGATGACATATGTGTTTGTTTTTCTTGTTTTATTTTTTTCCCTTAGAGCTTGGCAGTGGTAGGTGTGTCCTCTGTACTTGTATTACAGAATGCAATTGGAACTTCCACTGACATTTTTTCTGGGTTCCCTTGCTCTGCTTGTCTTGCACACAGGATGATTGTGGAGTTACATCGGAAGGTCTCCAGCCTCATTGAGTTCCTGAAGCAGAAGTGGGCTCTCCATGAAGTGCGTATTGTATCCTTTTTCTGCTTGGTTCGTTCTGCCTGCTGTGTCCTAGGAGCAGTTATCTTCTAAGTTTATTTTTGCATTGGAGGTGTGATTCTACCTCATAAATTTACCAGCCCGTGCTTAGTAAAGGTAGAGGTCAGTACTTCATCATCGCTAATGGAACCTTTCATGGAAATCCCGTAATACCCACTTTTACCTCAACTATTCTCTGCTATGATGCCCTGAAAAGCTGGTTAGCAATAAATGAAGCTCCCTGCCTTTATCTCATTTCCTTAAACAGTGAGCTTAGTCCCTTTCATTATACATGGGTCACCACCATTGAAGCCTAAATAATAATTGGTGATTATCTGGCAGGTCCAGAGAAGGGCAACAAAGCTGGTGAAGGGCCTGGAGAACAAGTCTTATGAGGAGCAGTTGAGGGAACTGGGGTTGTCTGGAGAAGAGGTGGATGAGGGGAAACCTTGTCACTCTACAACTACCTTAAAGGAGGTTTTAGTGAGGTGGGTCGGTCTCTTCTCCCTAGAGCAAATGATAGGACAAGAGGAAATGGCCTCAAGTTGTGCCAAGGGAGGTTTAGGTTGGACATGAGGAAAAATTTTTTCACTGCAAGGGTTGTCAGGCGCTGGCTCAGGCTGCCCAGGGCAGTGGTTGAGTCACCATCCCTGGGTGTGTTTAAAAGCCGTGTAGATGTGGTGCAGAGGGACATGGTTTAGCGGTGGACTTGGTAGAGTAGGGTTATGGTTGGACATGATGTTCTTAAAGGTCTTTCCCAACCTAAATGATTCTGTGACTCTGTGACTCTGTTTCCAGTTTCAACAAGGAAATTAAGGCCGTATCTTTCCACTTATTGATACGGTTTCACCAGATGAAGGCTTATGCTTCTTGTCTAGGCAGCTGCTGCTGCCTGTTATGTATCTGTATGTTGAGCCCTGCAGCATGAGAGATGTCCCTACCTCTGGACTTTGATATGTGGAGTAGAAGGATTTGTGAGTTAACAGCCATTCTGTTCTCCTGTTGGCCGGTGCACTCCTGTCCCTGGTCCTTTAATTCAAGCTTTTCTTTTTGATTTGTGAGCCTGGAGGAAGTAACAGCACAGCACTTGGAACTCTGAAGGATGTCAAATGATGTAGGATGGAGATTACTGCGCAGAAAGGGGAGTCTGTTTTGCTACACAGTGATGTTGGGCTTTTTGCTTTGTTTTGCTGAGGTTTGTAGTTGGTTTGGGTTTTTTACCATTACAATGTTGTGTGAAGCAGAAATAATTAATTTTGCCTGGAACAGAGATGTAGTTTGCGCTCATAGCAAGTCTTCAGTGTGGTCCTGATCACCACAAAAGAGCATAATTTCTGATCATAGAGTCTTCATAGTTATGCTGAATACAGAACATGTCCCTGGTCAGCTACTTTTTCTTTTTTTTGTTTTTTTTGATTGCAAAATAAGCTACCAGGTGCTTGTTTGGAAGAGGCAGATGGTTGTTGTATTCTTTGACACATCTTTTTAGCGTAAAACACTAGAAGAACGGCAGCTTCAAGACTCCAGAGACTCAGACACAAGAGGCAGCTTCTCAGAGGAGAAAGTGATGCTCCACCTCTTCCCAGGAGAGAATTGCACACTGACCCCTCTGCCTGGTGTAGCCAGAGTGGTCCACTCCAAGGCTTTCTGCACAGTGCACTGGCAGGAAACTGGCAAATGCAAACAGAACACGAAAGATTCTCACTTACTACCCCCTGCACAAATCCTAGGCATCCAGAGCGGTCAGGGGACAGCTAGGGGACAGCTAAAATATACACGGGGAATAGATGGTAAGGGTGTTGGAAGGGCAGAAAGCACTACAGAGTCAAGCAAAACGTCTCAGCCCACAGCTGAAGTTTCTGCAAGCACTGAAGATGGCACCCCAGAGCCTGGCCTGATGGAGGGAACCACCTCAAATCTTGGCATCACTAATTCTCTCCAGAAACCACCTCCTGGACTTCAAGATCCTGGAGGGAACCAAGAAAAGCTGAGCTCAGTGGCCCTCTCTGTGGAGGGCAAGGAGGCCCTGGCTAGTGACCAAGCAACTGTGCTACCATCATGGAGCACAGCTTGTGCTTGCAGTAAGATCCCTGATGTGGAAGAACTCTCTCTGCTCGATCCATTCCCACGGTACATGAAGTCCTGTCAGGACCTGATTGTCCCAGAGAAATGTTCTTGCACAGACAAACTGCACGGGAAAGACTCTACTCCAGCAGCTCGTGATACTTCTCCTGTGGCTTTTCCAAGTGGGAGGAGCACAGAAATATTTGACTCCTGTTCACAGCTCCCGAGAAGTGGTGTGGCTTCACCCAGCAGTGGCCCATCCAGATACGAAACTCAGGGTAGCCACAGCCAGGGCCAGCAGCTTGATGCTTGTACCAAGGATATAACAGATGTGGTAATGGAGGATTCTCAAGAGAAGCTGGGCTCCTCATTTCCACCTCCACCTCAGGGACAATCTAGTACAAAGTCTCTCAAGGATGACCCAAACCGGCTCTCTCAACAGGTCAGAGAAGAAGGATGGAGTCTACGAACTTCTGAGAGCCTTACGCTGGCTGAAGTCTACCTCATGATGGGCAAACCGAACAAGTTGCAACTGGAATACGACTGGTTGGCTGTCTTGGAGCCAGAAACCCAGGACGCTAGGGAGCAAACATCTGAGTCAAGTGCTGTTCCTGCATGTACCACCTTTCACAAGCAGAGACTCCTGAACTGCCTTTTAAAACTCATCTCTACTGAAGTCAATCCCAAACCAGTAAGTAGTACTTGTTCATGCTCCAGACACTAACCTTTTACTTGATCTGGGGAACAACTGTCCAGTTGTGTTTTTGTAGTAAATCAGTAACCAGCCTTGTCAAGATCTTGGAGATTCCTGTGTTTAAAAAAACCCATAACACAACCCAGCTTGCTGCAAAGGGGACTTTTCCTCAATGTGCTGCATTTGCTTTTTACACTACCTTTTAGTTTCTGGTTTGCTGTGAGCCTCAGTGGTAGTACAGCAAACTTTTAAAGTGGCAACTGAAAAGATCACTCGTGAGGTTGGGTTGGGATAGGTGCCTTCTATTCTCTCAGGTCCATAGAACAGCCCAGATTGGAAGGAACCTTGGAAGATCATCTGGTTCAACCTTTTGTGGGACATGGGGCTTAGATGAAATAAATATTCCACGTGAAAACTGCAACCCTTGATCTGCAATGTCTACGTTATTGTATGTAAAGTTATGTTATGAGCTGTTGGAGCAGGTCCAGAGGAGACCATGAAGATGTTCAGGAGGCTGGAACCCATCTCCTATGTGGACAGGCTGAGGGGTTGGGGTTGTTCAGCCTGGAGAAGAAAAGGCTCCAGGGAGACCTTATTGTGTCCTTCCAGTATCTGAAGGGGGCCTATAGGAAAGCTGGGGAGGGACTTTTTACAAAGGCTTGTAGTGCTAGGGTGAGGGGTAATGGCTTTAAACTGGAAGAGGGGAGATTTAGATTAGAAATTAGGAGGAAGTTTTTCACTGTGAGGGTGGTGAGACGCTGGCACAGGTTGCTCAGCTGTGTTGTGGATGCTCTATCCTTGGAAGTGTTCAAGGCCAGGCTGGACAGGGCTTTGAGCAACCTGATCTAGTGGGAGGTGTCCCTGCCATGGCAGGAGGTTGGAACCAGATGATCTTTAAAGTCCCTTCCAACTCAAACCATTCGGTGATTCTATGATTCTGTGTAATTCACGTTTCACTAAGTTTGTGACAAGAGTTGATTTCTTTGGGATAGCATCACCAATATAACTGTACCTGCCACAGGGATTTCTGTAAAAGTTCCCAGACCCAGAAAACGATCTCCTTCCTTAGGCAGACAACTGGGAATGCATGTTTTCCGTCTTGTGCATTGTAACTGATGTTGAAGATCTGCCCCTGAGATAACCTGGGTAGCCATTTCCACCCAGTACAAACAATTGAAACTTAGTAAAATGTCCTTTTAAAGGCGAAAAAGACACTGAATTTAACAGGTCTGACTGAATGCCTGTGATGAGATAGGAGTTCAAATACCATTTGCATTGTATTGCAGCACAGGATGCAAATGTATCGCTGTTCCCAAACACACGTAGTCCTTTGATCTTTCTTTGTTGGTGCTGACTTAACTCCCCTTGAAGTGCCTTTTGATCCTGATCATATAGACACAGAATGGAGGATTTTATAAATGTAAAACCATCTTTGCTTAGATACAGCTCCAGATACAGACTTTGTTTAAACTGTGAAGACTTCTGGTCTGACATCTCACAGACCTGTGACAATGTCTCCTCTTTCAGCATCTACTTTTATTCCGGTGACACATCTGACAGCCAGGGATGACATGATTAAACACAAACCAGAAAGAAGGACGTCCCCTTAAGACTTGGGGAGAGGGATAGAAGAGGGGGAAAAACCCCAGCAGTTATTTGCAAGTGTTTTCCTGTCACTTTAGCATTCTTAGTGACTTAAAGTAGCGTAATGCTGCTGAAAAACAAAGGATCTCTTTCAGATATGCCTCATATCGTACATTCCAATAAAAAGAAGTAACATAGCCTTTTATTTGTCAGACACCACTTTATTCTCGCTGTGTTTCAGAAGAGGATACTCTCCTTGCGACAGTGCCTGTTGTGGGACTGACAGCTATTCGAGAGGCAAGGATGATACTAATGGAAAGTCCTGTACACTTCTCGAAAGTTTTGTCTCTTAAATCCTCTGCATTTCAGCAAGTAACGACAGGAATCACAGTATTTTCACCACAGGGTACTTGAACAGAGGAAGGCTTGATTGTCTAGATCCCTGCTATTTTCTCAGGATAATAAGTAACAAAGGCAAAATGGGAATGGTTCTGTGCTTCCTGCCTTTAAATGACAATTAACGGTATAAACCAAACTGTGGTAAACTTCATTGCAGTCAAATGTGGGTGGTAATTTTATGGCTGTGGTTGCACATGGATTCCTCCAGAAGGGAGCATTGTCTAGGAAAACATTTAAACAACGTAATGAAATAACTGGATAGGCCTGAAGAATCACCTTGCCCTGTGCCTCTTGTGTTAGTGTGAAATAGGAGAAAGAATGGGGGAAAAAAATCACAACTGTTGGTCTGTACTTGATTAGAGTTAAGAGCAAAATATTGTCCTGCTGTAATTCTATCCAGAGGAGCCCTCTGGATAGTTGGTTTATGAAAGTTAGTTTTGCACTCTATTAAAACCACCACCTTTCCTACTGCTATGACAGATCCGTGTCTTTACTTTTTATTTTTCTTCCTTTTTTTTTTTTTCTTTTACCCTGAGCGGTCCAGTACATGGTGTGAAGTTTGTTGAGGGTTAACCTGATTGTCACATGGATTAATGGTTCTAAACTAATGACATGAACATTGCTAAATGCACAGGAAGGGATTTTCAGCTGCCCACTACAGACAGAGGTATTGGTTAGAGTGTTTAAAGATATTTTAAGATGTCAGATGGGGTGGTTTTTTTTTTAAGCTTCGTAAATAGAACGAGTTTAACAATCTATTTGTTGTAACAGGACACAATATTTATGTTTAATGTGCATGCATTTTCAGACTCCTGAGATGAGTTCTGTTGCCACGTCGCCTATAAAGCCTGCACAAGAGGAGCAGTCACTGACTTCTCCGGGGAAAGTGGTTGCCATCAGCACCAGGAGCCCAGGTTGTGCACGAAATCAGTCTGCCCTCCGCAACAAGACTTTTTCTCCTGGTGCTGCTTCTAGCTCCTCAGGTGAGTAGTCATAAAAATCCATTCCAGGAGATCAGACCATTAGTACTTGGTACTGTGATGACTGCATCCCACTGGAACACTGGGAGAATGACTGTCCCTACTCTTACAAACTTAACTGTTTAAGAACACGGGTATGTGTTTATTCACTTTAGAGTTGTCCTAAACCCAGTACGTCTTTGAATCTTGAAAAATGCATGTCGGCAATGTCTTGAAAATGCCTGTTAATAATAGAGTTTACAATCCAGAAGAACTCTCCCATGGCATTTGTTAGGAGCTGACCAATACAGGGCCTGGGATCTCAAGAGCAGAGGCTTACAGAGCAGGAGAGTAAATATGTGCTGTAAAGTTTGTTGATAAAATGATTACTGAAAATTTTCTGTTCCATCCTGCCATTATAAAATACGGAGTGATTATGAGTTACCATTTCTTTTAATGGCAGGTCCAGCTGCTACGACTGGTAAGCCCTAGCCATGCAGACCAAGAATTTAAGTTCTATTTTTCAGTCCAGTTGCATTGCCAGAAAATGTTTTATGACTTCAGAAAGGTCTCTGAAGGTACTGGGGTTACTGAGAACAATTGTGACTCTTATGCTGTCCTTCTCACACCCATGCTGTAAGAAGCAGTTGACCATGAGCAATTGAACCGATGCCGTGGGAACATACTTGTGCTATGCATAGTTTTTTTTTCATATGGCATTATAGCAATTTTATCTTTGTCTAAAGCTTCATTGAGCTTACCTACAGACAAGGACTGAGGACACCAGATAGGAACAGAACAGATAAGAACAGAATCGTAGCATGGTTTGGGTTGGAAGTGACCTTAAAGGTCATCTAGTTCCAATCCCATGCTTTCTAAGGGATGCACTAGAAACAGACACTTTTTATGTTTACACAGAGCTTCATTGATTCAAAAACACCTTGTTGGGTTCACATCACTGAGTTACACGTGGGGTTGTGTAGCGCTGTGGTTTAACATAACAAAGTGCATAGTCTGCAGTGCGAATCAGGAAATAAAAAATGTGGACTGCGTACTCCTGCTTTTGTAGGGCACAAAAGACGGCCAGGTTGGCTTCAGCTGAGCAGTTTGGCTTGAACAGAGAAGCAGTGAAGTGTCCTTGTACTGCTCAGTACCTTCTATCGGGTTAATTAGTTCAGCTTATCAGCAGTTCTGCTGAGTAACGCACTCAGCTTAGGCCTCAGGTCATGGTATTCCAGACCCAAGCAGGTCTGATGTCTTCACTGTCTTGTTTTGGTAGACAAACTAAATCCCTTTTGTCAGCCCTGATAAGGGTGTTCTGGATCTAAAGTAGGATTGTGGCTGTCAAAGCAAATTGAGGTTTTGGTGGTGAGCCTTCTAGGTATGTTCCCTCCAGCTTTGGTCCTGAGTCTGTCTAGGTGCTAACTGCTTTTTCATTTTCGTCTTTTGGTTTTTGTTTTAAATAAAATTTATTTGACCTTCTCAGTAGAAAATAAAGATTAGAAGATAGCCTGTGTCCATCCAGAAGTGCTGAAACCATTGGCAAACTGACAGCTCCACAAAAGCCACACGCTACCTGGAGAGACCAGAAAGAGGATGAAAAGAATCATGGAAAGACATTTAGAAAAAGTGAAGCAGCAGCTGTGATGCAACATCACCTGTAGTGCTTAAAATACCATTACATAATTATAGTTGCATCCCTTTGTTGCTTTTTAAAAATAAAATATGTATTTTCTTTAACAATTTTAACTCCTGGTCAGGTCATATGTTGTTCTGCATTTAATTCATTGTTAGATATATTAGACACTGTAATTCTGATCTTTGGAAAACCAGCAGAATCCAGAGCAGCAGGGCAGAGGTGGCAATTTTTGAAAGTTAAATGTAAATGGAGAAGTTTTGCTCAGAGCAGATGCCATTGTTTCAATGTGCCAAATTCATTTCTAAGACAATCTGTCTTTTGCAAGGTATTTTGGTAAACTGATCCCTGGTCTTTCATTTCTCTGTCACTAGAATAATTTTATTGGGTTTGCACTTTGAATCACTATGGGAAGGGCCCAGGGGAGAGTATAAATAAAACATAAACATTGTAGAATGAGTCATTGTTTGTATTATCTTCCTCTGTGAAAGAATGGTGGAGATACAGTTTTAGTGGGAAGGGCCTTCAGGTATTTCTACAAGCTGAATAAACAAACCAGTTAACGCGGTCTCTGTGGGGCTTAAAATGGTGGGCTTGAATTCTACTTTCTTCAGCAGCGTAAAATTGCATTTAACATCCTTCAAGTGAATGTTTGCAGTGTCCCTGTGAAGCAGGTAAATACTGTCTGAGACTGAGTTTCATGATTTAAGATCAGAAACGGATGGTGGGAGAGCCAGAATCCCTAAATCCCAGCTCTCTGTAGGATCCTTCAGTCACTGCATAGTTACTTTTTTTTTTGTTCTCACTTCATTGAAATGGTTGTTAAAATCTCCTAGGTTTGAGAAGCCTCCCTAGACCTCTCTTGGTGGCTGGTCCTTCAAGTTCCGGAAGCACAGATGCTGATGGTGGGCTCTTTGCAGTTCCTACAACTCTACCACCCAACAGCCGCCATGGAAAACTCTTCTTGCCTAGCAAAGAAGCAGAACTGACCTTCCGGCAGCACTTGGACACAATCAGCGTAAGTGAGATGCCTGAATGAAAGAAGCAGCATATTGGGCCTGAGCCAGCTTCCAGGAGGTCCTTCTGGTTCGTCAGAAAGCATGGACTTCTCCACGCAGCAATGCTTCTAGTGGTGCTCAAGCGTGACGCTGTATTAGCTGAGATTAGTCAGATTTGGACTATGTAACTATGCTTTGAAGTGACATCACCTCTCCAGACCTGAACCTGAATGCCACCACCCAGCCCAGTGAAACTGCTTCAGTCTCTAATTAGGTTGCTCAAGCAAATACATTTTGCCAGGTTTAGCAAAACTGAGATCATTCTTTTTGTGCATCTTATTTTAATACAACCTCATTGCTGTGTTTAATTAAAATACTAGTTTTATATATACAACCTCAGTAACAACTTCATAGCAAGCTACAGTAGTGAGGTAGCTTTCTGAGGAGAAAGCTTTATCGCCATAAAACAGGAATAAAAAAACAGATTCCTGGTGGAAGATTTTCATGCTCTAGCAGAAAGAATATTCTACTGTCTGAAACAAAACACAGTATTTTAATAAGTAGTTACAACTTTATTGAAAAAGAGTTTGGGTATTTAATTTATTCTGTGTCTGCATGCTTAAAATACTTTGTAATGCATTTTCTGTTCTTGTGCAGATGCAGTCAGACTTCTTCTTGCCAAAGCCAAGGAAGTTACGGAACAGGCACTTGCGGAAGCCGTTAGTAGTACAGGTCAGAGCAATCTGCAAAGCGAAAAATGCCCGTTTTGCTCCCGGAATTGATTATCAGTAAGGCTATAATGATTTGCAGCTAACTGAAGTAAAAAACCTGAGCTTCCCTCATACATCTCTAGAAAAGTGAAGCTGAACATAGGAAGGAATAAGCATTTAGTGTCAATATACCTTGTCTCTTCTGCTGTGCATAAGAGTAGGAGACCTAGAAATTACACACACGCTATTTTTTGGTAGTGAGATATTCCGGTCTGTGCAATTCAGTTTGTTTCAAGAGCTCCCCAGAATATACAGCTGCCTCGTTAATTCACACACGATTAGATGTAATGGGAGATCAGCTTCCATGCAGATGAGATCCCATCCTTAAGACCACTACTGTAATTCTGTGGGAGTTTTGGAAAATTACTGCGTGTATTATCAGAAAGGAATATAGTTCTAATCAGCATTTCTCTGAGAATTGCCCATGTGGAAATTTCCTCTTATAGTAGTTTGCAGAGAAAACACAATTCCTCTCTGTAGCTTCTTTCTGTAGATGATACAGACCTTTTTGTTGTGTCTGTTGCACGATAGTCATGCCATGTAAATACTCTTGCTTATTCTGGAAGGTATTGTGAACTTCTGTGCCTCGGAAGAAGATCTTTGCCTTGTGTTTAAATCTGTTTTGGTTTATTGTTGTTTCTCTCCCATAGAGAACGCTGCTCCCCAGGCCATCTGGAAATCCATCCCAGCATGTGTGTTCCTTCTCTATCTTATCCAACTCATCCATTACAGGTGAGCCTGCACATCTTAAAACACTTCTACGCTGCCGTCAGATGGACTGGAAATCGCCCTTTAAAGCTCCAGAAATGAATAATTTCTAAAAGAGGGAAATATCCTTTCAAAACCACAGAGTCCTTTACCAATTGCTTGAGTCACTTCCTACAGGATGATGGGATTGTTCTCCTAGATCATTGTTAAGCAAGTCATGGTTATGATAGAACTTTTTTTTGTTCCTTTTCCCACTGTTGAAAGCAGGGAAGAGTTCTCTACAAGGAGACAAAATTTTGGAATAAATTACTTAGATAAGAAATTGATTTATTTAAGGTCTAATAATTTGTCTAGTTTTTATAATGGACTTTCCCTGGTACCTGGGATACGGTTTAAATTCCACACAGTATAACCAATATACTGCCCACTTGTCATTTTCTACTGATACCCTCTTGAGTACAATGACAGTTCGAGTGATCCCCTGTCCCAGCTAAAATCTCGAAATTGAGACCTTAAAGGTTATTGTGATACCCTACAGGTTATCTGAACTGAAAATCAGGAAAGCAGCTTCACTAACCCAGCAGCGCTTGCTGTTGGTATCTTTGGGGTGAGGCCCTGGTCAGCTTGTGTGACTGTTATAATTCTGTTTCATCATCTTCACTGCTCTGCGTTACTGGAGCTTGGAATTTGTTTACTCATTGAACTGTGTTGTGCTCTGCTTTCAAGATGTTAGATTTCATTTGCTTGAGAGGTGTTGAATTCTTTTCCCTAGGGAGAGGCTCATTTCGGCCAATCCAGTCCTCACTGACTAAAGCTGCTGTTTCTCGTCCCATTGTGCCCAAAGTTCTTCCAACACAGGCTACTAACCACCTATCTAGTAAGTCATTTCTTAAACAGAATGAGAGTCGTGGTCTGTTGTGATCCATTTGATGTTACACTGTTGGTTTCTGTTTCCTAGGTAAGATCGTTAGTGCCTTTGGAAGTTACGAAAACAGCCGTGTTAATGGTCTCTCACTTTCTGTGGCTGTTTGACTGCAGAAGGGGAGCAGTCAGTGGTGGGACAGTCTGAACTAGGTTCTTCACTATGTCTGACCTGCAGGCAAAGCAAGGGGTTAGAATTTGTAAGCAAAGTTGAGCAGTTTTGTGATGTTTTGTTTTAAGACCACATTGAAAAGGGATTGTGACATTTGAAAGAAACCTATAAACAGCTTATCGACTAACATGAGATTCTGGATTCTAAAAATCCCATGCCAATGTAGCCCAAGCAAATTCTGTCTTGCAGAAAAGAATGGGGCCCATAATTAGAATGATCAGTGAGGTCCAAACAATGACTCTCTCAGTGGTTTACTTAGAAGATTCTCTGTGGTGGGAAGACATTTAGATGTTTTAAGTGGATTTTAAAAGATCTAGGTGAGGCAACAAGATTAGTTTTTTATATTTAGTCTAAATGGCTGCTGGAGGCAGGACAGCAAAGTACGGCTGTGTTGGTTTTAGAGCTCCTCTAGTAAACCATGGGAAATTTCTAAAAATTGCATAACCAAATACTTAAAAATTTAAAAAAAAAAAAAAAAAGAGGAAAAGGGCAGAGGGGAAGAACTGAGCTATTTCTCTATCCTGTTTTGATATACCTGATAACATGGTGGAACAGGGCTGAAAAATGAAACATTTTAGCTGAAAGAAATGTTCTGTTTTGAGAAGAGGAACAACTGGTACAGCTGATCAGATAACTGCCATTTTCACTTTTTATATATGTTAAGTTTTGATTCTGGGCAATTTTTAAAGGATTACTTTTTAGACGAGTAGCAACAAAGTAATTGCCTGAACAAAAGGCTTGTAATCTGTTTTTTCTTCTTTTGTTTCACAAAAGGTGCTATTGACTTGGCAGCTAAAAGTGCTGGTATTATCCCTGGTAGTCCCATGCCTGTCCTGGATGCAGATGGTTTGTCAGGTGTGTCTCCATTGTCACCAGACGGAGTGACCACGGTGGTAACAGGGCAGGAGTCAACAGTAGCGCATCAGAATGGAGGCTCCATCACCACTGTAGAGGTCAGAGTCTCCTGAGCATGCTTTTTAAAGTAGTTAAGTGTCTTGCTCTTTTCTTGTGTAAAAAAAAGCTGTATTATTAATGACTCTTCCACGAGCTCTCTCTTGGCGCTTCCTGTTAGACACTTTGTGATGGCAAACACAATCTAGGTTGTATAGCATGTTATTTTGGGGTTGAGGGATCAGATCGTCATTATATTGAACAGATTTCCATCCTATAACGAGACTTCAGCTGTGAGACCATTGCAGTTGGCCATCAAGAAATCTGGGATGGAAAAGAAACAGCAGCATTTCAATAGCCAGTAATTCAGGGAGGAATTTGGGTCAAAACATGGACTTTCAGGGATGTATTTGGAATGGAAACTGTGATTTCATAGAATCTTAGAATGGTTTGAGTTGGAAGGGACCTCAAAGATCATCTAGTTCCAATGCCCCTGCCATGGCAGGGACACCTCCCATAGACCAGGTTGCTCAAAGCCCTGTCCAACCTTGCCTTAAACACCTCTAGGGATGGAGCATCCACAGCTTCCCTGGGCAACCTGTGCCAGTGTTTCACCATTCTCAGAATTCCCTTCTAATTTCCAATCTAAATCCTCCCCTCTTCCAGTTTGAACCCATTACCCCTCATCCTGTCACTACAAGACCTTGTAAAAAAGTCTCTTCCCAGCGTTCTTGTAGGCCCCCTTCAGAAACTGGAAGGCCACAGTAAGGTCTCTCTGGAGCCTCCTTCTCCAGGCTGAACAACCCCAGCTCTCTGAGCCTGTCATTTCTCCTTCTCAGCCTGGATTTCTCCTCGCCTTTTCTTTCGTTGAGACCCAGATACATATTAGTCCATGTCATTGTCTCAGGGAGCTGATGGACAGTTTTGAAAGGCACGATCTGTAAAAAGAGCATGTATGGACGGTGATGGGTGCTCATCTCTTATCTCCCAGCTGTATTTGCAGCATCTTGTGTAAATGTTTGTCACTCACATGATTTCTGTTGTGTTTCTAGGGCTCAGGCCCTGCATGTCAGGTTCCGTTCATCAGCCTACCAACGCGGCACGAGCAGGAGGCGGTTCCTGAGGGTTTCCAGGTAGAGTATGTGTTGAAAGAACAGTTGTGTGAAGTAGGCAATGTTCGGAAAACACCACCAGTATTGCTGGTTAAAACCCCCTTGTTCCCATGTAATTGTAGACCTTTCTTGTGAGAACTGAAATCTCTTGCATTTGAAGAAATTTAAAGAACAGAATTTAGGAAAGCTGCTTAAACGTATGTGAGTGCTGTTCTCCAGTAAAGCAAAGTGAAGCAGACAGTCGCTGACCGCTCAAGGACAAACAGGTTTATGTATTTCTTGATACAATGGAGGGGTTTATCATTGCTCTGCTGTCTCGGACACGTGCATTTTAGACATCACAAAGAAAGATGTCAGCAGTTGGTGGTGCCACTGCTTGTGTGTTGCTGAAGGAGGAATATTAAGAGGTGATTGTAACGCCAGTATCCACTTCAGAGAATAACTTTTCTCTTTTTCCTGTAAGACACAGATCCTTAAAAAGTAACTGTGGCAGCATCTAAGTTGTAAGAGTGTTGTCATCCTGTCCCCAGTTTCCTTCTCCAGTAGGATCCAGGACCATGTTTTAGATACTTAAGACTGAGATTACAGGCTTTTTTCAGGGGAAGCACATTCCAGCCTTCCTGTGACGGGGTAGGAAGGTTCTACAGAGGGACCTGGCCAGGCTGGATTGATGGGCTGAGGCCAGTGGGATGAGCTTCAACAAGGCCAAGTGCCAGGTGCTGCACTTGGGTCACAACAACCGCCGGCAATGCTCCAGGCTGAGGAAGAGTGGCTGGAAAGCTTCCCCACAGAAAGAGACCTGTGGGTACTGATCAACAACCAGCTGGAGATGAGCCACTGTGTACCCAGGTGGCCAAGAAGGCCACCAGCACCCTGGCTTGTGTCAGCACCAGTGTGGCCAGTAGGACTAGGGCAGGGATCATCCCCCTGGACTGGGCACTGGTGACGCCACACCTCGAATCCTGGGGTCAGTTTTGGGCCCCTCACCCCAAGAAGGACATTGAGGGGCTGGAGCGTGTCCAGAGAAGGGCAATGAAGCTGGGGAAGGGTCTAGAGTACAAGTGTTGTGAAGAGTGGCTGAGGGACCTGGGTTGTTTGAGCCTGGAGAAAAGGAGGCTCAGAGGAGACCTTCTCACTCTCCACAGCTCTCTGAAAGGAGGTTGTAGAAAGGTGGGTGCTAGTCTCTTCTCATAAGTAACAAGTGATAGGACAAGAGGAAATGGCCTCAGGTTGCACCAGGGGAGGTTTAGGTTGGACATGAGGAACAATTTCTTCATGGCAGGGGTTGTCAAGGCCTGGCCCAGGCTTCCCAGGGCAGTGGTGGAGTCCCATTCGTGGAGGGGTTTCAAAGCCATGGAGATGTGGTGCTGGTTTAGCAGTGGACTTGGTAGAGTAGGGTTATGGTTGGACTCAATGATCTTCAAGGTCTTTTCCAACCTGAACAATTTGAAAAAGGTCAAATTAATTTGATTGAAGAGCATAAAGGAGAGGAAGACTCTTTTTTTTTTTTAGCAGAGATGTTAGGACATGAACCCACCTGGCGTTATTTGTGGTAATTTCTGGTTCTTGCTCTCGGGACAGCTTTGTATACCACATGAGAAAAAAATCACAAACAGCTTTATGATGAGGTATTAATAACAAGGATCCTTAAAAGATCAGTTGAGTTTTGGGAAGTCTGGCTGTAAGGAGTGAGTTAGTTTAAAATAATATTCTTCAAGCAGTTAAAGGTTTTTTGCCTACAAAGGCAAATTAATACTTAATTCTGAAGAACTATCTTGTAGGTTCATCAAAATCATGTTAATTTTATTATTATGCTTGTTTCTATTAAGGCTGTGTGAAATGTGCTTTGGAATGTTACAGACTCGTTTTTTTCAGATGATTTGGCGGCATATGGGCTGAAGCATATTTGTTTATACTTACAGATATTTGTCATGAAAATAACACAAATCTATTACAAATAATATATTCTTAAAATTTGAGGAATATTATATGATGGATTATTAGTCCTCTTTTTTTTTTTTTTTATTTTTCCTCCTTAAAATCTGATCTTAATCTGATGCTTCGGAACTAAACTGTTGCTTTTTCCAAGTCCTTCCTAAATTTATGAATTTGTTTCTTGTAACAGGGCACATCCGTCCTTTCTCTGTCAGAACTGTCCAAGACTCCTCTCCAAAATGGTCTTTCTACCCCTCCGCTTCCCTCGTCAGAGGCTGCCAGCACCCGGCTCTCTCCTCCCAACGTTTCTGCTCTCTTGGACATTTCTCTGCCTGGACCACCTGAAGATGTGCTCTCTCAAGGAGAACCTGCTACTCAAATCAGTGACTCTATCATCGAAATAGCCATCAGCTCCGGCCAATACAGTAAGTCTGCGCTTAGCTAACGTCTTCCTAGTAACTAAAAAAGAATCCCTGACATTTTACATGTCAGCAGAAACTTTTCCTGGAAGCAGTTCTTGGTTTTTTGGGTTGTGGTTTGTTTTTTAATATCTGTTGGAAATAAAATAATGTACCTAAGCCTTTATTTTCTAGCATATATAAGGGGTTTGAGGTTTGTTATTGTTTGGTTTGGTTTTTTTCCTCTCCAAACATAAGTGGGTGCAGCGTCCTGTAACTGTACTGCACGGACTGAACCATTGATTCCTGACATTGGCTTACAGGTGAAGGTGTGTCTCTCTCTCCTGCAAAGCTGAACGGCAGTGACAGCTCCAAAAGTCTTCCGTCCCCATCCAGCAGTCCTCAACAGAACTGGATTGCCTCTCCCAGCCATGATCCCCAGTGGTACCCCAATGACTCCACAGACTCGTCTCTTAGCAGCTTGTTTTGTAAGTGTCCATATGCAGAGAACTGCAACAAAAAAGCTCTTTCCTTTAAAACAAACAAACAAAAAAGTGCTGTTATCAGAAGTGAATCCTTTGAAAATTGTCAACCCACTCAGATGTTTGTAGAATTCTTCCCTTACTTCTTGCTTTCACTTCAACAGCGTTTCTTTCTCTTTCCCAGTTTGTTCCTGAAAAGATCCCATTGCTAAATTGGGGCCCATACCTTGGGACGAATAATTCCTTGGCAGCTCTTTGTAGCCTGTTAGGAGCTGACTCATCAGTTAGGTTGACACATTTTGGCTGTTCTGCCAAAATGAAAAGATGCCCTTGGCTCTGCTGTTGGAAAAATAGGCTTCGTTCTGTTCTTGGTGAGCATAATCTCAAAGGCATGAGATCACTGGGCTTGTCTGGTGTTTGCTTGGTGGGTTTTTAAATTAATATTGGATGGAGCCAGTGTAACGAGTCTCTGTACTCTTTGCAGTGTGCTGATCATGTTCATGCTGGTAATGCATAATTTTTAAGAGAGAGAAGAAATACATACCTGCCCTCCATTTTCTCTTTCCTTATCTTTCTCTGTATCCTCCTCCCCCTCCACACACTCAGCACAGTGACTTACTGATGTGCCTGTTCTTTACAGCAAGTTTCATCTCCCCCGAGAAGGGACGGAAAATGTTGCCAACTCCTGTTGGGACTGCCAGTGGCACCTCCTTACTGGGACCCAGCCTTCTGGATGGAAACTCGCGGGACTCCTTTGTGTCACGGTCTCTGGCAGATGTGGCAGAGGTATGGCATCAAGTTATATGATGCTGGGTGGATCACTGGAACAGGTTGCCCAGAGATGTGGTGGAGGCTCCATCCCTGGAGACATTCAAGGTCAGGCTTGTTGGGGCTCTGACCAACCTGACCTAGTTAGAGCTGTCCCTGCTTATTGTAGGGGGGTTGGACTAGATGGCCTTTAGAGGTCCCTTCCAACCCAAACCATTCTATGATTCTAAGTTTCATTCAGCCATCTGCTTCCTTTTTTAGCACACTGTTACTGTGTGTTGTCCATCATACCTTCCTGAGATACTTAAGGCAAAGGTGCTTTGACATCTGCGCTTGAGCTTAGTGTAACAGGTACAGTCTTAATGGAAAGACGGAAAATGACTTGAGGGTACACGGCACTAGAGCTGGTGCAAGAAGCTGTCGTGAGCACTTTCCACCCATTTTCTTTTTGCTGGGGGAGGTCACATTTACCTTGTTGGACCTCGTTTTGGTCAGGCTTACATTGTTGGACCCTGTTTTGACAGAGAGAGTTGTCATCCTTCTGTTTTGTGTCCTGCTTTGTAGAGCAAGAAGTGAAAATAAAAGGTGCGATAAAGGTTGTACTGATGCAGCTACAGGACAGCTGGAGGACTGGTGGAAAAAAATAAATAGGTCCAGAAGGAAGAAATGGGAAATGGGAAATAGCTAATACTAAGTTACCTGAGGGAATGGCAGAAGGTTCTGTGCTGCTGAGTTATTTTCTCCGTTGGTGGAATTATCCTTCTCTTTTGAAGGCTTAGAGTGAAGGCCAGCAGTTATTAAGGCTTTGTTATGCTTGAGGACAAAGCTCCCGTTCAGAGGGACAGAGACAGGCTGGAAGGGTGAGCTGCTGAAATGTGGAATTCAGCAAGGACAGATGCAAAGTCCCACTCCCAGGAAGGGCTAACCCCAGCAGCAATATAGGCTGGAGACTGGCTGTGCAGGAAATAGCTCTGCTGAGCAGTGCCTGGGCACCGTGGCAGACAGCAAGCTGGCCATGAGCCAGAGCGTTCTAGAACAAGCTAAGGCCACCACTGTGTCGTGGGCTGTTTAACAGCATAGCCACTAGCTTGAGCAAAGTGACAGTTATCCCACTCAACAGTCATGAAGCCATGTCTAGAATATTGTGGCCAGTTTGGAGTACCTGATACAGGCAAGACACAGATGAACTGCACCAACTTCAGCAGAGGGCCACCGAGAAGATTAGGGGGCTAAAGCACTTGTCTGTGAGGAAAGGCTCATGGTACTGGGCTTGTTCAACCTGGAGAAGGCTCTGGGGTGGGAGAGACCTAACTGCCTATCAATATTTGCAGAAATGTCATCAAGAAGATGTAGCCAAGCTCTTTACAGAGTGGTGATGCATGGTGGGAGGAACAGGCAAAACCTGAATTGAGAAAGGTTCTGACAAAAAAGATTTTTTTTTTCTTTTCACCCTGAGAACAGTCAGGCAGGGAACAAGTTGCTGAGAGATGTTGTGCAGTGTCTGTCTTCAGAGCTTTTCAATGCTAACATCAATAAGGCCCCAAGTAAGCTGATCTGTCCTCCTGGGTGACCATGCTTTGAGCAGGAGGTTGAACCAGAGATCTCTTCAGGTCCCTTACAGTCTTCGTTATCCTAGTTTGTAGTTGTTGGGTCAGTGTAAGATCATGTACGTCTTAACTTTGTGGGGGCTTGCCCTGAAACACCATTTCTCCATTGCCCTTTGGATTTGGGTAAGGAGGTTCTGTAGTAACCAGAAGCTGCAGCAAGCTCCTGCTGTTTTAACATGCCCTTGGCAGCTTCAGACTCCACGCACAGCTCCACTTCCTGGCATAAACGAGAAGATTCTGCTTACTTGGTGGCAAGAACCTGTCAAGGCATGTGTTAATTAAAGGAATGTATATATGGTAACTTACTTCTGTGGATCTGAAGTGATACTGTAGCCCTTGATGTTACTGACTGCTCTCAGAAGAAAAGGGGGTAAGCCACCGTTGTAGGCACAGCACAGCAGCTGTTGTGGCAGTTGTGGGTTTGTGCGAGAGCCTTCAGAGGAAGCAGATCCCATTTAACAGTGGCTTTAATGGTGGGAGAATTTTAAAAGGCCTTTTATTAAGTGTCCTGCAGTATCAAGTTTTATTTACAACAGCAGTTGTTATGTTAGAGGTGATACCCATAGAGTTTTTCTACAGTGCATCTACTAGTGCATCTCAGTGCTGGATTAAGGACAGGCAGGTAAGGCCCACTGAGACTACAAGTTGGGTTTTTGGGGGGTTTTTTAAGAGGTTTCCATTTAGCCATGGGTAAGAGCTATTCTCTAACTCAGATAAAGCGAGATAAAGGATATCTTTCATATGAAGAGGGTCTGGGAATGAAGGTGAGGGAGCCAAGCTCTTCTCAGGACAAGAGGCAGCAGGCACAGATTAAAACACGTGAAATTCCACCTGAACACAAGAAAACTTTTTTAATGTGAGGATGGTCAAACATGGAAACAGGTCGCCCAGAGAGGTTGCAGAATCTCCATTCGTTGAGCGAATTCGGCACCTGACTGGACAAGGTCCAGGGCAGGCTGTTCTAGCTGACCCTGCTTGAGCAGGATGGTTGGACAAAATGATCTCGAGATGTCCCTTCCAACCTAAACAATTCTGTGATTCTTTGAAATTTTCACTGACATGTAGCTCTTCCTTTTTTCTCCTGTGTCTTCTAGGTGGTGGATTCCCAGCTGGCTTGCATGATGAATGAGAACAGCATAGATTACATATCTCGTTTTAATGACCTTGCCCAGGAACTATCAATACCTGAGCCAACTCGCAGGGAAATCCTGTTTGATGGAGGAGGTGGTGGTCCCCCAATTGGGGATCTCTCACAGTGAGTGTGTGAGACCAGCAGGCTGGTGTAGACTGTTCAGCTAAAGTTGGAGCTTGCAGCGCTGGATCATGGCAAGGGCAGGTTGTAGAGAAGCAGCCGAGGCTCAGTTACCCCTGTCTTGTGCACCTCTTTCTAAAAGAGAAGCATTGTCTTCACAAAGGTCTGAAGAAGTACTTGCAAGTCCTGGAACGTGCAATATACTGGGAACAACAAAAGGTGGAATAGTATTACAGGAAATGGTGTGTCCCCTGCGTCAGTGACGTAAGACGGCAGGTTTATCAGACAGTCCTGGACTTGCACTTTGGAATGTCCTAAGCGAGAAGCTTAAGCAGGGAGGGGTGTTGCCAGAACACCTACGTGAATTATTTTTTGCGTAGCAATGAAAATGCCATGATTTGAGATCCACACTGAAGTTGTGGCTGATGAAGGGTTGTGGTGGGTATGGGAACCATTTTGCATCTTTATTTGTCATAGCTGGCACTCTTTTTTTATCAATCAGTCAAACTGAAGTTTCTTGCACTCTTCAACGGCGCTGCAACTCTACACTGCTTTGTTTTTATAGACCATTCTGTTCCTTTGCCTCCGTTCTGTTGTTTGACCATTCCAGCAGGGACATGAACCTGCTTTCTTGTTTTGTTGGGGAGCTCTCATTCACCCTACTCCCAGACTGCGTGGATCCTTGGGGAGTTCCCTGTATTTTTAAATCCCTTGTCACAGTCATCGTCATCCTTACTGCACTCATCTTCTCCACCTTTGAGATTCTTCATCACATTGCACAGTTTCCGTCAGTGGGAGAGTGCTTTCTTGCTTTCCCTGAAGAACGGTTGCTTTTGAAGTCAGGAAACACTGCAAAAGAGCTTACTGGAATCACTCTAAAAGCTTTGTCCCTATTAGTCTTGGCTTTGTATATATTGCCATATTTCTTCAGAACAACTGAGGATTTACCTGGGAGAGGAAATAGGAAAGAATATTGTAATGTATGGAAACAAAGAATATGTTAATGCTGAAGTTGTTAAGAACTGTTCTGTGTCATGAAGAGGAGAGGTGTCAAGTCCTAGCTTAATCCCTTAGTCCTTCCTTATTTCCTCCTTATTCTCTGAATTCCAGCTGCTCTCTTGTACCTGGGGCATCATTTTTCATTCTGGTCACTCCCAGGCACTAGTGGACCTGGTACTCCCTTTACTAAAGCCCTATGCATTTAATGTTTGTGTTTTAATATTTGAAAGACCCGGATCCTGATACCAGTGGATTCAAAGGAGTATATGAAGTTATTTTCTCTAGAGCTGGTTGTCCATCAATTCTACCTTTATAACTCAGGAGACTTTTCCTCTTTCCTTTCCTACTGGTCATGAGGGTGAATACCTTTATTGTGCCCCTTTTTTTTAAGCACTTGTCTGCTTCTCCAGTAAGAGGACATCCCTTGGCTATTTTATGTAGCTCTGAACTTACTCAAGGGTCTAATCCTAGATAAACCTCAACTTTATATTATTAATAAATAAACAAAACTTCTCCATCTCTTAAGCTATGATCAGGGGTTCATTTTCCCAACTTGCACTATACAGGTGGATGTAGTTCTACCTGCCTTTAGCTACTTCTTCAAGGCATTTGACTGGGAGTCTTCTTGTAACCTTGATCACGATGCACTGATTGGCTTTGCTGTTTTCCCAGTCACATCACCCTGCTTTCCACACGTTATTTCTTTTTAACCACTATATAGTTTGCCTTATGCTTTCTGTCATGAAGAGAAAATGGGTTTTCTGATGCACCTTTTGTGTGGCCCAGAGTAACCTTTCTAATTTCACTCAAAAAGCAGTGAGATTTGGGTGACAGTCCAAGACCCCACATATCAGGTTGCTACATTCTCCTCTTTGCCACAGGAGCCATGCAGACGTGTACAACCAGCACGAGTACAACTGGATGTTCCCAGCAGGGAGGCAAACCCGTACTACTTGCAGCAAAACAATCATGACTAGAAGAATGGAGAATTTAATACCTGGGATCTAACTTTCTATTCTGACTGCATGTCACGTGGGCTGTGAAGTCCTTCTGTCATTGTTTCTCTTTCATTATTCTTACAGAGTCCTGGTTGGGAATTCTGATGCAATTATCAGGAAGTCATGTCAACCTAGAATATGAAAAGTTGAAGGCTGTCAGATAAAGGAATGCTGAGGACTGTGTCATTCTGAGCACTCCCCCTTGGTATGAAGAGGATACCCATTAATCTCAAGAGTCACTCGCTTTAAAACTTCTAAGTTTTACTTAGAGTTGAGCTGTATTTTGGCTTGGTCTTTCCCAGATTGTTTCCTCTTGGTTCCGGCTTCTCACATTAGTAACACTGATTATCCTACACGCTGTACCTCCAAAAATCTGTGGACCTGTAGGACAAAAGTAGAGGGCTCCTACTGTGGCTGTGGACTACAGGACATGCAGGAGATGTGATACATTCTAATCAAGTACTGTATGAAAAAAAATAAATCTGAACTCTCATTCTTAAACTCCTAAATATCGAAAGACCAGCGTGATGGTCTCCAGTACATTTAGGTAGCTTGACAAACATTTCATCTTCTTTACCCGTGCTGGTAGTGGAGGGGATGTGACGCTGGGTCGGACGCTTAGGTTGCCTAGAATGCCAGTGCTTCTGCACCTGCAGTAGCAGAGCACTTCATCAAGGTCTGGAAGACCTTCTGCCACCTGGCACAGGGCGCTGTCAGGCTGCCCTTCCTCAGCCCATTCACTTGCCAGAGGGAAATAATAGAACCGAGGAAGGGAGTCCCCACAGGGGCTGGTTTTGATGATGCCACGAGATCAGAAAACTTAAATATCCTAAACCTTTGTAAGCAGACTTGGACAACCGATCAGTGACAAAGTGGAGATGACAGAAGTCAGCTTAGCACTCGGAATTTTGTGGTTAGAAATATGTTTGGCATAAGCCTCTTGAAAGTTGTTATGAAGCTGAATTTGATTTCAGAAACATAACGCTTTGCAAAGTGCAGTTTAATAATAAAGCCCTTTCAGGACACGTAAGTCTTACCAGGGAAAAATTTGAAAATAACTTAATCATTGTGGTAGTTTTGTATTGATGCGGAATTTGTTATCCTTGTGTGAAGGGTCACTTAAACACGCCTCTGATTCCACCAGCTCTAGGTTTTAGGTGGAGATGCTTTACAATTCTTATCACCGTCAGTTTGTGCCTAAGACTGCTAAGCGAACACTTCGGGGGTCGTAGGAGGGCTATATGCACACACACGTATACACACACACATTTATGTGTGCATATTTATTTTTTTGGTAAAACAAAACTTTTTCCGTATTAATTCCTTCAGCTTCCCCCCGCAGAAGTAACAAAATCTGTCCGTTAACAGCGTCAGCCTCTCCTAAGTGACCACTCCAGCAGGTGACACTGAAATGCGCATGGGGTTGTTTTTAGGTGAAAGCGACTTTCTCAGCTTCATAGCTTTCTGGGGCACTGTGAGGTGGTTGGAGAGGACAAATGGACACTAACAACCTCCAGTTCTAGTATTAATGCTCTAGGCTCTCCCTGTGCTGTTTTAGTGTCTATGATGAGGAAGTTCTACAGAGAATCCAGTGTGTGCTGTCACCTAGCTGGGGTGACAAGCAGTACACGTGCTGAAAATTAGATCTGCCAGTGTGCGCACGCGTGCGCTGGCAGGATTCGTGCTAAGTGTTGCATCCTGGTTACCCACACAATTAATTTTATCCTTTATCACTAAATCTACTAAGCATAGGAATACTAATTGTTTTTAATATGCCGTTTTAAGCCTTTTTTTTTTTTTACACCCCTCTTTATATTTCTGAATTGAATTAAACAGCTTGGATCAAGTCTAATCTATAAAGACATCTCATTCACTGACTCTGCACATCCCAGAGTGGAAATTTAAGTTGTGTTTTGTTTTGTACACTCAGACTTCAGATGCATTTATAAGGAAAGTACTGCACTTTTTTTTAACCTTTTCAAACCTTTGAATCTCTTAATTTCACAGCAATTTGTAAGTGTTAACTAAGTGAAACCTTGGCAAGCACTACAGCAATAAGTTATCATTAATGATTGATAACTGCTTTAGAGCTTATGGTTCTGGCAGCAAAATTAAATGCTGTTTCTTTTAATAATAGTTAAGCCATATCATCTAAGGTTTCTGGCTTGTTTGAGATGTAAATTTGTTTTATAGATTATAAATATACCTATATAGTGTATGTATAAAGCAGAATGCCTGTCCTTACTGATTATTTTTTGTACCATATTGTAAATTATATTATTTATTCTTTACCAATTTTGGAAAAAGGTGTTTTGTTTATTTAATATAATATACAAAAGCCGTTAAACTTCCTCTGTTTAAATTTCCAATTCAACTTGTAAAGCTGTTTTTATTCTTGTGCATAAATACATACTAATACTTGGTCTAACTTATGTCCAGTGTGTTACTTGCCATTCATGCCCTGTCGTATTTTTCCATTTAACCCTTATTTACATAATAATGGTCCCAGGAGGCAGAGGGGCTAAAAATTTGTCCATGGGGTGAAGCCTTCCAATGTGAAATTCTGGTTTCAGTGAAATCAGTGGCATGATCCATCCCAGAGTTTTAATGATTTCCACCAAGGTGAGAAAAGGTTTTGGTTGGGTTTTTTGCTTTACAGCTTCCACTGCCAGTAGCATCCACTAATTGTGAGTGTCAGAAATGGGTCAAACCAAGGGCTGTCTGTCCTGAATGTCTTGTCTTCGTCCATGGTCACCAGTAACAAGGGGAGCTTCCAAAGAGAGAGAGAAAGAGAGAAAGAAAGAAACACAACCAAAAGGGTACAAAAAAAGGGTATTGTACATCTTGATGTTTAGGGTTTTCTTCCCCAAGCTTTTTTTTTTCCCTTCACAGCTTCAGATAAGCAGGAACTTAGATGCAGAGATTGAATTCAGGCCATCAGGGCTTGTATAGCCACTACCAGAAAACTTTTTCACCCTGAGGACAATCAGGAAGAGGAAGAGGTTGCCCAGAGAGCGTTGTGCTGTGTCTGTCTTCAGAGCTTTCCAAGACAGAACCGAATAAAGGTGAGAGAAAGCTGGTCCTATCTCACTCACCCTGCTTTGAGCAGCTTAAGACTCTAGGCCTGAGGTTCCTTTCAAGCTGAAGTGTCCTATGATCTATGTCATTAACTGTCTCGTTTTTTGTACACATTTAGGGTTTTGGTCTCTGCAATATCCAATGGCAACTTTAGTTTAATTTTGCATTGAGAAAGTAAAAGAGTGTTCTTAAAATAGATAAGAAATGAAGAACATTTTTAAAAGCTAAACAAAAACCTTATTACTAATAGTTTGATGTTTCCTTTCCATCCAAAGAGTGAGGACTCATCTCTATCCATGGTGGACTGAGAAAACTGGGCTATACGACCAAGTCTGAGCCCTTGCCTGTGCCACTTCTCACCTCCAACATGCTGTGAGGAAGGCTCACAGCCAAGGGACTTGAAACTCCCACCTTCTGACAAGGTCTGATACTGAATCCTACCACTTCCTTTTCTCAGAGATTATCTAATTTTGCCCGTAATGACCAAAACTTAACACTGTAAAAACAGAAGGAATGAGGCAGAAGAATGTTTAGCAAAGCAAGAAATGAAACAAAACAAGATGTTGCAGTTAGAGTGCACCTGGGTTTTTTTAAACCTTTCAAGACAAAAGCAGCAATATGGCTGCCTCCAAATGCACTTGTAGGCATATGGAAAGCTGTGAAGCCATTCAATGAAAGCTGCAGCTGAAAATTGTAACTTCTAATGTTTGGTTAAAAAAGCCTTGCAAGCGTTGGCTCCTGGAGCGTAGCTGCACCAGCTTCCTCAGGAATCCGGTGGCTTCCACGTGGCAGTTGCCCAATGCTTGCTTCAGCCGCAGCCTGCAGAGCTGCAAGCAACTCATGGACACCATTTCCAGAGACAAGGAATGAGGTGAGCGGTAGCAGATGGATTATGGTCGGCGTCAGTAACTGTGAAGGAGCATCGCCCCCCCGCCTGCTGTGCTTTGTGGGGCTGAGGGGCCGCCCTCTCCTCCGACAGAGCCGGGTGACACTCAGGGGTTCCCGGTAGCCGGGATGCTGAAGTCAGTGGGTTATACAGTCGTCTGTGCGGTTATTCCTCATCATGGTCTTCCTCCCGGTTTTTGCTTTTCATCAGCATCTTTGGGGGAGAGGCCCGTGTAAGGGCCTGACCGCAGTGCTGAGGCGCGGGCCGCAGCCCGCAGCCGTTCACCACAGGGCGCTGTCCCTCAGACGACACCACCCAGCCCTTTTCGCCCCAGAGGCGGAGCCCGCCGAGGGAGCGGAGCCGGGACCCCGGAGCAGCCGGTACCGAGCCCTCCACCGGCCACCGCCTTGCCTGGCCCTTTAAATGCCCTCCCGCTGCCCGCCTCGCTCCTCCTCTCAGCCAATGGCTCTTCAGCTCCGCCTGAGGGACGCGTGGTGGCACCAATGGGGAGGCGGCAAGGATGAACGACAGAGCGGGCCCTTTTCAAGCTTCCCTCGCTCTGCGAGGCTCCCCGGCCGGCCGCGATCTCGAGACGGCGGGCTGCGTTCGATTGGCTGCTCGACGTGATGGGCAGGTCGCTCAGCCAGCGGCAGGGCAGGGCGGGGCGGGGCCGCCGCCGCTACCTGCCGCCCAGGCAGCCAAGGAGGAACGTCGCCGCAAGGGCTGCGGAGCGGAGCCTTTCGTCCGCCACCATGTTTCAGGGCCCTGAAGCCGACTCGGCCAAGCCCAGCTCCAGGTAGCGCCGGGGGTGGATCGGAGGCGTGGGAGCGAGAAGGGGGGAAGCGGGAAGAGCCGAGTGGCGGAGCGGAGCCCG